>CM060445.1:179726583-179781848 GCA_030545235.1 Helianthus tuberosus
GATCTGCTAAACTTCCGGCGGTTTAGGGTTTCAGTATCGGCTTTGATGGTGACAGCGATGGTGGCGCTTTAGGGTTTCAGTGGTGGCGGTGGTGGAGTTCACGGTGTGGTGGTGGGAAGGGGGGAGGAGGTGGCGGTGGCGGTGGTGATGGTGCTATAGAGAAAGAGAAGAGAGAGGGAGGAGGTGGCGGTTGTGGTGCTATAGAGAGAGAGAGAGAAGAGAGAGAGAGAGAGAACTGATTATGATCATCATCATCCCCAACATCATCATCCTCAATATATATTAAAAAAAAAACTAAAACAAATGAAATTTAAAAAATGACCAAAATGCCCCTGCACTAAAGGACAAAATAGGAGGTTGTAACAGTAAAAAAAATGGGGTTTTTGAATTTTGGACTAAAATGACAACAAAATGCAAACCACAGGGACCCAATTGTAATAAGTTTGAGATTTGGACTAAAGTGACAAAACTGGCCAAACCATAGGGACCAAAATGGCAGTTTACTCTAATAAAAATGTTGTCATGCATCATTTTATTTTAGTAATATATTAAAACATACATTACAAATTAGTTTCACATGTTGCTAGATGAATCTGACTAATTATTAATGTGCAAACATGTTGGCTCAAGATATCTAAACATAGTAAAACGAATGAGTACATGAAACTTTACGGGCAAGCATAATAATTCAATTGCATACTCATTTTGTTTCCAAATTTATAACTAAGCATTTTGATAGGATAGAAAAGAATTGAAATGATTATAACATTCCATCAAGTCACCGAATTGATTAAATTTAATCATGTTCTAATAACAAATTAAATGATGATTAACTAATAAAATAAGTTTTAAAGAGTTATTTTATGTGTATTTATACTTTAACAAAGAACATCGAGTATGTAATAATGACTGAACCGATGTTCATTCTACCATCAAGTCAAAACTTTTAGAATCTATATTATATCTCTTCTTTTGTAGAAGTTATATAAAGCAACGTTACTCATAAGAAAAATTGTTTTAGGATTGTTTTCCTTTTATATAAAGGGGAGCATATTATTTCATCAAACAAACTTCTACCACACAGGGTTGCTACCCTAGACCTCTTACCCACAGGGTGCCCTCTCCCACCCTTATGGGCAACTGCCAACTGAAATGTCACGACCCTTTGTTTGAATCATCATCTTTTGACAACTACAAACTTCAACTAAACTAAACTAATGTGTTCCACTGAACAAACCGACGTCACTTTTGAATTTAACCACGCAAGTTCGAGTTTTTGAACCAATCAAAATGTAGCGAACTTATTATATGCTTCTCTTTTTTATCGTGCCTAAAACTTGAACAAAAATATAGACTATTTTTTTAAGTATACCCCACAACATTTTCAGACTTAATTATAATCTGTCTTTTACTACTAAAGTAATCACAAGTGATTATAAGTGACGATGAAAAAGAATTGGAAAGGAAAATAAGTATTTAAAGTTCTCATTATAAAAGACAACTAACGAATGTGTAAACATTATAGTAAGAGTGACGAAATGAAAGTGATATTGACAAAATTTTGGTTACAATCATTTGTCTCTTATGTAAAGGTATTAAAAAAAAAAAAAAATCCTATTTTAACTATAGGGTAAAAAATTATTTAAATAATATCAATATAAAAAACATCCATCCATCCATTCGAGGGGACAAACACGTTATGGTTGAGCAAATGTATGACATCGTATACAGTTATACGTAAATCATAACTTTTCCAGAATTGAAAAGAAAAATATATGAAATTTGACTAGTGTTAATATTATATTACAACTAGAATTAAGCTCCCCAGTGTTGCGGTAGGGGCGTAAAACTATGGCAAATAGCATTAATGACACATCACCGCCAGCGACTACCAACACCGAGTCAATCCAGGATTTGTGCGCTATGACAAACTTAACAAACGAAAAAAGAAACGTAAAAACATTGAACCACACACGCACCTTGCGTCGTGTTAACTCGTAGAATTTTGAACAAAACAAAAAAAAAACGTTGAACAACACATGCACGATGCGTCGTGTTAACTTGCAAAATTTAGAACGAAACGCAAAACGAAAATTTGTGAAAGATAAATAATATAGGGGACCAAAGTTGAAGATGTTGTAAGGTTAAATTGAAAATAATGAAAAGTTTTGAGTTAAAAGTGAAAAAAAAAACTATGTTGTTAAAATTATAAAACATAAAAAGCTTTTGGGTTATTATAAAATTAGCTTTTTATTTTGAAAAACCCACCAAAGCATGAGATATAACACCTTAGGCTGGAGGGTGTGGTGTAAAGCCCCTAGGGGCTTTATCACGCCACCTTACCGTCACGTCACACAGGGGGGTTTAAAGCCCCCATTATCATTAGCTAATTATTATTTTTTATTTAAATTTAAACATTATTCAATTTTGATATATTAATTTAGAACTCATAATTTAAATAATAAAAATAAAATACCATAATTTAAATAAAAAATACAATGTCATAATTTAAATAAAAAAAATACAAAGTCACTAAAAAAATCACTCGTCGTCTTCGTCCTCTCCTCCTTGTTCACGAGAAAACCATAGGTGCTCGGTTAGATCATCTCGAAGGTTATGGTGTGTGTTCCTGTCACGTATCTTCGCTCGGATAACTTCTTTGTTAGCGTATGTGAGTAGCGGGTTCGTCGGTTGGTTACTTTCATCATAACTTTCTCCACAAAATGCTCTGCCCGAGTCCTCCAATATCATGTTATGCAAGATGATGCATGCATACATGACGTTTCTCATTTTACTTTTTTCAAGTATCCTCGACGGCTGGGCGATGATAGACCATCTCTTTTTTAGCACACCGAAAGCCTGCTCGATATCTTTTCTTGCTGACTCTTGTTTCTTCTTGAAATACATTCTTTTCTCGTCATCTGGACACGAAAGAGTTTTCACAAACGTCGCTCACTCCGGATAAATACCGTCTGTGAAATAGTACCCATACTTATACTCCACGTCGTTTCCGTAGAATGAACTATCTGGTGCAACACCATCTATGACATCGTCAAAAAGATTCGAAGATTGTAAAACTGTGATGTCATTGTTCACACCGGCCATGCCAAAGTACGCATGCCAAATTCATAAATCTTGAGCCGCGGCCGCTTGTAATATTAGGGTAGGACCATCGTGGTCACCACGATGGTGTTTCCCTTTACAAGCGGTTGGACATGTCGCCCATTCCCAGTGCGTGCAATCAAGACTACCCAACATCTCAGGAAACCCGTGTATCCGCTGATGGGTCTCGTATAAAAGTGGAACATCGGCAGCGGTTGGCATCCTCAAATATCGCATCCCGTACAGAACGATAACACCTAATAAAATAGTATTAATAAAAAATAATAATAATAACAATAAAAATAATAAACTGTAAATATAATAATAATAAACTGTAAATTAAAAAAATAAGAATAATAACAATAAATAAAGTACCTTCACATAAATTTTCAAGACAATCACGAAAACTTCTATCCGACATCCTTAAATATTCATCCCACGTATCACTCGTTGTAGCGTACGCTAGTTGCCTAATTACGGCAGTGCACTTTTGTATTCCAAATAAACCAATTTTGCAACTAGCACTTTCTCTTTGTGTGAAAAAAGGGAATTCGCCTGCAAGATCATTATAAATTTTTAGGAAAAGACTGCGGCTCATACGAAACCTACGCCTAAACTGTTCATCATCGTACAATGGATTATCACAAAATAATCTTGAATTAAACGTTCGTGAGCACCTAACCGATCTCGTTCAAGAGCCGGTTGTCTGGTACGATGTAGAGGATTGGACTTGTTCCTACAAATATTTGATCGTCTCCTGCGTCACTGCGATAATCAAATCGTCAAGAGATGAAGAGCTCGACGAATCGGACGACATTCTTAAAATGATTTAAAAATTAAAAGAACTTTTATTTTGTGTGTTTTAGTTTGTGATTGTTGTGTGTTTTAGTTTTGATAGGTTTGTATATATATTAGAATTAAAAAAACGTTTTTTTAAATGAACGTTGAGCAACGGTCATCTTTGACCAAACATTTCGAAAGTCCCAAATTCAGTCCGTTAACACAATGGCGAGTACACTATAGCGCCCCCCTTTACTTCCCTGGGTGTGGTCAATAGTGCCCCGGGGCGCCAAAATATATGATGTGGCGGGGTGGCATTAAGCCACACCCCTAGGGGTGCAAACGAGCCGAGTTACTCGCGAGCTACTCGAGCTCGGCTCGAAAAAAACAAGCTTGAGCTTGTGCCCGAGCCTAAAAACAAGCTCGTTTAGTAAACGAGCCCGAACCCGAGCTTCGCTTATCGAGCTCGAGCCGGCTCGCGAGCCTAATCGAGCTTTCTGTTTATATAGTTTTTTATTAATATATTAAACATATATTTATATAATAATAATTACCATTTATATAAATATAAAAAAATAACTAAATTATATGTATAATAATAATTATAGTTAATATAAATTAATTTATAAATACTAAACGAGTCGAGCCCGAGCCGAGCTCGGGCTTGAAAAATTACCTTCGAGCCGAGTTCGAGCTTTAGAAATAAAGCTCGAATCGAGCCGAGCTCGAGCTTTCATATGTTAAACGAGCTCGAGCTCGAGCCTGGTCGAGCTCGGGCTCGGCTCGTTTGCACCCCTACACACCCCCTGGCCTTAGGGTGGAAGGAGTGCTCAAACACTCCCCATTTTCACTACCCAATAATGTCAACTCCCCATTTTACACTCAATCACTAGCAATGCTCAAACACGTGGAGAGTGGTAAACAATATTTTTTTTTAAATTGTGGTTGGTTGAAAAAGGGTGGGGCCCACCATTAACCCTCTCTCTCCTCTATCTCTTCTCTTCTCTTTCGATTTCTCTTTCCGTGAGTATTCACCGTCTTGGTCAATAACCGAACACCGAATGGGGGGTGGCATCCCCTTGCCGTGGGGTTACCGAAGACTTTCCCGAACCCACTCCTTCCATCCTTATGCACAAAAATGTTGCTTATTTATTGTTTTATAATTAATAATATAATGCACGTGTTAATACAACCTTAATACACTATCATTTAACATCACTTTACACTTTTTACTTATAAAGTGTATCACTAATCTTCTTTCCACTTTTTGAGAAATGACCACTTATTAAAAAAAAACATTACCAAATTCAATTCAATTAAACTAATTTGGCATTAGATTATTAATTTAATAACTATAGATTCATTTCATCAAGAAAAAAAGAAACATAATAAATACAATTATTTGACAGGAAACCCAACATCAAGAATTGAAGATACACACAAAAATGACAAATTTACTTGACCAATTTATGAGTTAAGAACATATGCAAGTGGACCTTACTCATAACACCTTCTTCTTCTTGCTATACAAATGGCTATCATTTAGCCAAGTTGCTCATCTTCTTCCTCTTTTATTCACAACTCTCTTCTTCAATTCTTTCTCTACATTTGTATTGTTGTCCTTCAATACCTCCATGGATACATATGCCAATGATTATTCTCTTAAGGCCACTCTTACTCTCCAAACATCAAACAGTTTTCGAGACGTCTCGTTTTCGTCCTACTTGAATCAAGCCGAAGAACACATGATCCGAAACCTAACTGATCAAGCTTCCCATGTTAAAAATAAACAAGAGAAAGACAAAGAAGATGAAGAACTTGGTGTGTTTGGTGCTGAGAAGTACTTCAAAGGCGAAATCGAAGATGTTGAGAGTAAAAACGACCAACAATTCGTTGATAAGTACGATACACGAACCAAGATTCATCAGCAAAAGGTGACAGCTGAACAATTTGATCCAAAAACGGATCTCACGAAGTTAACGAGTACGCACACGCCAAGTGTACAGTCAAATGTTTGTTACAATAGTAACACTGGGTTGTTACCTCGTGCGAATTCGTCCAAAGGACGGATCGAACGAGGTAGCAAGACCAAAACATTTCTTGCTACTTTTGGTTGCAATTGTATAAACAAAAAATCAACTCAAATAAATGAGAAAAGGATCGTGAAACCGCACACCAGAATGTGCGATTTCGATCCTAAAGCGTCCCCTCTGTCAAGTAAAATTAAACTGACAGAGAGGACGGCTAGAAATGACTACTTTACCTTCCCAGTATTAAATTCGACTGATATGAATTCGAATGATTCTAATTCGAATAATTCAGATCGGTCGAATTTAAAATATGGGAATTTGACGGGTAAGGTAGAAGGTGGTAACAACGGCGGACGTTTGAGCCTGGGACGGAAACTAAGTTTGTTGAACAATTGGGACGTTGATATTTCGACGGAAGACGAATTGTACATCCCGGCAAGCGGGATGTACAACCACCATGACGTCGATAGTGATTCGAGCTCGGATTTGTTTGAGATAGAGAGTTTTTCTACCACTTGTGACAATTCATTTGTAGCTCCGCGGAAGTCAAATGGGTACGCGCCTAGTGAGGTTAGTGTGGATTGGAGTGTGGTGACGGCGAGTGCGGCTGATTTTTCGGTGGTTTCGGATTACGAGGAGATGAGAACCGGTGGCGGTTGGAGAGTTTCGGGTGGGAATGGTAGGGGTATGGTGAATAGAGATGAGCAGAAGAAACGGCCCGGGATACTTTCCAGTTGTACAAGTTATAAAGCGGTGAGAGTGGCCGGAGACGGGTATAAGGTTGGTGGCGGTAGCGGTGGTGGTGTTGGTGGTGGCGGTGGAGTGGGAGGGCGACGACGGTTGTCGGAATCGATAGCGGTTGGAAGTATGTTTCGAGGGGGAATTATTTGACCCAAGTGGGATGCTTGGGAGTTGGGACAGAGACCACGAGAAAGCCAGAAGGGACGGGGCCGCAACCCCGTTTGGCCACGTGGGTCTCGTAGCCCCTCTACTCCCACGGCATAATAGGTAAACAATGTGTCGGCACACTTGTACATTCAACAGGAAAGTAAATTTTAAAATAATTTGTATTATTGTTTTCTTCTTTTTAGTTGGTGTGGAATTTATTCTCCACATCAAAATAGTTCTTATGTTATGAAATAAAATATTGTAACAAAGTGTAGTTGAATTTATTTTTAACACCGATAAAGAAAAAAAGCAGACTTAAAAGTTGATCGTTTAATTGTACCTAACTTAGATTATGTTTCTAATCGATATAAAAGTTAACATGTGTTGTAGCTTATTTTCAGATGACAATTTTTTTTTTACTTTTTAGTGCACTAAAAAATATAGAGAGCTATAAAAGTGAAAAAAAAAAAAAAAAAAAACTGGACGAGATTTGTTTTTTTTTTTTTTTTTTTGAAAATTTTATAAGCAAAAAATCGATGTGGGTCGAGCTGGGGCACCCCAGCCTGAATAAAGCTTCGCCAGTGCTCAAGACCATGTTTACATGCAACCCATTACTTAAAAAAACGCTTTCGAAAACTGAAACATAGGACCAGAAAAACCTACAAGTGTACTTTTACTGGCCCATTGCGGAATGAATATAGTACGGGTATAGAATATATGGGCCAAGTCGGGCCGGGCCTCAAGGTAATTTGATTAGGTCTCAACTCTCAACTTTGTTGCCAAAATAACATAGTACGGTCAGCCCACTTAACTTTTTTGCTTAAATATAATACAACATATTTTATTACAATGGACATTTATTAATATTAATTTAGTATTGTAACTAGAAGTTAATTAAAGGTATTAAATTGAATTACACACTATATAAATTCTTGTGAGTTTCCTATCTCTAAGTGATTACGTGTATATATACGATCAATCTCATTCAATTTATTTAGTTTTTGATAAAAACCCAAAGAGAAATAGAGATAAACTGAATTCCATATTATCATTCTATTCAACATTACAATATATATATATTGGTAAAGAAACTATAAACCCTAAAGCCCATAAGTAATGGGTTGGGCCTAAAATGTCTGGTTTATAACACTCCCCCTCAGACATTTAGAATTATACACAGTTTAACAACATACTTTAGGATGATATTAACCTGAATAAATAAACTGATACTACTGGATCAGTTGTACTGCCTCATTAAAAACCTTACTAAGAAAACCCATTGGGACAAAACTTAGTTAAAGGAAAAAGAGTACAGTGTGTTTAATTCTCCCCCTGAATTCAACAAACATCTTTCAATCTGCGGAGACCGATCTTGTGTGATAGTTGCTCGAAACTGCTTCTTGGTAAAGATTTTGTGAATAGGTCAGCTAAATTTTCACTTGACTTGATCTAGCGAACATCAATTTCCCCTTCTTTCTGCAAGTCATATGTTGAGAAGTGTAACAACTCTCATCAAAAGTCATATTTATTAAATTAATTTGACCAATAGGAAACCCTAATTGAGATACCCAAGTGATTATGCGCAAACCCTAAAATTTTCAGAACAATCAGGATCAGGGCCCCTAAAACTCAGGGGGGGGGGGGGGGTAAACCCTAGTTACGATTATCCTAAAATAACGCTGTCAAAATTGAAAATTCGAAATATGTCAACTCAACAGGCCTAGTCCCACACGTGGCAAACCTATGGTCATTAGGTGTCCCTTACGGACCGTAAGGGACAAGTCTTACGGTCCGTAAGCCAGGGAAAAAATTCAGTATAAATAGCAGACGTTGGGACTTGATTACGTTCTGTTTACTACAATAACACACACAAATCACGAAGTGCTGCCGCAATCAGGGTAATAACTCGATCGCTGCTACGATTCAATGTCCGATCGATTAAACTATCCAATGGATGTTTAAGTGCTGCCCACATTAGGGTTTATGCTTTGTCATTCGTCGTTAATTCGATGGATGTTTAAGTATCGCACTTTGTCATTCATTGTGAAGGTTTTAATCTCGTGAGTTATCGTAAATGCTGTATTAAGTTACTAACCGAATTGTGTGCCTGTTATTAAATTTAGGTTAAAAAGGCTAATCAGTAGGCTAGGCTTTACTCAATTAAATCTGCAATGTGAGTCATTCTCTTTTTATCAAATTACTTTTGAAATCATGTTTATTTTCAAAGGTTATAATTACAGTGATTAAGTTTATGTAATCACCAAGTTACAGCCGGTATGTGGGGTTTTATATACATTACTTGATAACCGTCACTATTGGACAACGAGTTAGCCAATGAGTGATATGACCATAGTCACAGACACCATCGGGCGAAGAGGCTACCGATGGATGTTCGAGTGACAAGTACTGTGGGTAGTTGGTTTGATATTCGGAAACATTGTAATCTCTCTTAATACTGTAAATTATAAGAACCGAGTCGTTTTCATAAATAGAATGATTCACTCAGTATTTCCCGCTGACAAAACCTTTTTCAAACATGTTTCAGGTGATCTGTTGTGATCCAGGAAAAGTGCCGTGAAGCACTACAAGCTTAAGAAAGTGGCTCAGTATAAAAATAAGGAAACATGTTTTGTAAAATAAAAGATTTCCTCGTGAAATCTCAAGATTGTAAATTACCGGGTTTTATCCCGAGTTGTGAAATAAAATAATCGGGAAATATTTCAGTTTTTAAAAGATCCTGAAGAAACTTCCGCTGTTAAATAAATACCACGGGATTTTCTGTCCCGCGGCTCCTGAAACGGGTCAAACCGGGTCGGGGGCCGTGACAGAAAAAGGTGGTATCAGAGCCACTGATTTAAGCCAATTAAGTATTTAGAAATACTTAATTTTACTGATTGCCAATTATGTGATTATGTGTTTTTACTAATTACATAATAATGTTATGAACTGTGTATAATTATTTTGTGTGTATTTTGCTAAACAGCATGAGTGACTTGTCTGATGCCCTTCAGAATTTAAATCTTTATCCAGTAAGAATAGAGATTTCCAGAGATTTCAATAGGTATATACCAGACATAGAAGAACCTATAGAATTCAACGCTTCACCTCTCGAGAAACCCAAGCCTAAGAAAATGGAAATTGGGGAAAGCTCTAGGCAAATTGAGGGGTTACCATCTCAGGAAGAGCTAGATCTGATATTGACAAGCTATGATACTATTAAGCCTATTAATGAAAATAATTTTATTCATTCTCTTGAAAAACAACTACCAATAAACTTAGAACCAGCTATTCCAAACCCTTCAATCCACTCGCAAATAGACGAATGGTTGACTAATGAAATACAGTTACAAAACAATCCCTATAAGCTTTTTCCTCAGTACAATCTAAAACCTTTACCAAATCCACGAATGAGTAACGAGAAAATGGCTGAACTCCGCCATTTTGACAAAGAACTAGTAGATGCTGGGAATAGGATCCAAGAGATTTTGGGACAGATCTCCTGGACTTACGATAAGAGGGAACGTCGTTACTAGAATACCAACTGACAAAATATAGGGGTTTATGGAACTGTAGTGGTGTAATAGTAATAAGTAAAATCAGTCTGTAAAATAACTACAAATAAAACTTTGTAAGATAATAGTGTGTATTGATGCATACGATTAAATATAAATGGAAATCGAGAATCGATAGTTTTGGCTATATTGGTGTTATGAACTCTGTATAATTGTTTTGTGTAATTGTTATTTATTTGATACTAATAAATTATATATATTAATTATAAGATGGAAAACGCTAATAATGAACCAGTTAATGAGATTAATCAATCTGAGCAACAACCGGGGGATCAATATATGACTAGGCAGGATATAGAAAATATCGTTGCTCAAGGGATAGCCAATGCTATTCCAGGATTCGTTGCTGCTGTTAAAAATCCAATAGAACCACAACAAATCGTTCCTAGCAAACGTATTTCTGAAGATAACTTCAGTAATAGTGTAAACGGAGGCAATGATCATGTTAATCATGATAATGAACCACGGCAAGCTCCGCTCCCTAAGAAAATGAAAGCTGCAACACCTGGTTGCACTTATAAAGAATTTCTTGCTTGTAAACCCACTGAGTTTGCAGGCAATGAAGGAGCGAATGCGGCACTGCGTTGCTTAGAGAAAACCGAGGCAGTAATTGCCATAAGTAAATGTGTTCAGGATGATCAGGTCATATACGCGTCAAATCTTTTCAAAGAAGGGGCGCTAGAATGGTGGAACACAGTGCTACAGGCTAAAGGAAGGATGATAGCTTATGCCATGACCTGGGAAGAATTTAAAAGTCTTGTAGAAAGAAAATTCTGTCCCGAGTATGAAAAAGATCAAATGGCACATAAGTTTTTAAACCATAGAATGATGGGTGTAGATTGTCGCGGTTATACTTCGACATTCTTTGAATATGCTAGAGTGGTACCAACACTGGCTTCGCCAGAACCGGTACTCATTTCTCGCTATATTTGGGGACTGATTAGTGAAATCCGTAACATCGTTAAAGCTGCGAGACCTCGTACGATTGACGATGCTGTGGAATTAGCCAATACCCTAACTAACGAACTGGTACGCACGCAAGATGAAAATAGGAAGAAGGAATTGGCTCAGAAAATTACCCAAGGATTTCGTATGGGTAATAATAACAGCTTCAAGAGAAAAGGAATAGGGTAATCTTCAAATCTGCCGTTTTGCAGGAATTGCAGAAAGAAACATTTTGGAAGATGTAGTGTAACCTGCAATTTTTGTAAAATGGTAGGACATCGTGAAGAGGAATGCAGAAAGAAAACAAGAGTCTGCTATAATTGCGGAGAAACAGGACATTTTAAGCCAGAATGTCCTAAATTAATCAAACCAGCAGACAACAAAGCCAAGACAGCCGACGGAGCTACTAAGAAGAATGTCCGAGCCTTTCAGTTAACTACTCAGGAAGCCGAGATGATTCCTGATGTAATAGCCGGTACGTTTCTAGTTCACAACATTTACGCCAAAGTATTATTTGACTCTGGTGCGAACCAAAGTTTTATCAATACTTCATTCTGCCAAGCTCTTAATATACCCTTAACCAACATTAGGCAGATTTTTACAGTCGAAACGGCTGATGGGAATTCAGTTAAAATAGATAAGGTTTTGCAAAATGTAGAATTAGAACTTTCAGGTCATAAATTCTTTGCAAATCTATTACCTATGAAGTTAGCCGAATTTGATGTTGTGTTAGGAATGGATTGGTTAGTAGCCAACCATGCTCGAATTCTCTGTGATAAGAACTCTATAGAAATTCAGGCACCCACCGGAGAAGTAATTGTGATCAGGAGATAAACCACGTAAGCCTATGAAGTTCATATCAGTAATGAAAGTTGCTAATTATGAACGAAAACAAGGAATAGTATATATGATTTCAGTAATCATTAGTACTAAGGGAAAAGAACTTAAGGAAATTCCTGTAGTCTCAGAATACCCTGAGGTATTCCCAGAAGAATTACCAGGATTACCACCAGATAGGGAGGTAGAATTTAGGATTCGTCTAATTCCAGGAACTATACCGATAGCCAAGGCACCTTATCGGTTAGCTCCCACAGAAATGTTAGAACTGAAAAAGCAATTAGATGAATTACTAAGTAAAGGTTTCATACAACCTAGTTCATCCCCGTGGGGAGCACCTGTGTTGTTTGTTAAGAAAAAGGATGGTTCAATGAGAATGTGTATCGATTATAGAGAGTTGAATAAGGTTACAATTAAGAATCGATACCCATTACCTAGGATTGATGATCTTTTCGATCAACTTCAAGGAGCTAGATATTTTTCTAAGATAGATTTACGTTCCGGATATCATCAATTGAAGGTACAAGAAGAAGATATACCTAAGACTGCTTTCAGAACTATGTATGGTCATTACGAGTTTACAGTCATGCCCTTCGGATTAACGAATGCACCTGCAGCATTCATGGACATGATGAATAGGATCTGTAAACCGTATTTGGATAAATTTGTAATTGACTTCATAGATGATATACTTATTTATTCAAAAAGTCAGGACGAACATTGTCAGCACTTGTATGCACTCTTAACTTTGTTAAGAAAAGAAAAGCTTTATGCCAAATTCTCGAAGTGTGAATTTTGGTTACAAGAAGTGCAATTCTTAGGACACATGGTGAATCACGAAGGTATTCATGTAGATCCTGCTAAGATAGAGGCAATTACCAATTGGAAGGTTCCACAAACTGCAATGGAAATTAGAAGTTTTATAGGTTTAGCTGGATATTATAGACGGTTTATTAAGGATTTTTCCAAGATAGTTGTACCATTAACTAAGCTAACCTGTAAAGCCATTAAGTTTGAATGGGGACCTAAACAAGAAGAAGCCTTTAGAATTTTAAAACATAAATTAACCAATGCTCCAATCTTAGCCTTACCAGAAGGAACTGAAGATTTTGAAGTATATTGTGATGCTTTAAAACTAGGATTTGGATGTGTGCTTATGCAACGCAAGAAGGTAATTGCGTATGCTTCAAGACAGTTGAAAAAGCACGAAGAGAACTATACTACTCATGATTTAGAATTAGGAGCTGTAATTTTTGCCCTGAAAATTTGGAGACATTATCTGTACGGAAGTAAGTTTACTGTCTATACAGATCATAAGAGTTTAAGATATATATTTGGGCAAAAAAGAGTTAAACATGAGACAAAGGAGGTGGATGGAAATCTTAAGTGATTACGACTGTGATATTCAGTATCACGAAGGAAAGGCAAATGTAGTTGCAGATGCTTTAAGTCGTAAGTATCATGAGAACCAAAGACGAGTTCGTGCTCTCAGATTAAATCTACAATTAGATTTAATGGAACAACTGAGGCAATTTCAGGAAACAGCAATCAAGGATGATGCTGAAGGAATGAAGGGACGAATAAAATAATTAGAGCAAGGAGCTGATGGAATTTGGAGATTCCACAAAAACAGAATTTGGGTACCTAAGCAGGGAGAATTAAGAAATAAAATTTTAGAAGAAGCCCATAAGTCTAGATATACCATGCACCCAGGAAATAATAAGATGTACCAAGATTTAAGAAAAAATTTCCGGTGGATAGGCATGAAAAAGGATATAGCTAGATATGTTTCTAAATGTCTTACTTGTTCACAAGTTAAGGCAGAACATCAGAAACCTTCAGGTCTACTACAACAATTAGAAATGCCTATATGGAAATGGGAACTCATAACAATGGATTTTGTTACTAAGTTACCCAAAACCAGAAAAGGTAATGACGCGATTTGGGTAATTGTGGATCGATTAACCAAATCTGATCACTTTCTACCAATGAAAGAAACCTTTAGCATGGAAAGACTGGCAAAATTGTATGTAGATGAAGTAGTATCCTTACATGGAGTTCCACTCTCCATTGTTTCGGATAGGGATAGTCGTTTCACTTCTGGAAAAGTTTCCAGCAAGCAATGGGAACTCGACTAAACCTAAGCACGGCATATCATCCACAAACAGAAGGGCAAAGTGAAAGGACGATCCAAACTTTAGAAGACATGCTCCGAGCATGTGTAATAGATTTTGGTGGGAATTGGGACGATCACTTACCATTAATTGAATTCTCCTATAACAATAGTTATCATTCAAGTATTGAAACTGCCCCATTCGAGGCACTGTATGGAAGAAAGTGCAGAACTCCAGTTTGTTGGGCAGAAATACGAGAAAATCAATTGTCAGGTCCTGAAATAGTGCAAGAGACGACTGACAAGATTACTCAAATCAAGGAAAGGCTAAAGACTGCTCGAGATCGCCAGAAGAGTTATGCAGACAATAGATGCAAGCCGTTAGAATTCCAAGTTGGAGACAGAGTACTGTTGAAAGTTTCCCCTTGGAAAGGAGTTGTAAGATTCGGTAAGAAAGGAAAGTTAAGTCCAAGGTACGTAGGACCATTTCCAGTGATCCAACGTATAGGACCAATTACTTATCGTTTACAACTACCAGAAGAGTTAGCTGGAGTACATGATGTATTTCATGTATCCAATCTCAAGAAATGTCTATCAGACGAATCTTTGGTAGTACCTCTCCAAGATATAGAGGTAAACGAAAAATTAAAATTTGTAGAGAAACCTCTTCAGATAGAAGACAGAAAAGTGAAGTTTCTCAAGCACAAACGACTAGTGCTAGTTAAAGTCAAGTGGGATTCAAAACGAGGACCCGAATACACTTGGGAACTGGAATCAGAAATGAAGCGAAAGTATCCTCAATTATTCCAGTAAATCTCGAGGACAAGATTTTTATTTAGGTGGGGAGAATGTAACAACTCTCATCAAAAGTCATATTTATTAAATTAATTTGACCAATAGGAAACCCTAATTGAGATACCCAAGTGATTCTGCGCAAACCCTAAAATTTTCAGAACAATCAGAATCAGGATCAGGGCCCCTAAAACTCAGGGGGGGTAAACCCTAGTTACGATTATCCTAAAATAACGCTGTCAAAATTTAAAATTCGAAATCTGTCAACTCAGCAGGCCTAGTCCCACACGTGGCAAACCTATGGTCATTAGGTGTCCCTTACGGACCGTAAGGGACAAGTCTTACGGTCCGTAAGCCAGGGCAAAAATTCAGTATAAATAGCAGACGTTGGGACTTGATTCTGGGCGCTGAAACGACGAACAAACTCGAAATACACACTGAATTACGTTCTGTTTACTACAATAACACACACAAATCATGAAGTGCTGCCGCAATCAGGGTAATAACTCGATCGCTGCTACGATTCAATGTCCGATCGATTAAACTATCCAATGGATGTTTAAGTGCTGCCCACATTAGGGTTTATGCTTTGTCATTCGTCGTTAATTCGATGGATGTTTAAGTATCGCACTTTGTCATTCGTTGTGAAGGTTTTAATCTCGTGAGTTATCGTAAATGCTGTATTAAGTTACTAACCGAATTGTGTGCCTGTTATTAAATTTAGGTTAAAAAGGCTAATCAGTAGGCTAGGCTCTGCTCAATTAAATCTGCAATGTGAGTCATTCTCTTTTTATCAAATTACTTTTGAAATCATGTTTATTTTCAAAGGTTATAATTACAGTGATTAAGTTTATGTAATCACCAAGTTACAGCCGGTATGTGGGGTTTTATATACATTACTTGATAACCATCACTATTGGACAATGAGTTAGCCAATGAGTGATATGACCATAGTCACAGACACCATCGGGCGAAGAGGCTACCGATGGATGTTCGAGTGACAAGTACTGTGGGTAGTTGGTTTGATATCTGGAAACATTGTAATCTCTCTTAATACTGTAAATTATAAGAACTGAGTCGTTTTCATAAATAGAATGATTCACTCAGTATTTCCCGCTGACAAAACCTTTTTCAAACATGTTTCAGGTGATCTGTTGTGATCCAGGAAAAGTGCCGTGAAGCACTACAAGCTTAAGAAAGTGGCTCAGTATAAAAATAAGGAAACATGTTTTGTAAAATAAAAGATTTCCTCGTGAAATCTCAAGATTGTAAATTACCGGGTTTTATCCCGAGTTGTGAAATAAAATAATCGGGAAATATTTCAGTTTTTAAAAGATCCTGAAGAAACTTCCGCTGTTAAATAAATACCACGGGATTTTCTGTCCCGCGGCTCCTGAAACGGGTCAAACCGGGTCGGGGGCCGTGACAAGAAGAACTTTGGTGAGATGTGATTTGTTCGATCACCTTTGATGTAACCTTCTCTGATCTGAGCTATGCAAGCAGCATTGTCTTCATAAATAATCGTCGGCTCCTTCTTGATCTGTTCTAATCCGCATGCTTCTTGTATGTTATTAATCATTGATCTCAACCACACACATTCTCGACCAGCATCATATAGTACTATTAATTCGGCATGATTTAATGATGTTGTTGTAAGTGTTTGCTTAGTTGACTTCCAAAAAATTGTTGTGCCACCGTATGTGAATACATAACCTGTCTGAGATTTTGCTTTGTGAGGATCTGATAGATATCCAGCGTCGGCATACCCAACAAGTTGGGACTTTTGATCTTTCTGATAGAAAATACCTAAGTCTTGTGTCCCACAAATATACCGGAATACATGTTTTACACCATTCCAGTGTCTACGTGTTGTATTCGAACTGTATCTCGCTAGTACATGTACTGCAAATGCAATGTCAGGTCTTGTGTTATTTGCGAGATACATAAGGGGACCGATCGCGCTTAAGTATGGTACTTCTGGACCAAGTATTTCTTCGCCTTCTTCTTGAGGGCGATAAGGATCCTTGTGTGGATATAGCGGTTGGACAACCATAGGTACGCTAAACGGATGTGCTTTATCCATATTGAAACGTACTAACATCTTCTGGATGTAGTTTGATTGATGGACAAATGTGCCATTGCACAAATACTCAAATTGTAGTCCGATACATAATTTCGTCATACCAAGATCCTTCATTTCAAATTCTTTCTTTAACGACTGAGCAGCTTTCTCTCTCTTCAAGAGATCCGATGATGTTGATATCATCAACATAGACTGTTATTATAGTGAAATTTGAGACTGATCTTTTTATAAAGACACATGGACTGATTACATCAGACTTGTATCCTTCTTTTTCGAGATATACACTAAGTCGATTGTACCACATACGACCAGATTTTTTTGAGACCATATAAAGATCTCTGGAGCATTATAGAACACATATCTCGAGGTGTTGATTTTAATGCTTCAGGCAATTTTAATCATTTAGGGATTTTCATGTAGATGTCATTTTCAAGTGTCCCGTATAAGTATGTGGTGACGACAACCATTAGTCTCATATGAAGTCCTTCAAAGATTGTGAGGCCGATTAGGAACCTAAGGGTTACCGCATCCACTACAGGGGAATACGTTTCCTCATAATCAACTCCTGGGATTTGGGAAAACCCTTGTGCTACAAGTCGAGCCTTATATCGTACAATCTCATTCTTTTCATTTCTTTTTATTGCATACACCCATTTCTAACCTACTGGTTTGACGTCTATGGGTGTTCAGACTACAGGTACGAAAACATGTCACTTTTCAAGCGAATTCAATTCGGCGTTTATGGCTTCTTGCCATCTTGGCCAATCATTTATGTGCATGCACTCTTCTAAAGTTTTTGGTAGGTAATCATTTTCATTGATTACATCCATTGCTATGTCACACCCCGAATTCCACGTGTCACCTGGTGGGCCCGGTGGGGAGTATCGTGACGTGGTTGGCAACATAATAGTCAAACAACACAATATTTAAATGCATAGCGGAAGCAATTGAAAGATATATTTCAACCGAATAAAATATTGTAATATCGTGTATCACAAACAGTTGAAAGTTTATCCACAGAAGGATCGAAATAAATAGGAAACAGTAGTTCAACAGACGATAGGCATCTTAAGCTTGCGAGACTCTTTATTGATGCTAAGGAGAGAATCCAGCCTATTACGCTTAGTACCTGCATTTAATCTTTTTGGGAAAATACGTCAGTTTACACCGGTAAATACAATCAACTGACTCATTTTAAAAAAATGATTAAAAATTGATTTGGATGCACGTGGCATAAACATTTTATAACTTGGGATAATTATATAAATATATAATCTCGTAAAAGAATTACATGTTACTTATGCGTTCAGTAGCCCGGGTCGTGCCGGGTTAAAGATCAATAGACACACCACATTATTTATATGGCAACTGACAGGTGTACGCCTACACCCCGTGCTTAGGTCGTGGCCATTTCGTAAAATGATGCCAAGGATATCCGGGACATGGTCATTAACCTCCCAAAGGCTTTAAGCAAACAAAACAATTTAAACGGGCTGATCAAATATCAATTAGCCACCAAACGATGGAGATTTAATGCCCGACCAAGCGGTATTTTATATACCGTACCCCAAGCCCGTATAGGGAAAATAAGTTAAAAGTATTTACCTGAGCAAAGTAATAATCACAATAAGCAATTGCAAGTAGCTTTTACTGATTCTCCTATTCTGGAACAAAGGTTTATAATAACCTATTAGAATCCTAACGGGTCTTTAATTAAGCTTAAGCTTAGACCGGTTAGTTTCAAAGATACGGTTCGTACGCACGATTAAGCGAAGACCGGAATAGAATGTGATTTAGACCCGACAAGTTTGAAGACTTTCTTAATATGGGTATTTCATACACATTCTGGATTTTGAGATAAAACCGATAAGGTTTGACCCGTTTCGGCTAATTTATGTAAACTAGTTACATAAACCGAACCGAACGCGTAATAAGCGTAACGGGTATCCGTAAGAGCCATATACAGGTTTCCTAAGTTAATATGCCTCAAATATGTGGTGACATCAGTAAGATGTCTTTTATTATCCCCGAAACGAATTTAAACACAAACTATGCCCCGTAGGGGTAGTTTGGTCATTTACAAGGTTATAAAAGAGTTTAAGTATTAACCTGAGTTACAGGTCTGATATAATCAGCAAAAATACTTATTTTACTAAGTTATAACAGTAGGGTAGAGTATATATGTGAAATTTATCAATTATAACCAAACTATGCACCGTAGGGGCATTTTGGTAATTTCACATAAGCCGTAAAGCTCAAAACTGAAGTCTGAGTTAAACAACTTTTTCTTACTGTTAAAATATTATAATTTACCTAAAATATCAGTAGGTATCAACCCTTGTATGTTTAAAATAGTTCTAGTACATACTATGCGTTAAAAACGCTTAAAAAGGCGATTAGAAGCCATTTCCGGGTTCTATACATAAAGCTGATATTTTTTTTTATTATTCCAGAAGGATTAAAATAATTTATTTATCATATCTAATCAGTAGCAAAAGGTTTGGAGTCGATTAGATATATAAAACTCATTTTATAGCCCGTTAGGGCAAAACCGACAATTACCGAATTAAGCTTACGACTCTAAGTTATGCTCAGCCTAAAATTAATTAAAAATCTTTAAAAATCCCAAAATAATATATTACATCAGTGGGTAAAAAGTTTGATATCAAAAAGTGGGTTTAAATAGGCCATACGCTAATTACGCCGTTTAATTAACATAAAGCTTTCAATTTACGCTAATGAGCATAACTCTTAATCTAGACCTCAAACTGATGTCAAATTTTGGTTACAAGTTTATATATCAGTAATTAAGGTTTCTACTCTTTTACATTTTCAAAAATCATGTTTTAAGGTGAAAAGGGCATAATGGTCAACATATGAGCAATTAACGGAATCATGCATATTAATTGGATAACTAATGAACCAAGGTGTATAATCACAGAGGGTAATACTAGCATGTAACCTAGTCCAATTAAAGCTCTTAGGTATTTCTAAAACATACCAAAACGGGTCAGAACTGAAGTCAAAGCAAAAGTCAAATCTTTGCGACTTTCGGTTCCGAACCGGGTCTAAACAGAAAATTGTCGGGTTGAACATGTTTAGACATGTTCTTACACTAATTACCAAGTTATATTAATGATCAAACAGGTTGTATGTGTTCTACATTGCTAATTATGCATAAATTAGAAAATAAGCATTCTGTTGACTTTTTAATAACAAGTTTGACCCGACATTTGACCTAGTTAGAGTGGTAATCAGATGGTGCCCTTTTAAGGGTTTAATGCCCACATAATTACCAACTTATAACTACTTTCAATTCGACTAATCACTGAAACATCAATGATTAATCGCTAAGTCAACCGTTAATTACGACGGTTTGACTTTTAAGCTAAAACTAAGCAAAAACTTAACTAAGAAAGGTTAAGCATACTTACCGAAGTCCTATGCACGATTAGTGATCACTTGAGCCTGCTTTGGAGCTCCAGAAATGATCAGAAATGCTGAAGGAAGGTGTGAAGAATTGGTTGCAACTTTGGCCCTTTATATAGTGCTCAAGAACTCATGGATCATTGACACACAAGTCTAACCAAGGCCATGGATCACTTCCAGATGTCCCTAAGTGTCTAGGGGTTGCCTAGGGGTCGTGCAAGATGTGGAAAATCGTTTATAAGTCGGTTAGAATGCAAATGGAAGACAAGAACCCAACAAAATAGGAGTAAACGACCCCTCGCGGCACGCGTAGCCCCCCCCCCCCTGGGCCTTCGCGTGGCGCGAGGCCCCTTCTGATCAAATCTCCAACTTTTGATTTTTACGCTTTGGTCCTTGGCTCTTGGGAACTTTGCTACGACTTTATTTCTTCCACTTTGAACCCTCCAAATTGACTTATAAGGGCTTTAAGACATATACCCACTTTGTTTAGTCCTCGGTTAACTTTATTGTTACCCGAAAAGTCATAAACTTCATCGTTGACGCTTTTAACCCCTCGCATACGAATTTGATCATAACTTTCTCATACGATAACAAAACTTTATGAAAATTTTATCGTGCATTCTAGTGAGCATAAATAATTGTTACAAAGCTTCGGGTTTGCTAAAAGGTCACTCAGAGGTATACTTTAAACATGTTGACACATTTAACCCCTGTAGTTTGTAATCTCTCACTTTCTTCCATATTTAGCTTCGTATGATCCATGATTTATTCGTTTGAAGGTATGAGCATCATGTAGGGTTATTATTAAGTATATTTATTCACTGTTGACATTTTGAACTTGTATATTTACATACTTTCCATGTTTTTCAACTTTAGTCCTTTCAGAATATTCTTTCACACGTTCAAACTTATGACACGTGTCAACACATTATAGGACATGAATTTTTGAGGTGTTACATCCTCACCCCCTTAAAAGAAATCTCGACCTCGAGATTTACTGAAACAAATAAGGGCATCTTTCTTTCATTGTGGACTCAACCTCCCACGTGTATTCGGGACCTCTACGGGCATCCCATTTTACCTTTACAATAGGTACATGCTTCCTTCGAAGCTTCTTAACCTGTCGATCTTCAATCGACAATGGTTTTTCCACAAATTTTAAGCTCTCATCTATATGCACATCTGTATGTGGTATGACCAGTGATTCGTCAGCGAAACACTTCTTCAGATTGCAGATGTGGAATACATTATGAATACCACTGAGTTCTTCTGGTAAGTTTAACTTATTGGCAACTGATCCGACACGTTCGATAACCTCGAAAGGTCCTATGTATCTCGGGCTTAGCTTGCCTTTCTTACCAAATCGCATCACTCCCTTCCAGGGTGATACTTTAAGCAACACCTTTTCACCTACCTCGAAGTGGAAGGATTTACGCTTTAAATCTGCGTAGCTTTTCTGCCTATCTCTGGCGGCTTTCAGGCGGTCACGAATCTGGACAATCTTGTCCGTCGTTTCAAAAACTATTTCCGGACCTGACAGTTGGACATCTCCAACTTCTGCCCAACAAACGGGCGTTCTATACTTTCTACCGTATAAAGCCTCGAAAGGCGCAGCCTTGATGCTGGTATGGTAGCTATTGTTATATGAAAACTCAATCAATGGTAGGTGGTTATCCCAACTACCACCTAAATCAATTACACATGCCCGTAGCATGTCTTCCAATGTTTGGATGGTACGCTCACTCTGTCCGTCAGTCTGAGGGTGGTAAGCCGTACTGAAATTTAAGCGCGTGCCCAAAGCTTGTTGGAAACTCTTCCAAAAATGTGAGGTGTATCTAGTATCTCTGTCAGAGATAATAGCTACAGGTACACTATGTAGAGCTACAATCTTGTCTACGTATAATTGGGCTAACATGTCGGAGCTATAGGTCTCCTTTATGGGTAGGAAATGTGCTGACTTCATCAGTCTATCCACGATCACCCATATCGTATCATTTCCCTTCCTTGTTTTAGGTAACTTGGTGATAAAATCCATAATTACCATTTCCCACTTCCATGTGGGAAGTTCAGGCTGTTGTAGCAAACCTGACGGCTTTTGATGTTCAGCTTTGACTTGCGCACACGTCAAGCATTTAGCTACATAGGTGGCTACAGACTTCTTCAAGCCTATCCACCAATAATTCGCCTTCAGATCCTGGTACATCTTATCAGCTCCAGGATGAACGGAATATTTAGAGCTGTGGGCTTCCTGGAGGATAACATCTCGAAGTCATCCATATACTGGAACCCATATTCTTCCATTCAGTCTCAAAATCCCGTCCTTGCCTTGAGATAACTGTTCTTCAGTTACTCCCAGCTTTTCATTGGGATAGTTAGCTTCCAACACAGCTTCCTTCTGTGCAGCTAACAACCTTTCATTCAAACTGTTCTTGATTTCAATGCTCTTGGCATTGATTCTGATGGGTTTCACCCTTTCCTTTCTGCTTAAGGCATCAGCAACCACGTTTGCTTTGCCTGGATGGTATCTGATTTCACAATCATAATCATTCAACGTCTCCATCCGTCGGCGCTGCCTCATGTTTAGGTCCTTCTGGTTAAACAGGTGTTGGAGGCTCTTGTGATCAGAATAGATCACAAACTTGATTCCATACAAATAGTGCCTCCATAGCTTCAGTGCAAATACAACGGCACCCAAATCCAAGTCATGGGTGGTGTAATTCTTTCCGTGCACTTTTAATTGACGTGATGCATAGGCAATAACTTTTCCTTTCTGCTTAAGTACACATCCCATCCCAGTGTGTGATGCATCACAGTATACCACGAATTCTTTTATTCCATCCGGCAACGTTAATACAGGAGCGTTGCTCAACTTCTGTTTAAGGATATCAAAGGATTCTTGCTGCTTAGGGCCCCAAACGAACTTTACTTTCTTCTTAGTCAAGGAAGTTAAGGGTGCAGCAATCCTTGAAAAATTTTCAATTAAACGTCTGTAATATCCTGCCAATCCCAGGAAGCTACGAATTTCTGTGGGCGTCTTCGGCTCATGCCAGTTCATGACAGCTTCCACCTTAATGGGATCAACTTGGATTCCACGCTCGCTAACCACATGTCCAAGAAATTGGACTTCACGAAGCCAGAATTCACATTTAGAGAATTTGGCATACAGCTTCTCCTGCTGAAGTAATGAAAGAATACATCGAAGATGTTTCTCATGATCAGCTTTATTCTTCGAGTAGATGAGGATGTCGTCTATGAAGACGATGACAAATTTGTCCAAGTAGGGCTTGCAGACGCGATTCATGAGATCCATGAATGCGGCAGGTGCATTTGTGAGCCCAAAAGGCATCACTAGGAACTCGTAATGACCATAACGAGTCCTAAATGCAGTTTTGTGTACATCTTCATCTTTGACCTTCAATTGATGATAGCCTGACCTTAAGTCAATCTTGGAGAAGTAGCTTGCCCCTTGGAGTTGATCGAACAGATTGTCGATTCTGGGCAATGGGTACCTATTCTTGATAGTGACTTTATTAAGCTCACGGTAATCGATGCACAGACGCATCGATCCATCCTTCTTCTTGACAAATAAGATTGGTGCTCCCCAAGGAGACGAACTGGGTCTAATGAAATCTTTGGCCAGCAACTCATCTAGTTGCGTTCTTAATTCCTTCATCTCCGTTGGCGCCAACCTATAAGGTGCTCTAGCAACAGGTGCTGCTCCAGGGATGATGTCAATCCTGAATTCGACTTGTCTATCTGGTGGTAAACCAGGTAGTTCTTCAGGAAAAACTTCAGGGTATTCAGAAATGACGGGGATGTCTTCCATCTTGGGTTTCGGCTCATCGATAGTTACCTGTGCCATGTAGATGACACAACCCTTCTTTAAACACTTGGAGGCCTTGAGCATAGTCACTTGCTCAGGCAGCCCATACTGGGTATCTCCCCGAATGGTAAGTGATTCACCAGACGGAGTCTTAATCACCACTTGCTTTTTGTTGCAGACAATTTGGGCCTGGTTATGAGATAACCAGTCCATACCCAAAACTATGTCAAAACCGGCTAACTTAAAGGGAAGTAGAGACAGAGGAAAAGAGTGGTTCTTAAAGGATATAACATATCCATCTAACACAGTTGAGACGGTTTCTATGGTGCCATCTGCTAGCTCCACCTCATAATTCACATTTAAGGTTTTGACAAGTAAATTCAGCAATTTGCAAAACTTATTATCTACGAAAGACTTATCAGCGCCTGAATCAAAAAGTACTCTTGCATAGACATCATTTACAAGGAAAGTACCTGTAATCACGTTGTCGTCCTGGACGGCTTCCTTTGCGTCCATCCTGAACACTCTAGCATTTGTCTTCTTTCCTTCGTCGTCTTTCTTTGCATATTTCGGGCAGTTGGTCTTAATGTGGCCCTTTTCATTGCAACGGTAGCACGTTGCGTCTTTCATCTTCTTGCAATCCAAGGTCTTGTGCTCCTTGGACTTGCATATACCACATGCAAAAGTTTTCGACTGAGTCTGCGAGTTTGACTCAAACCTGCACTTCCCGAAGTGCTGTTTCTTGCAGACTTTGCACTTGGGCTTATCACCAGACTGATGCCCATCCTTCCTAGACTCAGACCCTTTTCTGTGGTCATTGTTTCTTCGATGCTTCTTGTTTGACCTTCGTGAAGTGTCATCTTCACGTTTCCTCTTCTCGGCATCTGAGTTCCTCAGCGATCTCTATCGGACCGCGTCCAGAGTGAGGGATAAGGATATATCAGTTACCGATCGGAAAGTAGTCGGCCGAGATGCCTTCACGCTTGCCTTTATTTCTGGGGCTAGACCCCCGATGAAACGAGCTATTCTTTTGGGTTCCGGGGTCACTAGATACGGAACCAATCTTGATAGGGTGTTGAAGCTCGTGAGGTAAGCTTGGCAGTCAAGGTTCTTCATAACCAACGATAGAAAATCAGACTCTATCTTCTCCACCTCATGCTGAGGGCAGTAGTTTTCCCTATTAAGGGCACCAAATTGCTCCCATGTCATGTTGTACAATGGGATCTTCCCGGTGGCTTGAATCAACGATCTCCACCAGGCTAAGGCCTCACCCTTAAATGATTGCGACACAAACTTGACCACATCCCTCTCAGCGCATCCGCTGATATCCACAACTGTATCCATCTCATCTAACCACGTCATACAATCTACAGCTCCTTTCTCCCCAGTGAAATCCCTGGGTTTACATGAGACAAAATATTTGTAGGAGCAACCCTTGTCACGGGGTCCTTGATTTAGCATTATCTTCTGAGACGGGTCACTATGATGGTTTGAGGAGCGACGATCGTCATCTCCTTTCTTGGTTTCATCTTTCTTGGGAGGTGGCTTGCTGTGAGCTTCAGAGTGTGTTTTAGGCTTTGAATGCGGCGTAGATAGGGTCCTGCTGCGAGTCCCACTATATTCTTCATACAGCCGCTCTAAGGCCTTTGTAACAGCGTCATCAACTAACGCTTTCAATTCAGCACCCGTTATATTAATTCGGGCGTTATCATTATTCTCCACTGGGTGACTATTAACTAACGTCAACTAACGCTTTCAATTCAGCACCCGTTATATTAATTCGGGCGTTATCATTATTCTCCACTGGGTGACTATTAATCTCATCCGAGTCAGCCATTTTAATTTAAACTGTTACATAAGACAATAACAATAGTTTATTTGGGAGTTCATTATAGATTTGTCTTTTATAGCAATTTCATTAACCATGGTAATATAAGCCATATTTGGTCAATTTATTTATTTAGGATTTTATTATAATTTATCCTAATTATAAAACAATAGCATTTTTATTAGTGGCACAAAAGGCCTAGTCATAATGACATTTTTAAATTATAAGCTGTGATTTCAGAGAATCAGGGCTTTAAGGCTTGAACATAGTTCATTACCTTTTTCGGACAGGGAGTCATAGCTACCACTGTCTTTTGGCTCATGTAGAAATGAGCAAGGCCCGTAGGCACCATATTACCAATGTATGGTCAAAATATGATCATCTTAATTGATGATTTGAACCCATGATTCAGAGATCATTAAGTTGGGTTAGGAATCTTTCGAAGAATCCTTATATTAGAATGACGTGTGTGATTTTAACGAATCACATCTGCCAGGAGCGTTAACATGTTTACAGATGTTAACAGGGATTTGAATCTTTTAAACAGGTCTTACCATCATGGCCAGGTCTTCACAATGACACTCAGGCTAGGTTTCACTCTTAAGACTCTTATTAATATTTAAATAGGCAGATTATTATTAAAAGGAATGATTTTGATTTATTTATTCCATATAATATATTTATGCATATAATAGCAAAAATGAAATTTATAAATTAAACATTCCATTAATTATTAATAGGTTACACATCGCCCTAAACGGGACTTTTTAATAAAGCAACATACCCACGCAGGGGTCAAATCAAAATACTAGTCCACGCAGGGACTTAAACAAACAACACACCCTCGTAGGGTTAACAGAAAGATAGACCCACGCAGGGGTTCAAAACAAACAACCAAACATACCCACGCAGGGGCTACTACAGCAAGACAGGCCCACGCAGGGGCTCAACTACTACAAGGAAATTACATCAACAGTGGAAGGATTCAGTGGTCCTTCTTGCTCTTCCCTTTTATTAAACTTGTTAATCCCTGGAAGAAAGTTTGTCGCTCCCTGCGATCTCGGTGAAAGTCTCGCTCGACCTGGTCCAACCTCTGAAGAATCTCTTCCCGTTCTGGGGGAGAAAACCGTGGCGGCTGCGATTGTGTCCGAATTATAGGTCTAGCCGGAATTTGGTACCCATGAGTTGGGTACCCTGCTCCCTAAGGAGCTCCATACGGTCCTTCCAGGTTAAAGGCGTTGTAATTGGCCGCTACCAAGTATGGGTCGGCTTCCGCGTAATTGTAGTTGGTGTGAGTCGGCGGCCCAAACGGGTTGTATGTCATAGAACCCGTGTATGCTGGAATCGGGTTATCAAAACCCATCGGTGGTGGTTGCGGTGCAACTGGGTTCGAAGGCCCACCCATTTCTGGATCTTCTTGAAGTGGCGGATAATGACTGCCACTTGATTGTCGAGGAGAGCTAAAATGAAAGTCCCCTCCTCGTGCAGACATACGTGCTCCGGTTCTCCTACGCCTCAGCGATTGCGGAGGTGCCGGCTGAACTGGTGGCGGTGTAGGCGGTGGAGGCGGTGGCGTGACTGCCACGAATCGTGAATCCTCAGAGGGATCCTGCTTCTGCTGCTGCTGGTGAGGCGACAAATGATGCGAGGGTGTAAAATACCACTCGTACTGATTAAATCGTGCCTGGTAACTGTCCGGACCATGGTAGGGTGATCCGTGAAAAGATGAACCATCTGAGACCTCGATAGGATGGTTCGGAGTTCCGGTTGCGGGCTCGATTGGATCGGTGTCCTCGTCCATAACTTCTGCATGATCGCCGGAGAAATGATCCTCCGGCCCCATTGGGTTAAAACCCACTGGTTCTTGTATGTAATTTGCCGGGTTAAACCGGCCCCTAAAAACAGGTGTAGGGTCACCAAAAGAATGGTGCGATAGGGATCGTTGAAGAGGTATGTAAGATGGTTGAGGGTTGTTGGGCTCATTTTCCGAATGTGGCCCATAAGAGTTATGAATGGGGGCGTCAAACTGTACGATACAGATCGTCTAGCTGGTTCAAAAAGGTTCCTCCAGTTTTCTCTAGGGTCAGCACTCGCAGTGGCGGAAGGAGCTTGCATGCGCGAAGGTCCTGCCTCGTCGTCATTGGGGGCGGTGATTGGCCCCTTGCCTCGTCCTCTTCGTCGAAAGAATCTTGGCGGCATAATCAATCCTGTCAATACAACATAAGATAACGACAAGAATATATAAAAATAAAGGACAAAACAAAACACAACAAGGTAGAATTTGTCCTATGTTATTTGTCTAGACTCGAAAGTTTTTTTTTTTTTTGGAATGTGCAATTTGTGTAACTGAGATTAAACACAAAAGGCTAGTGTTTAATTCACTCAGCGTTGGCTCTGATAGCAACCTGTCACACCCCGAATTCCACGTGTCACCTGGTGGGCCCGGTGGGGAGTATCGTGACGTGGTTGGCAACATAATAGTCAAATAACACAATATTTAAATGCACAGCGGAAGCAATTGAATGATATATTTCAACCGAATAAAATATTGTAATATCGTGTATCACAAACAGTTGAAAGTTTATCCACAGAAGGATCGAAATAAATAGGAAATAGTAGTTCAACAGACGATAGGCATCTTAAGCTTGCGAGACTCTTTATTGATGCTAAGGAGAGAATCCAGCCTATTACGCTTAGTACCTGCATTTAATCTTTTTGGGAAAATACGTCAGTTTACACCGGTAAATACAATCAACTGACTCATTTTAAAAAAAATGATTAAAAATTGATTTGGATGCACGTGGCATAAACATTTTATAACTTGGGATAATTATATAAATATATAATCTCGTAAAAGAATTACATGTTACTTATGCGTTCAGTAGCCCGGGTCGTGCCGGGTTAAAGATCAATAGACACACCACATTATTTATATGGCAACTGACAGGTGTACGCCTACACCCCGTGCTTAGGTCGTGGCCATTTCGTAAAATGATGCCAAGGATATCCGGGACATGGTCATTAACCTCCCAAAGGCTTTAAGCAAACAAAACAATTTAAACGGGCTGATCAAATATCAATTAGCCACCAAACGATGGAGATTTAATGCCCGACCAAGCGGTATTTTATATACCGTACCCCAAGCCCGTATAGGGAAAATAAGTTAAAAGTATTTACCTGAGCAAAGTAATAATCACAATAAGCAATTGCAAGTAGCTTTTACTGATTCTCCTATTCTGGAACAAAGGTTTATAATAACCTATTAGAATCCTAACGGGTCTTTAATTAAGCTTAAGCTTAGACCGGTTAGTTTCAAAGATACGGTTCGTACGCACGATTAAGCGAAGACCGGAATAGAATGTGATTTAGACCCGACAAGTTTGAAGACTTTCTTAATATGGGTATTTCATACACATTCTGGATTTTGAGATAAAACCGATAAGGTTTGACCCGTTTCGGCTAATTTATGTAAACTAGTTACATAAACCGAACCGAACGCGTAATAAGCGTAACGGGTATCCGTAAGAGCCATATACAGGTTTCCTAAGTTAATATGCCTCAAATATGTGGTGACATCAGTAAGATGTCTTTTATTATCCCCGAAACGAATTTAAACACAAACTATGCCCCGTAGGGGTAGTTTGGTCATTTACAAGGTTATAAAAGAGTTTAAGTATTAACCTGAGTTACAGGTCTGATATAATCAGCAAAAATACTTATTTTACTAAGTTATAACAGTAGGGTAGAGTATATATGTGAAATTTATCAATTATAACCAAACTATGCACCGTAGGGGCATTTTGGTAATTTCACATAAGCCGTAAAGCTCAAAACTGAAGTCTGAGTTAAACAACTTTTTCTTACTGTTAAAATATTATAATTTACCTAAAATATCAGTAGGTATCAACCCTTGTATGTTTAAAATAGTTCTAGTACATACTATGCGTTAAAAACGCTTAAAAAGGCGATTAGAAGCCATTTCCGGGTTCTATACATAAAGCTGATATTTTTTTTATTATTCCAGAAGGCTTAAAATAATTTATTTATCATATCTAATCAGTAGCAAAAGGTTTGGAGTCGATTAGATATATAAAACTCATTTTATAGCCCGTTAGGGCAAAACCGACAATTACCGAATTAAGCTTACGACTCTAAGTTATGCTCAGCCTAAAATTAATTAAAAATATTTAAAAATCCCAAAATAATATATTACATCAGTGGGTAAAAAGTTTGATATCAAAAAGTGGGTTTAAATAGGCCATACGCTAATTACGCCGTTTAATTAACATAAAGCTTTCAATTTACGCTAATGAGCATAACTCTTAATCTAGACCTCAAACTGATGTCAAATTTTGGTTACAAGTTTATATATCAGTAATTAAGGTTTCTACTCTTTTACATTTTCAAAAATCATGTTTTAAGGTGAAAAGGGCATAATGGTCAACATATGAGCAATTAACGGAATCATGCATATTAATTGGATAACTAATGAACCAAGGTGTATAATCACAGAGGGTAATACTAGCATGTAACCTAGTCCAATTAAAGCTCTTAGGTATTTCTAAAACATACCAAAACGGGTCAGAACTGAAGTCAAAGCAAAAGTCAAATCTTTGCGACTTTCGGTTCCGAACCGGGTCTAAACAGAAAATTGTCGGGTTGAACATGTTTAGACATGTTCTTACACTAATTACCAAGTTATATTAATGATCAAACAGGTTGTATGTGTTCTACATTGCTAATTATGCATAAATTAGAAAATAAGCATTCTGTTGACTTTTTAATAACAAGTTTGACCCGACATTTGACCTAGTTAGAGTGGTAATCAGAGGGTGCCCTTTTAAGGGTTTAATGCCCACATAATTACCAACTTATAACTACTTTCAATTCGACTAATCACTGAACCATCAATGATTAATCGCTAAGTCAACCGTTAATTACGACGGTTTGACTTTTAAGCTAAAACTAAGCAAAAACTTAACTAAGAAAGGTTAAGCATACTTACCGAAGTCCTATGCACGATTAGTGATCACTTGAGCCTGCTTTGGAGCTCCAGAAATGATCAGAAATGCTGAAGGAAGGTGTGAAGAATTGGTTGCAACCTTGGCCCTTTATATAGTGCTCAAGAACTCATGGATCATTGACACACAAGTCTAACCAAGGCCATGGATCACTTCCAGATATCCCTAAGTGTCTAGGGGTTGCCTATGGGTCGTGCAAGATGTGGAAAATCGTTTATAAGTCGGTTAGAATGCAAATGGAAGACAAGAACCCAACAAAATCGGAGCAAACGACCCCTCGCGGCACGCGTAGCCCCCCCCCCCCCCCCCCCAGGGCCTTCGCGTGGCGCGAGGCCCCTTCTGATCAAATCTCCAACTTTTGATTTTTACGCTTTGGTCCTTGGCTCTTGGGAACTTTGCTACGACTTTATTTATTGCACTTTGAACCCTCCAAATTGACTTATAAGGGCTTTAAGACATATACCCACTTTGTTTAGTCCTCGGTTAACTTTATTGTTACCCGAAAAGTCATAAACTTCATCGTTGACGCTTTTAAACCCTCGCATACGAATTTGATCATAACTTTCTCATACGATAACGAAACTTTATGAAATTTTTATCGTGCATTCTAGTGAGCATAAATAATTGTTACAAAGCTTCGGGTTTGCTAAAAGGTCACTCAGAGGTATACGTTAAACATGTTGACACATTTAACCCCTGTAGTTTGTAATCTCTCACTTTCTTCCATATTTAGCTTCGTATGATCCATGATTTATTCGTTTGAAGGTATGAGCATCATGTAGGGTTATTATTAAGTATATTTATTCACTGTTGACATTTTGAACTCGTATATTTACATACTTTCCATGTTTGTCAACTTTAGTCCTTTCAGAACATTCTTTCACACGTTCAAACTTATGACACGTGTCAACACATTATAGGACATGAATTTTCGAGGTGTTACATGCTATAGCTTATGTGAATATGTCATCAACACGTGTTTTATTCCGGTTCCACATTGTACTATCTTGTACATAATTAATAGAGATCTTACTTTCGTTCGGTACTGGTGCTTCTTCTGAAACTTCATTTTCCTCTGGATTCATAGTTGTCTCTTCTGGGACATTTACCTCTACCGGGGTATCATTTATAATCTTTTCTGAGTTTTCACCAACTGCGTTACTTTGCTCTTTTCGTTTCCGTGGGTTTTTGTCTTTGGAACCGACTGGTCTCCCACGCTTTCGTTGTATAGTAATCGCTTCTGGGATTACTTCAATTCGAGCACATTCATTTGATGGTGGTACATATGACTTTGTCACTCTATTTGTGTATGTGAATGCATCTGGTAATTCATTCGCTATTCTTTGCAAATGTATAATCTTTTGGACTTCATATTCACATTGAACACTTCGGGGGTCGAGATTTGATAGCGATGATGCATTCCACGTTATTTATTGTGTTACCAGTCTTTCTTTGTCCTTATCTCCCCCTAAGACTGGGAACATTGTTTCATCAAAATGACAGTCAGCATACCGTGTACTGTAAACATGTCTCCCGTCATTGGTTCTAAATATTTAATTATGGACTGTGAGTTAAAACCAATATACATACCCAGTCTTCTTTGGGGTCCCATTGTAGTGTGTTGTGGTGGCGGTATTGGTACATATACCGCACAACCAAAAATTCTAAGGTGGGACAAACTTGGTTCTCGTCCAGAGACCAGTTGCAATGGGGAGTATTCATGATCAGCAGTTGGTCTCAATCTAATCAGTGCAGCGGCATGCAAAATAGCATGGCCCCATGCAGAAGATGGTAGTTTACATCTCACTAAAAGTGGTCTAGCGATTATTTGTAATCGTTTAATCAAAGATTCAGCTAAACCGTTTTGTGTTTGAACATGAGGTACTGAATGTTCAACATTGATCCCGATTGACGTACAATAGTCATTAAACGCTTGGGATGTGAACTCTCCCGCATTATCCATCCGGATGTTTCTAATTTGATTGTCGGGGAAATTGGCTCTCAATTGTATGATTTGAGCTAAAAGTCAGGCAAATGCTACATTTCGAGTAGCTAAAAGGCTCACATGTAACCACCTTGAGGATGCGTCTATTAAGACCAAGAAATAGCGGAATGATCCACACGGAGGATGAATAGGCCCGCAAATATCCCCTCGAATTCTTTCTAAAAATGATGGGGTTTCATTTATCAATTTAGTTTGTGAGGGCCGAGTTATAAGTTTGCCCAGAGAGCATGCTACACATGATAAGTCTTGTGGTAGCAAAACTTTTAAGTTTTTAAGAGGGTGCCCGGTTGCACTTTTGAATATTCATCTCATCATTATGCTACCAGGGTGACCTAGACGGTCATGCCATTTATTGAATGTGTCTTTATCTAACAGCTTTTGGTTACTCACCATGTATGATTCGATAGGATTGATATTAGTACAATATAATCCAGAGGATAAGGCTTCTAATTGTTCAACAATTGTTTCTTTTCCATTTTTTGTTTGAAGTAATTTGAAGATATTCAATATTATTTTCAGATATTGTTTTTAGGTGGTAGCCGTTTTTTCGAATATCTTTAAAGCTGAGTAAATTTCTTCTGGATTTACTATAATATAATGCATTATCAATAGTTAATTGGGTACCCGAAGATAATGTTATGTGTGCTCCGCTGGAGCCTTATATAAGGTTACTGACACCAGATATAGTACTAATCGGTGTCTCTGCCGGAGACAACTCAGAGAAAAATTTCATATCTTTGAGAATAGTGTTAGTACTACTGCTATCTACTAGACATTCATCCCCAATAATAGCTCTACTGGAGCTAGTATACATATTTCTTCAGGAAATAAAAATAAATAAAAGTTAATTCAAAGAAGTAAAATGAAACATTGCAATGCCTCAATGATGTGTTTAGGGGTGTGACATGTGCGGGACCAATGATTTGACATTCCACATTTATAACAAATGTTGCTTTGGTTCCCGCTACTTTTCCCGTTTGAAGGTCGCCCCGTATTATGTCGACTCGATTCACCACCGCTATTTTTTAGTGTTCTGGGACTCTCGATGCCATGTATATCCCCGTCCTCGACCACGACCACGACCTCTGCTGGGGCCGCGGCCTCTACCTCTACCTCGTCCGCTTTGAGAATTGGCCACATTCGCTTCAGGGAATGGGCTTGCACCGATGGGTCGAGATTGATGGTTTTGTAGTAGGAGCTTGTTGTTTTGCTCCGCGACCAAAAGACATGATATCAGTTCAGAATATTTAGTAAATTGACGTTCCCTATATTGCTGTGATAGGAGCATATTTGAGGCATGGAACGTTGAGAATTTTTTTTTCAAGTATGTCTTCATCGGTTATTTTTTCACCACATAATTTTAACTCAAAGGTAATGGGGAATAAGGCAGAATTATATTGACTGACAGCCTTAAAATCATGTAGTCGTAAATGAAGCCATTCATAGCGGGCTTTGGGAGTAAGACCAACTTCTGGTGGTCAAAACGTTCTTTGATGTTTGTCAATAATTCAAGAGGGTCCTCAACAGTTAGATATTTCCGCTTTAGCTTTATCTTGAGGTGAAGTTTGATTATCATCAATAATTGTCTTCCCCAAATTATTTGCTGTCAAATGAATTTTAGCATCAAGAGTCCATGGGAGGTAGTTGTTACCCGAGATGTCAAGTGCGGTGAATTCAAGCTTTGATAAATTCGACGTTTTATCCACAAATGAAAAAATCAAGTATTTAAAATTGAGCCGTAATATAAAATATATTCATTGTAGGAGAATTTCAGGTTCTCTATAGGTAGAACTTCGGGTTCTATATGTTGGGCCGTTTGTTATATAAGAAAAGAATTTAAAAATAATTATATATGCTAAATAATAATATCTAAATACTTCAAATATCGAATAGTAATATTATATTATATATTAATGGATGATGGATTCCATTGTTGCTGGATATATCTTTAAGGTATATATTTTAATTAATATGTAACTAGATTCTATATACATCTTATTTGCAACACAATGGTTATAATAGTAAAACTTGTTCTCATGATTTACTTAAACATGCCAAGTGACTTCAATTAACCATCAGGATATTAAGTCGTCCGTTCAGAAACTATATATATAAACTGGTTGGGTTATTGTTGTTATATTTTTATTATTTTCAATGTCAACTTCAACTCCCCTACATGTGCAGAATATATTGAATTTTTTTTTTCACTTCAGCAAATTATAATGGCAGACAACTTTTAACATTCGTACCTTATATCACGAAAGATATTCAATCGATGGAGGCTCAATCCAATGAAGGTCTAACACCGGCTATTTAAATGGATGTTCGTTAGAACATTGAGTTACAAAACAAAGATTAACTTTGGAACAAGGCGTTTAACAGTATCTTAAGTCAACCGTATAAATGTGGTGACGATTTGGATAGCGGTTCGTATCGGAGTCATCCAGACTTCGGTGTGAACCAAGGCTACAAACAGATGTTGGCCGTGGCGGAACGAACATGAACAGCGTTGAGACACATGGCAACGACGATTAGCTTGGTTCAGGGGGTGACACTGAGGCTACAATGGATTTCCACACAAGAGACGGTGGTTTCGCCGGCGAAGGTTGAAGAGACCGCCGTCAAAGAACTGTCATCTCCGACGACGGTTAAGCAGCCGGAGATTGGAGGAACCGCGCCAGGGGAAGGTTTTCGGGTAAGATTGCTATGTGTGACGGCAGGAACCGTCGTGTGTTTGACAAAAAAAATCTAATTTAATTATATTCGATCTTGTGATTATTATTTGGAAGAACTGTTTTTCGTTTCGGTCCTAATACACAGAAACAGGGCAGTCCTAGTTTGTTCTAAAGTTCAAAAGAAAATTGCAGAAAAATTGATAGTGTACCCGGGTTTGATGAACGGCAATTATCTGAATCCAAGCTGGTAAATTCCCTGATGAATAGAGCGATTCGTGCTGATAACGTGACAAAAATCCAAAGAGAAATAGAGATAAACTGAATTCCATATTATCATTCTACTCAACATTACAATATATATATTGGTAAACATAACTATAAACCCTAAAGCCCATAAGTAATGGGTTGTGTTTCCATTTTTTATAGTTTTATTGTTAATCACTTTCAAAAATAGAAACTATCGCCCGAAGATTTAGCATTGGCTAATTGATTATCAACCTATCTATACTCTTAACAACTTCCTTTTTATCCCCTTGAGAACCCTCCCACCAGCCCTTGTTCGTGCCTTATTTTCCGTTTACGCTAACGCCACCGCCCACACTCGTCGTCAGCGTCGGAGACATTTATTTGGGAGGTTATATTGTTGTTATTAATAACTAATGATAGTTTGATAACTTTTGAAGATTTTTAATAAATACAAAAATGATTTTAGGTAATTTCCTCCTAACATACTTTACTCCAAGAGTTAATTTGCAGTTTTGGTCCACACAAAATGGGGGAAAAAGAGTGGTCATGGGATGTCGAATCCCACCTAAATTGACCAAATAATATTGATTCCTTTTACAAGACGTATTACCAAAAAAAACTTCAAAGGCAAAGTATATTGCTTTATATGTTTACCAAAAAAAAAACCGTCAAACGCAAAGTATATTGCTTTATATATTTCTAGGTTCAAAATTCATATATTACATGAGTTGAATAAATGAATTTTAAAAATATTTTGTAGCATAGATATGTTAAAATCATAATATGCATGTTTATAAATAATATTCAATAACTTTAGGAACCAAATTTAAGAATTTTATATTGTTAAAACACTTGTACATATTTAATAGCTTAATTGGTTATAGAAACTACATTATACAAGTACCTAATATTTGTAAACTAATTATTGACGTGAATATTGGTTATAAGAACTATATTATACAAGTACCTAATATTTGTAAACTAATGATTGACATAAATAATATTTAGAGTTACAAATCAAAGCTTAAAGTATTACAATCCTTGAAAAGAATAATTTTAACATTGCCAAAACTTATAAAATTTTGATCTCTTCAATCACTACTAAATAAATGTACAACTATAAGTCTTTATTTATAAATTAAAGATACAAAAAAAATTTATGACACAAGAAAATAAATAAAATATAATTGAAGTTTACTAAGTCAATTTTTTAAAACAACATTTACTAAATCTAATTACATATACATAATCTTTTTCCTCCAAAAAAGACTAACTGTTTGGTAACTTCTGAATGGTTAAGTGCTGAACCAATAAGAGGTCTGAACCATTAAGTGCTGAATCAGTAAGAGGTCTGAACCATTAAAATCCAGTATAATGCTTAGCCATTTAGAGACAAATGTCTGGCCAATTCAGATTAGAGGTCTTAACCATTCATACTTAGTATAATGCTTAACCATTTAGAGGCAAATGTCTGAACCATTCAGACATCTGCTCGCGAAACAAGCAGTCTGAAGTTCAGACTCTGAACCAGTAAAATGTCTGAACCATTAAGAGGTAAACAAACAGCCCTTAAGAATAGATTCATGATATCTTTTTTTTTTAAAGGTGAACTTCATAATGGTGACCATTGTCACATCCGCTAATCGCGGACCCTCGCCAAGATTAAGGGCCCAGATAGCAAGGCCAGCGCTGGGTTTACCAATCTTGGGTCGAAGGCTTTCCCCCGGAAACCGTACTGCCTCTACACGAGTTGCCTCGCTAGAGTAACAGCCGGATGAAAACCGGAGTGACGCTCAGGATCAAACCCTCCTCGGTAGGTTTTTCACCATCATTGCGCACGGGTGTCCCCCCCAAAGGCCACGAGTGGGAGTCGAACCGGTGACCTCCAAGGAGGGCCGGCCGACTTAACCCAAGTGGGAATACCCACTGGGCCACGATAGGAAGGACAGATTCATGATATCTAATAGTTGACTTAGATTCTACTTTATTGGAATAGATAGATTGAATTGTTAATGTTAAATCAGTATGTAATATAAAGGCACTTTGCAAATTTTATGTGTATCAATTATGTAATATAAAGGCACTTTGCAAATTTTGTGTATCAATAAAATTGTGAGAGTAACAAAATTCGAAGTACCATCCATGCATAAACATTTGGACATTTTAACCTACTCTTATCATCAAAATACACATGATAAATTCGTTAAGAGTTTGTTACTTTGGCTTGATGCAATGTTAACCTTATCGTCATATACATAATTGGATATGGAACGCTTCTGGACAATATTGTTGGTGATTAGTAAACAAACACGTTAATCCTTAATCAAGTAATTTTTGAGAAAGTTAAACTAGCCCTACAATTTGAATCTAAAGATTAAAGAACATGAGCATGTAAGTGAATATAATTTTTTTTATTCATTATTTTACATGTTATTATAATTTCATTATTCTTTTCTGAAAATTTGTTCTCATGGTATTGGACTATCGGCATTGCTGCATGCTTAAGCCTTAAAGTATACTTTTTAAAAGAAAATTGTGAGAACATGTGTAGTGGTAAATCAAAATAATGCCCCCACCATGGGGCATTATTCGACACGTGTCATCCCAGTCAGCATGGGGCATTATAGCATAAAGTGGTGTAGTGGGGCATTAATCCAATAACGCCCATGCAATCATTTCCCAATTATTTTTTTTAATTTTAAACATAACATAAAAAACTTCATTAATTTAAAATAAAAATTACACTACTTGAAATTAAAAAAAAAAAACCGAAAAAAAACAAAAAATAAAAAAAACCGAAAAAAAATAAAGTTAAAAAAAAAAAAAAGATGATCTAGAGTCCATATTTTTCTCGAATTTTTTGGCGACGCATTTGCGCAAGGATCAACGCATCGCCTTGGAGGTGGTCGATAGGTTTGGACAAAAACTCAATGTCCTTTTCCATTTGCCTCGCCTCTTGCATCTCGTTAAACTTTTTGGTTTCGGCCACTCGTTCTTTCATAATCTCATAACGTTGGTGGCCGAGGTCGCGAATGTCTTGGAGACGACGGTTCATCTCCTCGAAATCTTCCTTTAACTCGAGATCGGAAGACGACTCGACCGTTTTTTTCCCGGTTCGCTTATCCTTTCTTCTACCGGGCGGCCGGGTCAACTCTTCTTGAAGTTCCTCGTCAACGTCCACCACTTCATTTAAATCGACATTGCGGGCATCCGATGTCGGAGTTGAAGGGTCAACGGAGGATGATGTTTTTGACCTTTTAGCTCGACGTCTACTACTAGACGTCATTGGATTAACTAGCGCCCACTTTGGACTTTTTCGTAGTAGATCCCAACACTTATAGTACGGGAAAGGGCATTTCGTCCTCTCGAACTCCTCCAAAGTCCTCGTTAAAACCCCGACGTCACTTTCACCGCTCGGGCAATTATCGTAGTTACGTTGGTAAACTTCTTGGAACGCGTGAGACTTGTTGTTGATGTCGGTCCATTTGCTAGAAATGGAATCTTTGTCCCGATGTTCGCCTTGACCCCACGTGCTAAAAAAGAGTGCACGAACCATATCCCAAAAAACGGGGCCCGTTTGAAAGTTTGCTACAAATTAAAAAAAAGTAAAAATATAAGTTGTATGTTAAAAATAAAAGTAAAAAATAAGTAAAAAAAAAAATATAAGAGTTACCGGTTTCTTCGTCCTCCGAAATGTCGAGCCACGCCCGAGTCAACGTGAATTCCTCGTCCTTCGTCCATTTAATGGTAGTTTTTGTACGTCGAGGTTCGTCATTTTCCTTCTTCTTATGCGACCTTCTGCCGCGTTTCGATTTCTCTTGCACCGGTTCGGGTTGCGTCTCTGGCACGACATCGGGTTCGGATTCGGCTTGTTGTTGTGACGGTTGCGACCCGCCGGCTTGACCATAGCCGAAGGTGGGAGGCACAAACGGAGTGGCGCCACTCAAGTAAGCGTACGGATAAAAGCTCGGGTCCATGTCTTGAAGGTTATACGGGTGTTGCGGTTGGGTTGTGTTCGGGTTCGTGGGTCTTGCGGGGACACCAAAAGGGGGTCGGAATGGATGCATGATTGTATAAAAAATAGGAGAAAGTGGGTTTTTTTTTATAAAAAAGAGGAGAAAGTATGAGAGAAAGTAAGAGGTTTTTTATAAAAAATAGGAGAAAGTGGGTTGATATATATATAGTGGTTAAATTTTTGAATTAAAAAAAAAATAATAATAAACACATTTGACCGTTGGCAACGGTCCAATCTCGCACCCCAATACAATTTCAGCGTTTTAAATAAAACGCGAAACTAAATTTTTTTCGAAAATAACGCCCGGTGTAATTGGGGGGGGGGGGGGATTATCCGGCGTTTTTTTTGAATTTTTTTTAAAAATCACGCCCCACTACGGGTGGTCTGAATTATTATTAGTTGAAAAACATAGTACAAAGATCCCAAACATGTGTTAAATCACGATCATATTATTTATTGAAACCCATCATTAGCTTTTAGGACGAAACTGATTTGATTTCATTGTTATTAGAAAAAAAAAATTAGGACTTTTTGTGACAATAAAAGCGGTTTATAAAATGTCAATATATATATATATTTTATGTTGAGAATAATGCAAGTACATCTAAGTATCTAACATAAAAAAACATGTGGAAGGATCCACTAAAAAGTGGATTTTGCCTAAGTCCGAACGTAGTGGGGCGGCATAATTGGGCGGTATGCCCTCATAGCGCCGGTATAGCGCCGGCACACCGCCACAAGGGGCGCCATCAATCGAATTTTTGTGGGTGGCGCGATGTCTATAGCGCGGTTATGGATGGAGCTTTCAAACCTTGGACCAATCAGAAACAAGCAAACTTTTTTATATTAATTAATAAAACTGAAAATTATTAAATAGGTAATGATGGGTAGGGGCTTTATGACTACGGGCTTAAAATGCATAACGCCCCATAACGCCCACCCGCACACGTGGCGCGCCACGTGTCGCATAACGCCCACAAAGGGGCGTTATGACTACACATGGCCTAAGTAGCTTAAGAATGATTGTGATAATAACATGTGTCATTCCTAATAAGTAGGAATGAAGGGCATTTTGGTCTTTATAAATAGGAGTGAAAATGACATGTGACACCCTTTTTGTTTTTTAAAAATACAACAAAAAAAATATTGTACAAAAAATATAGCACAATAAATGTAGTACAAAAATATAGCACAAAAAATGTAGTACAAAAAAATATAGCACAAAAAATCTATTACAAAATAATATAGCACGAAAAAATTTAGCAAAAAAATGCTGTACAAAAAAATCCAGCACAAAAAATTGAGAAAAAAAATTTAAGACAAAAAAATCTAGCACAAAAAATTTAGCACAAAAATATAGTACAAAAATCCAGCACAAAAAAATGTTATACAACATAGAAATACAACACATTTAAGTGGGTTTTTTTAATCTTTATATTTTATATAGCAATATGGTACTCAAATTAGAGATAAAAAAAACGCTCGATTTTACGGTGAAATTTTTATAAAAAAATAATGTCGTATAAAAAAGTTATGAACGTTTAAAAAATTGGGGTGAAATATGCATGTGGAGAGAGAAAGTTCATAAATAGAATTTTCCCAAGATACCCTTGCACTACTCTTTTCTCCTACACTTTCATCTTAACCATTGATTAGAAAAATGAATGGTTATGATTCCTTCTCATTCTACTTAGGCAAAATAAATTTTTTATTTCATCTTACCCTAAAAAACATATCTAGAAAGAATCAAGATGTATTTATCCTGTAGTTGAGACCTTGTTTTATTAGGCCATGCGTAGTCATAACGCCCATTTGTGGGCGTTATGCGACACGTGGCGCACCACGTGTGCGGGTGGGCGTTATGGGGCGTTATGCATTTAAGCCCGTAGTCATAAAGCCCCCGTCTAATCATTACCTATTTAATAATTTTCAATTTTATTAATTAGTATAAAAAACATTGCTTAAATTTGATTGGTGGAAAGTTTGAAAGATTCCCACATAACCGCGCTATGCATATCGCGCTCCTCAAATTTTTTTGTCTCATAACGCCCCCCGTAATGGTGTTCGGGGCGTTATGAGGCCACATGGCGCCCCACTACGCATGACCTTAGGCTCCTAACTCTAATAATTGATATGTTTCATTATATATTTTACAAGGCTCAAATTTGTCTATACATTTTAGTTTTTCGATAAAATGATTGCTATTTAAATTAAACTAGCATTGAGATCCGGTTGTGTTGCGATGCGGGTAAATCGAATTGAATGAATTAATCCAAACATTATATGATGTATTAACCATATTAAAACACGTGTTTTGACGTATGCAATTGAACTCGATGTAACCTGTATTGGATCAAAACGTAAAGTAAATCAAATTCATATCGTACAATCATAACGTATTATACGTGACCCAACTCATACATAGAAAACGTAACAGGTATGAAGGAAAAACTGTCACGTGTAATTAAAAGGGATTATATAGAGCTTTCAAAAGGGGGAAAAGAAAGAAACCATAATTTGACTCCACCCGATTCGAAACAAAATTTATGAAACATACATAACATAAGCACGGAAACATATTATATTTAACCTGACTCATTTCCTAAAAAAGTTGATGTCTAAACGTAGAACTCGAATTTATACTGAAACATACATAAAAATATGCACGTAAAAATGGTTTCTTTAAACAAAAACGTATTATATTTGACCTTCGTTTCTAAAAAAAGTTTATGTCGAAATGTAGAACAAATCATATTTATACTTGCACGTACATATTTTATGCACGTAAAAAAATAGTTTTTAAGTAAAGGAAGTATATGGGTAAACCGAAACAAAATATTAGTAAAAAATTTAATAGGTTAAAAATATTCGTAAAACCGTGCCAAGTAGCACCAATGCCACACCGGCATCGACTCTTAACATTGGAAAAACTCGTAAAAATAAAATAAATAAAATGGAAAAAAATTGCACCGAAAGAAAAGCAGACTTAAAATCGTTGAATCACGCACACCAGTTATAGTGTGTTAATGCGGAGATATTAAACAGACACGTAAAACGTAGAAAATAATAACTAAGTCGATCTAGGACGAGCCCGTTGCGGCGAACTTGTCAAACGGGGAAAATTGGACACGTTGCGATGGGCCTGTCAAATGTGAAAATTAAAGCCAAAAAACGTTGAATCTCATATGCACGTTACGACGTGTTAACTCGCAAAATTTAGAATGAAACGTAAAACGAAAAACTTGCGAAATATAAAAAGCATGGGGGAACAAAAGTTGTAAATAAAAGTGTTGGGTTTAACTATAAAAGATGAAAAACTTTGGGTTAAAAGTAAAAAAAATTAAAAGGGGAGAAAAATGCAATTTGCGTCCCTCCGTGTGAAATATCAACCTGAGCCCCTAAATTCATTTTTTGGTTTTTTGAGCACCTGAGCTTATAAATTCATAACAGTTTGAGTCCCTCCGTCACACTTCCGTCTGTTTGAAAAGCTTTGGGGTAAAAGTGAAAAATCAAACTTTTTTTTGAAAAGCTCCCCGTGCTTAGAGTACACCATTACAATACAACAAAAGGTTGTTAATTTATAATATGGAAATAATAAATTATTTTTCTTATTATTATTTTTTTTCATATAACTAATAGGACGATATTATCATTCAATTTTCAATACTTGCCAAGTTACATCAAAACAGAAGGTAGACGGGCAACAAGCTGCGCCGTCATCCCTTTCTGAATTGCAAACCCTAATCTACCAAAGATAAAACCCCGTCCCCCTGAGGTTGAGCAACTGTTGTGGATGACCCGTTGGACCCTGGTCAGGAATTGGATAGCTTCTGGCGCTAGGGAACCAAATGTGTCAAAGGCAAAAGGGACAAAAACATGTTGGTTCTCTACACAAGCTTTAGCATGCTTATCAACTTTCTTCGATTCTGCCTTTCTTACTGCTTGTCCAGCTACAATAAAAATGATTATTTCTTAAGGGAGAATTGTTTTTGTTGAAGTAAGATTTTTTCTATAAGGACCATAAGTAATAATCAATGATTAAGCACAAAAGGAAGTAACTCCTAGCCTGAACGAATCTGGCCTAAGCTACGAGCAAACATTCAAACATGAGAGCAAGGGATCACCCAATGAGGAGACGGGACAAGAACCATCTTCTTAGAGAAGTGACGGGCTGTCGCAACCCCCGACCCCCCCCCCCCTCGGGAGTCGGCGGCCGCAAGACTCAGAGCTAGTGGTATCAGTGTTTATTAATTTTGGCAGCGGAAATTTATATCAGGACCGTAGTTAGGAAATATTTTATCAGAGTAAAACACCTCATTTTATAAATAATAAACACATGGGTAAAACCCAAGTTTCCATTTATAATATGTTTATAGGGATAAACCCTAATTTATTGAAATAAAACGTCTTTCTTGTTTAGGTAACTTTTATAGCCACTTTTCCAAGCATTCAGTGCTCTCCAGCTGGCTTCTATTTGACTTTCACATTTTGTTACCTGAAACGCATTTTAAACATTTTATCAGTGGGAAATACTGGTGAGTGCATCCCAATTTAATCAAAACAATTTATATCTTTAAAGTATTGAGGTCATCCGCAATTACATTTGTTTACATCTACCAAATTAGCACCCACGGTACTGTCAATCCTGACTTGTGGTCATGTTACTATTCTCAGTATTAGTAACAAGTAATGTAATTACAAAACCCCAACATACCGACAGTAATTGTAGAATTACAAATACTCCATCACTGTTAAATATACTTTAAAACAATTGAGGTTTTGTAAAAACAGTTTATTGAGGTTTTGTAAAAACAGTTTATTTATAAAAAGAGAATGACTCACATTGATATTTTAGATAACACTACTACTGGTGACTTCCTGGTTATAATCTATTAAATTAAACGTTAGTAAGATAACCCAATTTACATTAGCAATACCCTCCTCCCGAGACAGAACTCCAACGACTGAGTCAGGTAGAGCCTCGACATGCGTTACGGAGCACTAGATCAATCGGGCAGAGTAACTAATACGTAACCGAGGGTTATAATACTTACAACGAGGCAGAGCTTCGCTTTTTAGTGGGTATTATGCCCGGGAATTATAATTGCTATTCAGAATTTTAGAGAGAATTCGAGAAGTGAACGAGTAACAACACTGAAGCTCGAACTCTCTATTTATAGTGCTGATCCGGCACCTTGTCGCGCCCCGAGACAGATAAAGGCTAAGCTTTAGCGGGCCGCGAGCGACCTACCCTAGCTTTGCTGACTCAACGACTAGCTTCGACACGACTGGGACACGTGGCAGCACCGGGTGCGGCCTGGTGTCATGCCATCGCGCACCGCGACAGATCCAAAGGAGTCTGTCGCACCCCTTGAGCGACTTAAAAGTTTTGTTTTATTTGATTTTTATTTATATAAAGGTATTTTAAGCCCGTTTTTCATATACGGGGTGTATTTTAGGATGTATAAGACATATTTAAGGATTTCAGGAGAGTTGTTATACATGCTGAAAGTAGCTTCTCCTTCAACTACCCAGAATGATGAAAAGCAAGTTATTGATGTTGATGAAACTAAGTGTGTGACACCTGTGAAGAAAGAAGCTTGTTTTTCAACTGCACTTATGAAGCAGGAAGGTGTAGATGCCAAACACAAACAAGATCAAGCAACACCAATGAAGAAAGGTTATGGTGCTGTCGAAGCCCTTTCTTTCAACCTTAATCCATAATTGGATTGATTCGAACGTATTAAAAAGGAATGCGATTATGAATCTGAAAAAGAGGATTATTCATGGACTTGGTACAATCCCTACGAAGGAGAGGATTCTGATTCAGGCTTATCATCCAAAGGAGACTGACATTAGAAATAAGGATAACTAGGTGTTTGCGTACTTTTGTGTGTAGTTACTACCTTTTCTTTTGAATGACAAATTTGGATCAATGACGGACCATTGAACAAATATTTATAAATAAACACATAAGGTTAAATGAGAGTTCACTAAGATAGCATGACTTGCTCTCATGCGGAGATGAGTACTTATACTTGTCCCTGGTTGGTATTGTTGTGCCATGTGGCACACATAACAAATTATATGGAGCAAACTACGATATTTTTTTTTTGTAAAAGTGGGTGATTTGGCAATAAGATAAGTAAATCTAGGTGACTTCGAAAATATTAATGAAAAGTAGGTAGTTAGCCAAACAAATGTTAGAACTTCAGAAAGAATTTCAGAACTTGTCACATATTCCCTTGAAGTTAGCCAAATGGTTTTCAGGACATTCCGTTTTTAGGATTTAAAGAAAAAAGGCCTGCCACATTGTTGTCATAACTTCAAACAAGTTAGCAAAATGGAATTTAGGACTGCAAAAGGTCTTCAAACGGGTTTTAGGACTTCAAGAAGCTAGCCATATGGATTCTAGGACTTCAAAACAGATGGAAATGGGTGCGTGGGAATTCCTTGAAGCTAGCCAAATGGGTTCTACAACTTACATGAAGCTTACCAAACGGGTTCTACAACTTCCTTTTGTGCAGACCACTTCACATGCCATTGTAATTAGTACGGTTGAACAATTAGTATCGTTACGATGTTTGTGTTTGAACAATTGCTCTTTTATGTAATGTATTAGACTATGTCTTGCTTATGTTGAATTTGTCATACTATTGCACATAACACATGTAACACAATTCAAGCATACTTTAATTATTGAACATAACACACTTAACTAGTAACTACACGCCCATGGCATTATAGCCTAGTGGTATCTTGGGGGGTGGAATAAGGCTTAGGGACCGTTAGGTCCTGGGTTCGATTCACACAAGGGGGTCCCAAATTTATTGTTTTTCCTCATGAATTGGTGTATGGGCATTATTGCCTAGTGGAGATGCATATGATCTGATGGTTCTGCTGGTGGCACGATGATACTCCAGTGCTCCATCAGTGATCCAAATTTTCCGTTAAAAAAGTAGTAACTACACATAAAAGTACGCAAACACCTAGTGATCCTTATTTCTAATGACAGTCTCCTTTGGATGATAAGTCTAAATCAGAATCCTCTCCTTCGTAGTGATTGTGCCAAGCCCATGAATAATCCTCTTTTTCGGATTAATCTCATTCCCTTTTAATACGCCCGAATCATAATCCAATTCTAGATTAAGGTTGAAAGAAAAGGCTTCGACAACACCATGACTATTCTTCATTGGTGTTGCTTGATTTTGTTTGTGTTTGGCATCTACACCTTCCTGTTTCATAACTGTAGTTGAAGAACAAGCTTCTTTCTTCATAGATGTCACATACTTAGTTTCATCAACATCGACAACTTGCTTTTCATCATTCTGAATAGTTGAAGGAGAAGCTACTTTTTTGCCTTTGTTATTCATTTTCCAATTAGGATGGTGTGAAAATAACAATATAAACCAAACATATGTATTCATAGATGACTTTAGAAAACTACAATGATTTAGTGCTCCATGTGATTATGTGAGTATTTTAAACAAAATTACAATGGCATGTGAAGTGTTCTGCACAAAAGGAAGTTGTAGAACCCATTTGGCAAGCTTCATGTAAGTTGTAGAACCCATTTAGCAAGCTTTTGACGTCCTAGTTGAAGTCCTAGAATCCATATGGCTAGCTTCTTTAAGTCCTAGAACCCATTTTGAGACCTTTTGAAGTCCTAGAATCCATTTTGCTAACTTGTTTGAAGCTATGATCACAACAATGTGGCGGGCTTTTTCTTTGAGTTCTAAAAACCATTTGGCTAACTTGGAATGTCCTAAAAACTATTTGGCTAACTTCAATGCAAGATCTAACAACTTCTGAAATTCCTTATTTTTTTTAACAAGAAAAAAAAAAGACCAAAAAGCTAGCCATATGGATTTCTTCTGAAGTCCTAACATTCGTTTAGCTAACTACCAACTTTTACAGAAAAAAAAAATCGCAAACTACTTGTCGGGGAATGTTTTGGTTCAGAGCCCCTAGTAATGGATCATTTGGGACACCTCCTACTTTGTGGTGTGTATTATGCAAATAGTATGAGATTGTCAAACCTATGGCACAATGTGCTCGCAACACTGGTTGCATGTAGTATTGTCATGATCATACATTCTGAAGCACTCGCAACACTGGTTGCATGTCGTATTGTCATGATCATACATTCTGAAGCACGAGCCCTAGAGAAGAGTCTAATGTTGGTTTGATGTACTCCATGGTTGAGGAATTGTAGAGTGAGGTTATTCTAGAGTCCTGCCACTTGAAAAATGAGTCTAAAATTTAAGCTCCTAAGAGATGTTTAAGTAATTAGGAGTTTGAGCTCCGGAGAGATACAAGGTTAGATATGATTAATTTAGGAGATGGGTTATCTAAATTTGGCTTCCATTATATTTTATTTTACTTCTTGTAACTTTACTTTTTAATTTTAAATGTCTTTATAATTATGGATAATTCTATTAGGAAAAAGAATAGCCATTCAAATCATAGAAACCCATCTTTGTAAGTACTTTAATACAAAAATAATATATGTTTCTGTAAGTACCTTAATATAGTAATAATGGGTAAGATCAAATAAAAAGTTTATTTTGCTTAAGTAGGATGAGAATAAATCTTAACCATTCATTATCTTGGGAAAATCCTATTTATGCACTTTCTCTCTCCACATGCAAGTCACATGCATATTCCACCCCCATTTTTTAAACGTTCATAACTTTTTTATACGACATTATTTTTTCATAAAAATTTCACAGTAAAATCGAGCGTCTTTTTATCTTTAATTTGAGTACCATATTGCTATATAAAATATGAAGACTAAAAAAACCCACTAAAATGTGTTGTATTTCTATGTTGTATAACATTTTTTTGTGCTGATTTTTGTATTATATTTTTGTGCTGAATTTTTTTGTCTTGAATTTTTTTTTTCTCAATTTTTTTGTGCTGGATTTTTTTGTATTATATTTTTGTGCTAAATTTTTTCGTGCTATATTTTTTTGTACTAGATTTTTTGTACTATATTTTTTTGTGTTAGATTTTTTTGTACTATATTTTTTGCACTAGATTTTTTGGGCTAGATTTTTGTACTAGATTTTTTTGTTGTATTTTTAAAAAACAAAAGGGGTGCCACATGTCATTTTCACTTCTATTTATAAGGACCAAAATACCCTTCATTACTACTTATTAGGAGTGCCACATGTCATCATCACAATCCTTCTTAGGTTACTTAGGCAAAATCCACTTTTTAGTGGATCCTTCCCCTAGTAATAATATCTGTTTTCTAAGGTGATATGCGTAATGAATAATGCATTTTAAGGGGTATTTTTGTCATATTGATATGTAAAAAGTATATTTCCAATTTCGTTATCCTCATTTGGCATTATATTAGAAATACCCCTTTCCTCTTCATGCTTATATAAAATCTACAGAAGTGGTGCTAGGGGTATTATCAAACCACTTCATGCCTTTATCTTAGAGTAAATTGTCATTGAGTTCCTGAGTTTTGGTCCAAATTGTCATTTAAATCAAAATAGTTTTTTTTCTCCTTTGGGTCCCTGACTTTCTATTTTCTTGCCATTTTGATCACATTGCCTAACTCAGTCTAAAAATATGGTTATAACCAGGGGTATTTTTGGCATAACTGTTGTGTAGTGATAACAAGGGGCAGTTTACAACAAAATTTATAAACCTCATAATAATTTAATGCCAGAAATACCCCTGATTATAACCTGATTTTTAGACTAAGTTAGGAAATGTGATTAAAATGGCAAGAAAATGGAAAAATCAGGGACCCAGAGGAGAAAAAAACTATTAGGACTAAAATGGTAATTTAGACAAAAACTCAGGGACTAAATTGGCAATTTACTCTTTATCTTATTATATAATGTCCATCACTCATAGTCTAAGAACCAATTTTATCTTGAAACAGTCTATTAGTGATCGTCACAACTTTAGACAATAAAAATATATTCACACATTATCGAATATAACATGTTATATTTATTGCCAGATAATGTCAAATAAATAAATAACTAGTCCAAGTAACCTTTTATTCTTTTAACATAAGTCAAAATATCCGGTCTTTGATATGATATCACATTTTTTATGACAAAAAAGAGGGGACAAAGCACATGGAGAGTGCCTCTCACACTTTGTGTTAGCTTCCTATTTGTACAACATATGACCCTTCTACCCTCCTCCCTTGCCAACTTAATTTTTGCTTCTCTTTTGTTTATTTATTTTTATAAAAACTTATCTTTATACACCTATAAAAGCTTCATAGGCCCGTTAATCCACTATTTAATCAACTTGTTTATCACCCTTTAAATTTTTTTATCTTTATTAGTAGAGGTATCTTGTTGAGTCTAATCTTTTAAGTTATCATGGTATAACTGTTTAAGCGAATATAACCACAAATTCTAACAACACATATACCAATTGTGATCCCATCATTTACTCAACCTAACCTAACCCAACCCAAGCCAACCCAACCTGGTCCTTTTAAAGCTTCATAAGCATGTTAATCCACCAATCGATCATCTTTTATTAACATACTAGGTTATAACCCGATAACTTATTGTTAGTCAACGAATATTATTGTTGTATATTTCCATATTTTCTGTATTTATTTTGTTACTAAAGATAGGGTCTCTGTTTAGGGAAAGTAGTTATCTCCTTTTGTATATATCTCTGTATTTTAGTCAACGAATATTATTGTTGTATATTTCCATATTTTCTGTATTTATTTTGTTACTAAAGATAGGGTCTCTGTTTAGGGAAAGTAGTTATCTTCTTTTGTATATATCTCTGTATTTGGTGAATGAAAGGCATCGAGCATTTTACCATAATTTCATGGTATCAGAGCTTAAACAAAACAGCTCTTGATCCCTTTCTCGACTTCGGCCACCGGCCTGACTTCGGTCCGGCTTCTACAACCCTCTCCATCATCTTTTTCAAAACTCCGCTATGGGCGACAAGTCTGATAAAACTGCAGCCGAAACTGCTGTCAAAAACAGTCCCTTACATGCTGTTTATACTGTCACAAATATCCAGCATAAGGTGCGTGTGCTGGACGGCAAGAAAGTATCCTACTCTTCATGGGTTAAACTCTTTCAACTACATGCAGAAGGCTATGAAGTTTTAGCCCACATCGATGGGACAGATCCCCCATCCAAAGACGATCCGACTTATGCTTCCTGGAAGAAAATTGATTCCATTGTTTTACAATGGATCTACGGTACGCTAGACGATGATCTCCTTGTTCGCGTCCTTGAAACTGAATCAACAGCACTTGAGGCTTGGAACCGTATTAAACGGATTTTCCACAACAATAAGGGCCCACGGGTGGCGGCTCTTGAACAACAATGTGTCAATCTTAAACTACGTGACACTGCATCCATTGCAGAATATTGTCAGCGGCTTAAAGACATCGGTACTCAATTGAATGATCTTGATTCCAAAGTCGATGACCAGAAACTGGTACTTCAAATGGTGCGTGGGTTACCGGCCGAATACGATGTTACAGGTGCTCTTATCATCCAGCAATTACCAACTTGGGAAGATGCGCGCAACATGTTGCAGGCGGATCATGGCCGACAAGCCGCAAGAGAACCCTCGCCTGTTGTCGCTGCTACTGTGCATGAAGATAACCCTCAGCAGGGCCGACGCCCTTACTCGAACAACCGCTCGGATTCATCTCGTGGTGGCTCACGTGGTGGCTACCGTCGTGGTGGATCCGGACACCGCAATAACTCCGGTCAAGGTACCTTCAGATCTGGAAACCAATGGGGATCTCAGCGGCACTCGCATGGCTCCTCCAACTCTCAGTCCAGGAACTTTTACCCTTCGCCCACTAACTCTGGCCCAGCACCATCCTGGCCCAACTACTGGAACATGCCACCCCCGCCACCATGCCCATACCCAACCCAACCTGGTTGGGCCCCACCGCCTTGGGCCAACCCGTCGCACTCACCAAATGGCCCAAATAACAACAACTATACCCACCAGTCTCCTAATACCAATCCAGGCCCAATAGCACAAGCTCATTTCACTGAATACAATGCACTGGATCCCACTGATTTAAGCGCTGCCTTCTCAAACATACAGGCGACTGATAAGGATGATCAGGTTCAGCATACGGCGTTTACTACTATGCACGTTGAGAACATGGATGCATTATGGCACATGGATACTGGCGCCACCACTCATGTCACTGGTGATGCAGGTAAACTAAATTCATCATTGTTATCTAGTTCAATTAATTCTATACTTGTCGGAAATGGTCAACGTATTCCAATTCTTGGATCGGGAAACACCACCATACCCACTGCCACCAAACCTTTACACCTCAAAAATGTCCTTTACACACCCAAAATAGTTAAAAATCTTATATCTGTCCGCCAATTTAATGTTGATAATTGGACCTCTATTGAGTTTGACCCTTTTGGATTTACTGTGAAGGATTTCAAGACTGGGAAGATCATAACGAGGCATGACAGTGACAGTCACCTCTACCCGCTCACCAACAACACTGCTTCCGCCTTTCATTTTTCTCATGATCAAGATGCATGGCATAGCCGCCTTGGGCATCCCGGATTATTTGTTTTTAATTCTCTTATTTCCAATAATTTTATTTTGTGCAAAAGACAAAGTAATGACATTGTTTGCCAATCCTGTCAACTTGCTAAAAATAAACGTTTGCCTTTTTCAACTTCGTTGTCGCAAACTTTGTTACCGTTTGACATTATTCATTGTGATTTGTGGACGTCACCATTGTCTATTGCGATAACCTCTCCGCTGTATACCTTTCACAAAACCCAGTTCAACACCAACGAACAAAACACGTTGAGATTGACATACACTTCGTTCGAGACAAAGTCCGGGTTGGAGACATTCGCGTTTTGCATGTTCCTGCCGATTTTCAGTACGCGGACATCTTCACAAAAGGGTTACCTGGTCCCCTCTTCTCACGGTTCAAGGCCAGTCTTTGCGTTCGTGCGCCTCCCGCTACGACTGAGGGGGCGTGTTAGTCAACGAATATTATTGTTGTATATTTCCATATTTTCTGTATTTATTTTGTTACTAAAGATAGGGTCTCTGTTTAGAGAAAGTAGTTATCTCCTTTTGTATATATCTCTGTATTTGGTGAATGAAAGGCATCGAGCATTTTACCATAATTTCACTTATTGCGCAGTAAAATTTAATTTAAATTAATTATAATTTATAAGTGAAATAACAATACCATTTTAGTATCCTATGTCTATATCGAAAAAAGTAACTCAAAAATGTATCCATGTTCATCATCAAAGGACATATAGCAATTGCCTTGTACACAATCTCAAAAATATAAATATCAAAGACCACATAAAATTTGAGATTTAATAACTCTACACTGATCCTACATGCATATTAATACCAAAAAAAAAAAGACTATTCGAATATATATATTTATCTACCTATAACCTGAAATTTTGAATCAACAAAAAGAATCTAAGACTTAACATACATAATAAAAATGCATCGAAACACTTACATTATTAATTATAAAAATCAATCCCAATATACAACAATAATATTCATAATATCATGTTTGAGATACATTCGAGAAGAAAATGTAAGTTGCGTAAGACATAAAAATATATAGTAAAAAACAAGAAAAAAAAATGCGAGTCCATGCTAACACTGAGCTTTTAAGTCTAATCTTTTAAATTATCGCAAATTCTAAACCACACAAAAACGCCAATCTATGATCCCATCACTTTCTCTACCCAACCCAACCCTTTCAAAATCGCTCTACTTATAAGCAATTGATCTATCTCACTTGCTCTTTATCAATGGTTTCCATACTTATCATTCACAAACCTATTCATATCCATCAACCATTTTCACAAATCTACTATACCAACATGCTAGCACCCGATGCACCAATCTCCTACATGAATAAACACACGACCGAAGAAGATCGTTTAGCGCTTAAAATGATGAAAAACAAGTTAGAAGATGGCGAGCTAGGGGTGTTTGGAGCCGAGAAGTACTTCAAAGGAGTAATAGATGAAGAACTTGTAAAAACATCCAATACTGGTGGTCGGTACTGTTCATACCGACCACCAGAAAAACATGAAGAGCCATGCGCCATACCTAAACCGAAAACCCCATCAAGTGTTCGCTCAGAATCGAGCTGGAATAGCGGGAAAGGTTTATTGGTTAATAATGGGCCTAATGGCAACAACCATAGTAAGAAAGCTAGTGTCAAAAGCTTGTTAGCGAGTCTCGGTTGCAAATGTAGGGACAAAGGCTCGGTTAAGGTTAGAGAAGCCAAACAGCCCGTTAAATACGTTGATTCGGGCCAAAACACAAAGCCCGTTTCGAGCAAATGGGCTGGTGAGGATGTTAACATAAAAAGAGAAGATTGTTTCACATTCCCAGTGTTGAATCCTCCAAAAGAGGAAATTCTAGATAGTTCTAGAAACGAGGGACAAACCGATACGGGAAGTGATGGAAGCTCGGATTTATTTGAAATCGAGAGTTTCTCCACTAACGGAAATAACTCATTTCTTGCTGGACAAGCAATGAAGAACAGCGCGTATGCACCAAGTGAGGCGAGTGTCGATTGGAGTGTCGCGACTGGCAGCGTGGCAGACTTTTCGACTCCAGAAGATTTGGTAGTGACAAGAAATGTGAAAGGTAATTCGGGTATTCTTTCGGGGTGTAAAAGCGTTAAAGCGGTGAGAATCTCGGGTGAAGAACGCGGTAGTAATGAGAAGGCGGGTGTTGTTGTGTCGAGCGCTAGGCGAGAGTGGTGCAAGCGGTTGGATTCGGAGACACCGGTAGCGAAAATACAAGCCGAGACCAAGCTGATATGTGCGGGGTCTGGTTTGCATAGAAGTCAAAATGGGTTTGGCGTTGCTCGTCCAGTTTACAAGACACATTCTAAACATGCATCATCTCATCATTTGTACTTGAAGTAGCGTTAAAATAGTACTGGGTGTTTGGATTTATGTTTAGGTAAATTAATTATGTTTCTATTTAATGTTTAGACTAGCCTAAGACCCCGCGAGTTTCGCAGGTGGCTTAACACACAAATATATAACTTAAAATTGTTGAAAT
>CM060445.1:179782048-180114742 GCA_030545235.1 Helianthus tuberosus
AAATATTTATTTACTTAATTTAAATAACAAACATGGTTACTATTTTTAACACAACTAATTATATAAAAACTACAAGTGTCAAACAGCATACAAAGTTCATCCATCTGTTGACCCGAGTCAACAGATGTATCAACCATTGTTTAATTTTGAAACATCTGTTCCCAATAACAGAGCTTTGATCATTTAAACAGACCTTTGCCAATATTACAAGCTTTTACACTCTCAAACATCAATATTCATTTACTTAATTTAAATAACAAACATGATTAATAATTTTAACACAACTAATTATATAAAAAATACAATTGTCAAAACAGCAAATAGCATTCAATAAAATACAGGATCCTAATTCCTAATCAATTGGTGAAACAGTAGTTTCGATAAGTAAAGCTCCTTTCGGACCATTGTAGTTGTCAACATGTTGGAGGTATTTCAGAAGTTCGTTGCTCAGATCAACTTCAATCATATCCCCCCAGATGCTTGTTATCAGCCACTTGTTGTCTTCAATTATATTAGTACTTCGACGACTATCTACATAATCAACTACACGAGGATTATTGAAAACAAACACCTTCATCCAGCCTTCTTCTTCATATCTGAGCAAATCAGCAGTTAGCTCAGCAGACTTTCCAATAACAATCAAATGCAACCTCTTTCCGATGGTCAAAAAATGCCCTTGGCAAGGATTGACTACAATACTCTCGGGAAAATGAAGCATTCTGAAAGTCTCACTAAGAACATCAAAAGCAACGATGTTCCTCTCACCTAGTGGATACCAATAATTTGAAACCATAAAATATATGGTTTTATCAGCATAAACTCCTGTAGACCATGAATAACGACTTGAACCATAATTGTTTACGCTACCGAAATTTATTGTTCTCCATGACTTACGACGTCGTGAGTAAACACGAGCAGCAGTTACATTACGGTAACATCTGATATTCAGCACTTTCAGATCATTGAACTGATCAAAATAAATTCCACCAGTATAAGAGTTTTGATGATGATTGTAATTGAAGTAGTCATCACCCAATGTATTTTATATACCCAATGAAGGCGGTTATGACTAAATACATCGTCAGACGAAAAAATATGATGCGACAGTCGTTAGGCTTTTAATGCATTTACGTGGGAAAAGTATAAAATTAAAGACGTTATAATTATAATTAACCTATTTATTTACCTATAAGACGCCTTTACCATAAGACAGAAGTGATTGATTGACGTGCATTAATTGCAAAGTACATATCCCAAGGCATTTTGAATTTGAAATTACCGGCAATTTCAAAACCACTACTATGGTATATGTTTGCCAAAGGAAACATCTGCTAAGTTATACTTTCTTGGCTATGGGCAGTATTTGCTGATCTGATTTGAAAGCAATTGTCATGATGACTTTTCTAATAGCATTAATTACTGATTTGATTTGTAACAAATAGTCATCAAGAATTTTTTTTATTTTTTAATTTAACTTTAAATTTTATCATGAAAACAATGTTGGAGTAACTCTTATCTCATTGGAATGTAACGATTAGGTAAAATGGCAATTTCATTGTAATTGTAGTTTTTATTTGATAATTTCAATCTATCAATAATTAACACCGTCAATAATAAAAATGTGAGCAATGGATGTTTTTTAGGAAAACCAATGATGGTCAATATCAGTGGACGTCAACAATAAAAATGTGAGCAATGACTATTATTTAACTATCAGTAGATAGCCAACAATTATTGAAACACTGATGTTTAGTCAGACAGTGGTCAACATGAAGATTGAAGAAACATAAGTTGTCTTTCAACAGTGGATAACATTTAACAATCAGATGTTTGAACCAAATCAGTGGTTGTAACAGACTTTTAAGGAATAGTGAAAACTATCATTTTTAACTATTTTTAGATTGTTTGACCTTAAACAGATATTTGACCTTCTATATTAGTTGTTTGGAATTAAACAAATATTTGGACATAAACAGATGTTTGAAATTAAACAAATGTTTGACCTTAAAAAGAAGTTGGCCCATAAACATCTGTTTGCAAAAAAAAGACAAATTTCAAGAATACTATACCCAAACAATCAAAATGAGGAGCTTAATAATCATCCAAGTGTACTTCATTTTTATTTAGTAGTATAAAGATTAAACCACTGTTCAATTTATAGTACAGATCAGTGATATGAAATCTAACAGAGTATAAAACACTGATGTGATAAATACTGTTACATATAAATATTGTTAACATAAACAAAGGTAGAATATCTACTGTTGATGCTGAACCACTTTTGTTGTTGGACAGTGGTTCGTCTTTGAGTTTGTATAGGGTTTGTCTCGAGAGATAAAGTATAGAGAACCACTGCTACACTAAACACTGTTACATAAGAAACACTGATACATAAATACTAAAGTTGAATCCGCTGTAGATGCTGAAACACTGCTGCTACTAAGCAGTGGTTTTCCTTTCGTTGATCAGGCTTTAGGTAAATAAGTGCTTGTCTTTAACATGGCTTTATCTTCAACAGTGCATAGGCTTCATGAGTCAATAAGCCCATCAGTCTTTATAAGGAGCAGTTGTTAATTATAACAGTCCTTAGCATGATCAGCTGTTATAACCATACCATAACCCTTTGAGAGGTTGACCATCAATCAAATCCTTGACACTATTAAACCTCTGTTGACTTACCAAACAGATCTTCAGACACAATTCAACATCAACATAATCTAAATATTACTGAAACACTAAATAATAAGTAACAATAAAACACAACATAGATTCATAAAATTAAATTTATTCATTTATTCATGACCTTAAAACTAAAAGTCCAATAATTACATCACATACTGAACAATATTAAAGTTCAAATCTTAGAATAACAGCAAGAATTAAGAAACTTTAGTTTCAACTCCATCGATTGTTGAACCTCTCGATGTATGTCCTTCAGCATCGCAATGAACTGCACGTCTCTATCACCGCACTCTATATTACTGACAACACAAATAAGAAACAAACCTAAAATGCAAAGGTATCTTCTCAACTGTTGTAGCACATCTGAGTTTTCACGATATTGGACGAATCTATACTTTCTATAAAAGAAGAAAATCTTCCTGGCGCAAGAAAACCTGGCTTTAGATTTAACGAAAATCAAACAATGCAACTCTCCCATCAAAGAAGATAGCACATGTAACTTTTCAAGATAGAAGATACATATCGTCCGTTGAAGCTGCAACTCTGCCATCAAAGAAGGTAGCACATGCAACTTTTCACGATGTTGCAACAATGATACTGCAGCATCGATATTGAAAGGTTGATGTGGGATGTGAATTTTCATTGAAACGACGATGTTGGAACAATGATACTGGAACGATAACATGTAAACATTATCAACAAACATTCGAACAAAGAAGTGTAATCGGAAATTAGCGGCTGAATCACGAGAAAGATGCATTTGAGAGAGAAAGATACGCTCACGTATATGAGCGAGCGAGATTTGAATGTGAAACCAGATAATTATATCTTATTTATAGGATAAGAATATATAGTTTGAATTTTGAATTTCAAAATTACTAATATTATCAGTAATTACTGATCTGATTTGAAAGCAATTGTCATGATGTTTATTGAGAACTGATGTTTATTGGGAACTGAAAGGTAAGTAGTGTATATCTTTATATCCTGCTTTATTAAACTAATTAAATATTAGAAATGATATGCAAAGTAGGAAAAAAAAGGAGAACGTCAATTTTAAATTATCATTTTGCATATTTTGAATTTCAAAATTACTGATATTATCAGTGATCTGATTTGAAAGAAATTGTCATGATGACTTTTCTAATTTTTATTTTAACTTTAATTAAGAGATAATAACCGTCAGTTTGAAATTCACATTTTGCATATTTTAAATGACCAAAGCTCAAGAAATTAGCATTAATTACTGATTTGATTTGCAACAAATAGTCATCAAGTATTTTTTTTATTTTTTAATTTAACTTTAAATTTTATCACGAAAACAATGTTGGAGGAACTCTTATCTCATTAGAATGTAACGATTAGGTAAAATGGTAATTTCATTGTAATTCTAGTTTTTATTTGATAATTTCAATCTATCACTAATTAACACCATCAATAATAAAAATGTGAGCAGTGGCTGTTTTTTAGGAAAACCGTTGATAGTCAATATCAATGGATGTCAACAATAAAAAAGTGAGCAGTGACTATTTTTTCCTATCAGTGGATACCCAACAGTTTTTTAAACACTGATGTTTGGTAAGTCAGTGGTCAACACGAAGATTGAAAAAACAGAGGTTGTATTTCAGCAGTGGATAACTTTTAACAATCAAATGTTTCAACCAACACAGTGGTTGTAACTTGTAACAGGCTTTTAAACAGATGTTGGGGCTTAAACAGATGTTTCGCCTTATATATCAGTTGTCTGGACTTAAACAAAAGTTTGATCTTAAACAGATGATTGCCCATAAACAGAAATTTGGCCATAAACAGATTTTTGGCCTTAAACAAATCTTCGAGCCTAAACAAATGTTTGCCCATAAACATCTGTTTGCAAAAAAAAAAGACCAATTTCAAGAATACTATACCCAAACAATCAAAATGAGGAGCTTAATAATCATCCAAATGTACTTTATTTTTATTTATTAGTATAAAAATGAAACAACTGTTCAATTTATAGTACAGATCAAACCAATGAAGTGATGTGATAAATACTGTTACATATAAACACTGTTGGGATAAACACTGTTACATATAAACACTGATGTCATAAAAATTGTTACATATAAAACACTGAGGTGATAACATCTAACAACCTAACAGACTATAAAACACTGATGTGAAAAACACTGTTACATATAAACATTGTTAACATAAACAAAGGTCTGAGCTTAAACAGATGTTTGCCCATAAACAGAAGTTTGGCCATAAACAGATGTTTGCCCATAAACATCTGTTTGCAAAAAAAGACCAATTTCAAGAATACTATACCCAAACAATCAAAATGAGGAACTTAATAATCATCCAAGTGTACTTGATTTTTATTTATTAGTATAAACATGAAACAACAATGTCTTCAAATCACCGGATTAGATCATGAACCCATATTAGAGGTCAAACAAAACCACAACAGGAGCACATGAATAATACCATTTCCACTTTTACTTCAATGCACTTAAATGATAGGGTGATTTGGGATTTTGTACTTGTTTAAAAAATAAGATGTTGACCAAAATTCAAACAGATGTTGACCAAAAGTTAATCAAATGTTGGCCAATAGTGAAATAGATGTTGACCTTAAACAGATGTTTGGTTTAAGGCCAAACATCTGTTTATGGCCAAACATCTGTTTAAGGTCAAACATCTGTTTAAGTCCAAATATCTGATACAGAAGGCGAAACATCTGTTTAAGGTAAAACATATATTTAAGGTCAAACATCTGTTTATGGCCAAACATCTGTTTAAGGTCAAACAACTGTTTAAGTCCAAACCTCTGATATAAAAGGCCAAACATCTGTTAAAGGCCAAACATCTGTTTAACCCTGAAGTCTGAACAGATGTTTAACTTTATATGATCTACTGTCTTCTCACACTGTTTTCCTCTTAAAAACACTGTTCAACCTAACATGGGTTTCCATTATCTATTGACCAAAATGCAAACAGATGTTCAAACCACTGTTTGTTATTGTACTTTACAAAATTACATAGAATTCAAGAAAACGAAACTAAGAAATTTACGAATCTAAAAGCAACAATTTAAAATCTAAGAACAACACCAAGAAATTTACGAACCTAACTGCAAAAATTTAGTGCTTTTAGCTTTAAACTCCATCAAAGTATATCTTCGACAATCGCCATGAACTCCACGGAAGTACTCAATGCATCAACAACAGGATTTATAGAAACATGATCTCTCGTGAACATACCAAGATGCAGTACATGAAAACACTTCTTCAGCTGTGGAAGAGTAGCCCTGTCCTCATATACTTAATACTTAACTTTGTTCATAAAGAGCTGCTTTAAACCAAACTTTATGCTTCTTTTAATACAAAAAAAGGCAGGAAAGACCATTACTCTAGTAAGATAAAATCTTATCTTACAGCAATAGCAGATGCTTTCTTGCGTTTAGTAGGAACTATTGCGGCTTCTACATCATCATCATCTGCCCAGAGTCACATATAATCATCATTTAGTCACCAGCAAAAATTATTATAAATGTAGATTTAAAAATATTTCTTTGTGTTTAATTTAACTTTATGCTTCTTTAATACAAACATATAATAACCCGCAGCAGATTGTATGAATTTCAAACAACTGTGATTAGACTGAAATATAAAGCGAGAATTAGAGTATATCACTTCAAAATAAAAAAAAACTAAAAAATTCAAAATTGGAGTAGCAAAACACACATACTTTAAACGATGTTGGAACAATGATACTGGAAACAACCATAGAACAATCATCATCATCATCATCTGCAGCAGATCATTCACAATCATCATTTAGTCACAACTCAGATAACAAAACTTCAGTAAAAATCAAAAACAAAAACACATACCATTATCAAGGGAACCCACATATCAACAAATTTTTTTCTGAAAATGGGTTAGAGAGAGCTTAAGTTTTCTCTTATCCTTTATGAACAAATGCCGAGTATTGAGAAGAAGAGATACATATCGTCTGTTCAACTTACAACTCTCCCATCAAAGAAGGTAGCACATGCAACTTTTCACGATGTTGCAACAATTATACTGCAACATCGATATTGAAAGGTTGATGTGTGATGGGAAGCTTCATTGAAACAACGATGTTGGAACAATGATACTGGAACGATGATTATATAAGGAGCAGTGGTTAGTTATAACAGTCCTTAGCACATGGAACTTTAACAGGGATTTGTCTTCAACAGTGGATAGGCCTCATCAGTATTTAAGTCCATCAGTCTTTATAAGGAGCAGTGGTTAGTTATAACTGTCCTTAGCATGATCAGCTGTTATAACCATTCCATAACACTTTGAGAGGAAGCAAGGGTCGGTCTATTTGATTGAGAGGAATAATTGCATTACATCCCTGTTGAAAAATAGAATTGATAAATTTAGGGAAAGTGAGGTTGAAAGATGATAATCCAACAGTGGAGGATCTCATTCTACAGCTTCGTTAAATTAAGGGTATTCTCATATAATGGTTCCTGGCTGCTTCCAAAGAATCCGCAGTTTGGACATCTGTTGTTCTTCAAACATCTATTATCTATTATCTATTCTATCTATTATATATAATAAATGAAAGTGATTTGGTCCACGTGGCCCAAATAACTTTCATTTATTATATATAATAGATAGAATAGATAATAGATAATAGATGTTGGAAGACAACAGATGTCCAAAGTGCCGCTTCATTGGAAGCATCTAGGAAGAATTATATGAGAATACCCTTAATTTATCGAAACTGTAGAATGAGATCTCCACTATTGGGTTAACATCTTTCAACCTCACTTTCCCTAAATTTATCAATTCTATTTTTCAACAGGGATGTAATGCAATTATTACCTTATTTAAGATACCTTCAACTGCATCTTCTGATAAATCAACATTCATTTCACTCAAATGATCCCTTCAACTGCATCCAAAAATACCCAAAATAAAACTAAGTAAACCATCCAATATTCTTGAGTACTCACCATTAATGTGATGACCAATATAAAATCAAACCCTAAAAGCATACAAATCATAATGAAATATGAAAGAAACAAACCAAAAAACTTGTTGGGCGATTAAAATTAAAAGGATATCATACGCAATATTCAGGTAATTAAAATGGCCATTTTTACCTTACTTGACAACAATAGCAAACAACATCAAACAATAATAGCAAACAACATCAAACAATAATAGCAAACAACATCAAACAACAATAGCAAACAACATCAAACAATAATAGCAAACACCTGATGTTGAATCCACTGTAGATGTTGAATCCACTTAGATGCTGAAGCACTGTTGTTACAAACAGATAATACCTCGGGAACTGGAAATTTAAAAGGATCGGCTTCAAAGGCTTCAACAATCGGAAGATTCAAATCTCAAGCAAATGAAACCCTAATTTTAAAAAGAATAATCGGTGAACATATTCAAAGATCAATAATCAATAGATGTTGTACTCATATCATCACCGTTAAGAAAAAAACCCTTAGTTTCTGAACATATTCAAACATACCAGTTCATGGCGGAAATCTATCCGCAGGTAAGCGGATTTCAACTTTGATTGTCACACCCTCAGATCCACATGCGGAGTACCACCGCGAGGCGTGTGACATGACCAGGATCCAGCCACTAATTATACTGAGCATTTAATAATTAAGAATGTTCACCAACCATAATGGTTAGTAAATACCATAGTTAAAGTTCAAAAGTCTTAAGTTCAAATAACAGTTTAAGTAAGTAGCGGAAGCATAGACAAAATAATTTAAACAAAGTTCATAGATAAGGTTTATCTAGAACCCAACACGTGGGTTAAGACGACCACTACACATCCCCAAGCTGCAGCTCCTGAGTCACTGGGTACCTGCAAAGCATGCAGTAGGGTATCAACATAATGTTGGCGAGTTCACGAGTTTGTCCAGTTTTTAATTCCAAAAACTTGTTTCACCAGTTAATTTACTCATTTATACATGCCATGGGGAGCTACCCCATAAGTAAGCTACTAAACTGTTTTTACAATACCGAATACTATGCGACCGTACGTTTCCGTAGAGTGCCCCATTTGTCAATGTTCTATCATCATTGACGGTTTGCCAGAGTCTATTAGTTCACTCCCGATCCCATACACGGGCACGGTGTGAGGCTGGTGAGACCTAAATAGCGCTATCAACTAATAACCCGTTCGCCAGGCCCCGGCGACTAATCGGTATTAAGAAGTGAGGACTTGAGTGATAGAGTTTCGTTTAGTTTTGCTTGTTGCATTCAGTATAAATAGTAATTAACTAAAGGGTCCCGCATAAGGGGAGAAAGTAGGTTTGTATCCCTCACAAGGGGATAGCGTTGTTATAAGTTCCGTTTCCCAAACCACCGGGAACGCATGCTTTAAAAGTTGTGAACTCACCTTGGGTTGCTCGGTAGATTAGTTTACTTGGTCAAGCACGCTAGTCACCACGTCCTAACATGGTTACCAGTATGGGCCAGGTTTGGGTACGAGAAAGTCACGTATATTCTACACATAACTTAACACATAGCATGCATAACATACAAGGTTATTGGGCCTGTCCTATCACAAAAATCAGTCAACAGCAACATGTATCACATAGTCCAGGTTTAACAGTAACAAGCATGAACAGTCCATACACTTTGGCCCAATAACGGAGACAAGCAGCCCAGTCGAGATCAGGTGGTCTCGACTCGAGAACATGTGGTCTCGAGTTGCAACCAAGAGGTCTCGAGTTGCGAATGGCTGGTCTCGAGTGGTGCAGGCATGAGTCGAAATCTCAGAGGTCTCGAGTTCAGTCTCGAGTTATCACTTGATGGTCTCGAGTCGCAACCGAAGGTGTCGAGTCGCAACCGAAGGTCTCGACTCATTTGTCTGGTGATTCTAGAACACCTACCTGGATTGTACTAACCAATAGAATTCCAATTTCATGATTTTGTGTACTATCAAACCAAAACACACAAACATGTTTTCTTGTCTAATTTTAATTCAAAATAGATCAAACATAGCAATTTTAAATGTTCATAACATATTCAAATAGTTCATCATTTTAGGGTTTTTATCATTCACCAAACATAAACATTCAAGTCCTAAATCTAGCATATACATATCGCCCAAAACTGGAACATGTATTCATGCAATTTACAAGTCATGACGACCTTGCATATCAACATTTGTCCTATGATTTCAAACATACATCGAATGATCAAAAAGCATCCCCGAACTATAATCATTTACCATTCAAAGACCATAGCAATTTATTATCATACCAAAGTTTACACACTACCTTTATTATTTAATCATTCAAGCAAGTAACACCATTATGCACATAAACATCTAGTAAGACATCTAAAACACTAACCGGTTGCTATAAGACACCGAGATACGAAAGAAGATGATGAAGTGAAGCCTCCGAATGATGATAATGAGCTTGACCGAGGTTCCTTGTTGTTGTCGGTTGATCCGAGAGAGAGGGGAGAAGGATGTTGAGACTTAGGGTTTTAGAGAGGGAGAATGTAGGAGAGTGTGGGAGAATGGATAGGGGAATGTTGTGGGTGGGTGTGTGATGCAAGTGATGGTCTTTATACATGATCCATTGTTTTCGAACGGGCTAAGGGTTTACGGCCCAATTGCTACGGGTCACTCGAGACCAAGTGGACTCGAGTCATGGTCCCGCGGTCTCGGTTCACTAATATAAACACATTCCTAATTGTATATCATACGTACATATAACACCTAGCACATCAAGATAAATCATAAACTATTATTTAATAGTTTATATAAATATGTAGCAGTAATACACGATAAGGTTGTTTGGGAAGCCCGAAGTGTCACATTATCCCCAAGTTTTAAGAACTTTCGTCCCGAAAGTTAAGGCAGCCACTGTCAAGCTAGTATAAGTGAGAACGTTTCAACGGGGTGTCACATCATCCCCCCGTTAGTTTGGAATTTCGTCCCGAAATTCGGTTGTAGCTTCAGTGCTGGGAGTTTCGTTGGGGAACAACTGGGGATACTTGCGCTTCATCTGGTCCTCCCGCTCCCAGGTAAACTCTGGGCCACGGCGCGAGTTCCAACAGACTCTTACAATAGGTATCTGGCTACGTTTGAGGGTCTTGATTTCTCGATCCGTGATCTCAATCGGTTCCTCAGTAAAGTGTAGCTGTTCGTCAATAAAGAGTTCCTTAAAAGGAATGATGAGTGTTTCATCTGACAGACACTTCTTCAGATTAGACACGTGGAAGACGTTGTGCACAGCACTCAGTTCCTCAGGCAGATTCAATCTGTAAGCAACCTTACCGATTTTCTCGGTAATTTTGAATGGTCCAACATATCACGGATTTAGCTTGCCTCGTTTACCAAAACGAACCACACCCTTCCAGGGTGAGACTTTAAGTAGAACTCGGTCACTGACCTGGAATTATAGCGGTTTCCTACGCTTATCAGCGTAACTTTTTTGACGGTCACGAGCTGCCGCCATGCGTTGTCTGATCTGGGAAATCTTTTCCGTAGTCTCGACTACGAGTTCTGGGCCAGTAATTTGGCTTTCGCCAACTTCCGCCCAACAAAAGGATGATCGGCATTTACGACCGTACAATGCCTCAAAGGGTGCTGCCTGAATGCTGGTGTGGTAGCTACGGTTGTAGGAGAACTCTACCAACGGTAAGTGTCGTTCCCACCCGTTTCCAAAATCAATGACACATGCTCTCAGCATGTCTTCAAGCGTTTGGATGGTACGTTCCGTTTGACCATCAGTCTGTGGGTGGTAAGCAGTACTCATATCCAGACGTGAGCCAAAAGATCTATGCGTAGCTTGCCATAGTTCAGATGTAAAGCGTGGGTCATGATCAGAAATGATAGAGATTGGCACTCCGTGCCTAACTACTATTTCCTTTAAGTAGATTGTAGCAAGCTTCGAATACTTATCAGTTTCCTTGATCGCGAGGAAATGTGCAGACTTGGTTAGGCGGTCCACGATGACCCTAAGGGTATCGTTTCCGTTTTGAGATCTTGGTAAGCCGGTGACGAAATCCATGGAAATTTGCTCCCATTTCCATTCTGGCGGTTCTGGTTGTTGTAACAAGCCCGACAGCTTCTAATATTCGACCTTGACTCTAGCACAGGTCAAGCATCTGCTGACGTAGGTTGCTATGTTGGCTTTCATACTAGGCCACCAATATGTAGTCTTGAGGTCGTGGTACATCTTATCCGCGCCAGGATGTATCAAATAACGAGACTTGTGTGCTTCATCCATCACAAGCTCACGTAGATTTCCATAGAGTGGAACCCAAATGCGCCCTGTCACATAGTAAGCGTCGTCTTCCTTCTGCTCTAACCGTTTCCTCGATCCTCGCAGGGACTCAGCCCCGATGTTCTCTGCTTTCAATGTTTCAACCTGAGCATCTCGGATCTGATTAGGGAGGTTCGAGTGAATAGTGAGCTGTAAAGCACGAACACGCTTAGGTTTGGTTTCCTTCCTACTGAGGGCATCGGCCACCACATTGGCCTTGCCTGGGTGATACTTAATTGCGCATTCGTAGTCGTTTAGGAGTTCCACCCATCTACGTTGCCTCATGTTCAACTCCTTTTGATCCAAAATATGCTGGAGACTCTTGTGATCGGCGTAAATCGTGCACTGGGTACCATACAAGTAATGTCTCCATATCTTGAATGCAAAGACGACGGCTCCGAGTTCCAAGTCGTGCGTCGTGTAGTTCCTTTCGTGAATCTTAAGTTGTCGAGAAGCATAGGCGATAACTTTCTTGCGTTGCATCAACAAGCAACCGAGCCCATGAATAGACGCGTCACAGTAAACCACAAAGTCGTCGGTACCTTCAGGTAATGAAAGAATAGGAGCACTATAAAGGTCATCCTTTAGCTGTTGAAAAGCAGACTCCTGAGCGTCATTCCATTTGTAGGCAATACCTTTCTGAGTGAGAGTCATGAGGGGTTGAGCGATCTTTGAAAATCCCTTGATGAATCTACGATAGTATCCTGCCAATCCCAAGAATTGGCGAACTTCGATCGGGGTCTTAGGTGTAGGCCAATTCTTTATGGAGTCGATCTTAGCTGGGTCGACATGAATTCCGTCCTTATTGACTACGTGTCCAAGGAAATGGACTTCTTGAAACCAGACGTCACATTTCGAGAACTTGGCGTACAGTTGTTCATTGCGAAGGAGTTCGAGAATAAGACGCAGGTGCTGTTCATGCTCCTCTTGAATTTTCGAGTAGATCAGGATGTCGTCGATAAACACAATCACAAACTTGTCAAGGTAGGGTTTGCACACTCGGTTCATGAGATCCATAAATACCGCAGGCGCGTTGGTCATTGATCAGTGCATTTTAGGTACACGTTATTGAATGTTATTTGTAATATAAATGCATTGATTTTATTGTAAGATATATTATTTCTAGTTGTTTTTGCACTTTTGTGGGTTACAAAGAAATTAAACTAAAGTAATGGATTTGTGCTTTTATGGTCATTAATGGGAATTAAAATCTAAATGAATTTCAAATCAAGTTACTTACGTGTGTAGAAAACAAAATAAATCACAATGAAATCTCATTAATGTATGTTTTATGTAGTGGTATAAGTTTTTTTTTTTGAAGTCAATTTCTTTGATGTGCAGGTTTAATATTGGACAACTTTATTTAATTTGTATTGGAAATTAAATAGAGTGGCGTGGGCTTTTGTGGTTCGAAGAATTAAAAAGAATTGAAATCCTAATTCAATAATCACATGGGACTTGTGGATACAAGACTTGGTGGACTTGGGCTGACATAAGGGACCAAATGTCAACATCAAAAGGGATTTTGACAGGCATCACGTGAACTTGGCTACACAAAGTCAACAACACACATCATGTGATGTGAGGGATTATTATTCTTTAATAATAAACATTATTTTGGGCAGCCAACATTATTTTTGGGCAGGAAGTCGACAATACACACATAGTTGGCGCCGGTTGGAGAGCTTTTGTAACTTACACATTAAATTCACTTTTGATGGTGTTTTTATGGTATCTTATGATTGGTTTTCGGTTACACAACACTTAGGAGGGAACGAATTTGGGACTTGGAGAGGATGGTGGTTCAAGCCATGAGTGGCTAAACATTTGTGATCATCCTGGATTGAAGGTTTACTTTAGACATTTCATGTTTGATTTCATTATTTCTAGAATAACAATCTTTATCTTAATGGTTTGTTTGTTATGGTATGTGATTGCTTGTTAGTAACTTGTTAATTCTTGCGTTAAACTAATTAGAAACCATACGTTCTTGGTGCCGTTGGCAATCGAGATATCATGGGTATAGTTAGGCTTGGGTAAGGGTTGATTGATCATCGGGTAACAACCTCACGTTCTAGGAATCTGAGTACTTAGTTCCCTTTCATCACTGCAAGTAGTCACACACGAGCTATGTCTATGTAGCTCTTTCTAGTAGAAAGTATAACATGAATGTCAATTGAAACTGGAAATCTAGGGTGATCCTTTGTCTCTAATTTGTCTACAATCAAAATTTTCTCTTGCAATTTAATTAGTTAAATTTAGTTTTAAAATTACACAATCCAACTCTTGATTTTACTTTTCTTGCAATTAGTTTAATTTTAGGTAACTTAGATAAATCTTCAAATAACACACATTCCACAAACTCCCTGTGTTCGACACCCACTTACCACTATCTATTTAGTAGTAATTGGATTAAATTTGATTGTGACCACGACATCACGTCAAATTTTGGCGCCGTTGCCGGGGAGTAGTGCGCAACGTGTGTTATTTTTTATGTTCTTAGGTTTGTTATTTTTCTGGTTTACGCTGGGTGTGTTAGTGTGCAGGTATTGACAGGTGCATGCGTACTAGGAGCTCTCACAAGCTATCACCTTTGGCATTTGATCCGGAAATGAGTTACCAAAAGGAGTACGATTACGGTGATTATTATGATGAATATTCTCAACTTTCATATGAAGGCCCTCAGATGTACGATCAAGACTATTATCATGCTCAGTATACATTTGATCAGTATGGTTATGAATGTGTAACCCAACAACCTACTTTGCACTATCAGTCACATAAATCTGAAAGTCTTGACGAGATGATGAGAAAGAGACACATGGTTCATGTTGAAAAAGAATTAACAAAACCTCATTTGTCAATGGAAGAATGAGTAGAACTTTTGGAATGGAAATATGATTTGTTACCAAAAGAGGTGAAAGAGATGAGGCCAGGGACGTCGATATTGGAAAAACGTCAAGCAAAACAACACTGGATATATGTGCAGATTGAACAAATGACACCTATGGGTGATGTAGAAGAAAAGGTTGTGAGTCCTCCCGAACTTAAAACTGAATTATTAGGGCCAAATGAGGAATATACAATTGAAATTATTGTGGAGGAACCACCTATGGAGAGCAAAGTTGAGGGCCTTTTACTTGATGAACCAATCAAAGTTGATTACAACTCTCCGGCTGTGGTGGTTATGGAAACCAAGAGTGTTAAGGATGCATGTTTAGAAACTAGGAAGGTGGCACTTCATGATGTGGGAGATTTCAGTCATAAATTATGTTTATGGGAGAGTTTGGATTTGTTGGGCACAGAAAACGAAGTAGTGAAGTGGAAAGTAAACTACCGAGCATTTGTTGGAAATTCGGTAGGAAAATGTGGATTTAAAGAATTTTGCAAAGAAAGATGGGACGTGACAAAGCACACACACAATAGAAGAATCAAACACGCGTGTTTGGTTTGGGAGAGGCGCGAGTTCGAATCCGACTTCTGACCGATTCAAACGTTTTTATCCGATTTAGTGATAATTTACACTTTGGTCCCTGTAGTTTCATTTGTACAAAAATGGTCCTTATAACAGTTAACTCATATAGTTAACTAGGTTAACTTTTATTTTGAAATCCTTTATATAATAACTAACCTGGTTAGGAAATTCAGTTAAAATAGTTTTAAAAATGGCCATAATGGTCCCTGAACTACTAGTTTGAGAAAATGACCCAATGGTCCTTGTACTTTTAAACCAAATATATATATATATATATATATATATATATATATATATATATATATATTAGTTTATTTAAAATATAAGTTTTAAAAATGACAATTTAGTCCCCGGACTTTTGTACTTTCTAAAAATGGCGGTTTTAGTCCTCGAAATTAAAAGTGATAATTTCAAGCAAGTTTTAAAGAATGTCGAATAGGTCCCTCAACCTATTGTTTGTCTATGTGTTAGCATTGTCAGCATGTTTCTGAATTATCCGTTCACTGTGCTAACTGTGTTTTGTGCATCAATTTTATCACTAAAGCTTGTGTATAATAAACGGAGTGACAGTATGAATGTGATGCATATGTATGTATGATGCAGAACTCATAAAGTAGTTTAATTCAACAATTATAATTCTAGCACAGTCATTAAGCACAAAGTTAATATTAATTAATTTGTACGGATACCTGTATTTATGAGTGTTGTCACATTCTCCCCCTGTTAAGAAAATTTCGTCCCAAAATTTTAGTTCTGCTACTTGATGTAGGGGTCTTGGGGAATAAATATGGGTATTTTTCCTTCATACGGTCCTCACGCTCCCACGTGAATTCCGGGCCGTGTCGTGCATTCCATCGAACTTTAACGATCTTGACTCTACTCCTGCGCGTCTTGTTAATCTTCTAATCAGTAACCTCAACGGGTTCTTCAGTGAAGTGGAGTGTGTCGTCGATATGACCTTCATCGACAGGAATGATTACTATCTCTTGAGTTGGACTTTTCTTCAGATTGGATACATGAAATGTATTATGTACGCCATTTAGTTCAGCAGGTAAATCCAACTTGTATGCTACAAGACCAATCCTTTTCAGGATTTTAAATGGACCAATGTATCTGGGATTCAACTTCCCACGCTTCCCAAAGCGTGCTACACCCTTCCAGGGTGAAACCTTCAACAAAACCATATCTCCCACCTCAAATTCCATAGGTTTCCTTCCTGGGTCCGCATAATACTTTTGTCGTTCTCGAGCCGCTTTAATGCGTTCTCGGATCTGTATAATTTTGTCGGTCGTTTCCTGTACCAATTCCGGGCCAACAAGCTGTCTATCACCCGCGTCAGCCCAGCATAGCGGTGATCGGCACTTGCGTCCATAGAGAGCTTCAAACGGTGCGGCCTGAATGCTTGTATGATAACTGTTATTGTATGAGAATTCAACCAATGGTAGATGAGTGTCCCAACTTCCACCTAAATCCATTACGCAAGCTCGCAACATGTCTTCTAATGTTTGAATCGTTCGTTCGCTCTGCCCGTCTGTCTGCGGATGAAAGGCAGTACTCAGGTTTAACTGAGAACCAAAAGCTTCTTGGAAGGATTGCCAAATCCTTGATACGAATCTTCCGTCTCTATCAGAGATAATTGAGAGAGGCACTCCATGCCGTGCAACAATCTATCTCAAGTATATCTCAGCAAGATTACTCGTTTTATCTTTCTCCTTGATTGGCAAAAAGTGTGCAGATTTCGTTAAACGGTCTACTATTACCCAAATCGTATCATGGCCCTTGGGCGTCCTTGGTAATTTCGTTATGAAGTCCATAGAAATCTGTTCCCATTTCCATTGAGGTATTTCAGGTTGTTGCAAGAGACCTGAAGGCCTCTGGTATTCGACTTTCACCTTGGCGCAAGTTAAACATTTGCCAACATATACTGCAACATCGCCTTTCATTCTTGGCCACCAATAGAAATCCTTAAGATCTTGGTACATCTTATCTGCTCCTGGATGAATCGAGTACCGAGACTTGTGAGCTTCGTCAAAAATAACATTTCTCAGGCCACCAAACAAAGGAACCCAAGTTCGTTTCATGAAGCACAAAGTCCCTTCCCCGTTTGGTACCAACTGTTTCTCCATCCCATGGAGATACTCATTCTCAATATTCTTTTCCTTGAGTGCTTCTCTCTGCGCGGCACGAATATGCAATGAGAGGTCTGTTTGTATGATCATTTCCAAAGCCCTAACCCTTATGGGCTTGATCCTTTCCTTCCGACTTAAAGCATCAGCGACCACATTCGCCTTCCCTGGGTGATACTTGATTTCACAGTCATAATCATTTAGCAGCTCTACCCAGCGTCTTTGCCTCATGTTAAGCTCTTTCTGATCGAATATGTGCTGCAGGCTCTTGTGATCAGTGTAGATGGTGCATCGAGTACCATATAAATAATGTCGCCATATCTTTAAAGCAAACACCACCGCGCCTAATTCCAAATCATGCGTGGTGTAATTTTTCTCGTGGATCTTCAATTGGCGAGAAGCATATGCTATAACCTTCTGACGTTGCATTAGCACACATCCCAAACCTTGACACGAAGCATCACAATATACCACGAAGTCGTCAGTGCCTTCTGGTAGAGATAAGATCGGCGCATCACAAAGCTTGTTTTTCAACAGTTGAAAGGCCTCTTCTTGCTTGTCTCCCCAATCAAACTTCTTGTCTTTCTGAGTGAGAGAGGTTAAAGATTGAGCGATTTTCGAGAAATCCTCAATAAACCTACGGTAATAACCAGCCAAACCTAGGAACTGTCGGATTTCGGTTGGCGTCTTCGGAGTCTCCCAATTCTTGATTGCTTCAATCTTCGTAGGATCCGCATGAATTCCATTTCCATTGACTACATGGCCAAGGAACTGGACTTCGCGTAACCAAAACTCGCACTTTGAAAACTTTGCATACAACTTCTCCTTTTTAAGCAGCTCTAGAATAGCTCTTAAATGTTGCTCATGCTCTTCTTTCGTCTTCGAGTAGATCAAAATGTCATCAATGAACACAATCACAAACTTATCGAGGTACGGTTTACAGACTCTGTTCATCAAATCCATGAATACTGCTGGTGCGTTCGTCAAACCAAACGGCATAACCAGGAACTCGTAATGTCCATATCGAGTTCTAAAGGCCGTCTTTGGAATACTTTCTTCTTGTATCCTTAACTGGTGATAACCTGATCATAGATCGATCTTTGAGTAAAAACTTGAACCTTGTAATTGATCGAACAGGTCATCGATCCTTGGCAAAGGATATCTGTTCTTGATTGTCAACTTATTCAGCTCCCGGTAGTCTATACACATGCGAAAACTACCATCCTTCTTCTTTACGAATAAAATTGGAGCTCCCCAAGGCGAGAAACTTGGTCTGATAAATCCCTTGTCTAACAACTCCTGGAGCTGTGTTGACAGCTCCTGCATCTCTGAAGGTGCAAGTCGATAAGGTGCCTTAGCTACAGGCGCGGCGCCTGGAACTAAGTCAATATGAAACTCGACTTGTCTTTGTGGTGGCAATCCTGGCAAATCTTCTGGAAAGACTTCAGGATACTCCTTAACGACTGGGATGTCTTCAAGTTTTGGCTCAGCGGCTTCCTTATCTACGATGTGTGCCAGGAAGGCAACACATCCTTTCTTCAAACATTTTCGAGCCTTCAAACAACTAATAATCCTTAAGGGCGTATCGCGCTTCTCTCCGTGTACTACGATCGTTTCTCCATCTGCCATTGGGATGCGGATGATCTTCCCGTGACATACAATCTCGGCTCTGTTGCTTGACAACCAATCCATCCCTACTACCACATCGAAGCTTCCTAACTCGATTGGCAGTAGGTCTAATGTAAACTCGTGTTCTCCCAGATCTATCACGCAACCCCTGATGACTTCATTTGTTTCTACTAGTTCCCCATTAGCCAGTTCAATTGAGTACGGAATGTCTAACTTACTAGCAGTTAATCTAAGCATTTTCTTAAACTCTAGCGATACAAAACTATAATCGGCACCAGTGTCAAATAGTACAGATGCAAAGCGTTGATTTATAGGGAACGTACCAGTAACAACATTAGGATCTTGCCGAGCTTCCCTCGCTCCAATATGGAAAACTCTTCCTGGTGCCTGGTTAAGCTTTGGGCATTCTCGCTTGAAGTGCCCGACGTCCCCACAGTTAAAGCATCCCGGTCCTCGACCATTTTCGTTCCCATTACCATTACCAACTCGATTATTGCCTGTTCCCTGGTTACCAGCTTGATTCCCACGATTTTCTCGATTTCCATTTCCGCCATTTCCTCCCTGTTGGCGGCTTCCATTCCCATATCTATATCCTTGCTGACCACCACTACCAGCACTATTACCAGCCCAGCAGGTTTCTTTTGTGTGGCCATTCTTCCCACATGACTCACATTTCCTGAATCGGCATGGTCCGGGGTGATGATATTGGCATACATCACACTTGGGAAAAGTGCCCATGTATCCCTTCCCTCTTGCTTCAGCACCAGTTTTAGCTTCCTCTGGTGGGTTCCCGTTTTTCTTCCTTGCGCTGCCGGTACTCTTTTTAAAATTGGAGAATTTCCTTTTGTTTTCTCCTGAGGATTCCTCGTGAATTTCTTTCTTCTTGGGGTCAGAGTTTGGAAACTTGTTTAGACGGATAGCTTCCTCAGTAAGTGACACGCTCAGGTCGATGGCTTCAGTAATGGTTGCAGGCTTGGACGTGGTTACCATGCTCATGATCTGGGGTGCCAATCCCCAGATGAAGCGCTCAACGCGTTTAAATTCTGGCGTGACCATGTATGGCACTACATGGGACAAATCATGAAACCTTTGAACATATTCTGCAATCTTAGGACCTTCCATTTTTAGGTGCCAGAACTCAGTTTCTAGCTTATGTATTTCAGCACGCGAGCAGTACTTTTTCCTCATTAACTCTTTTAACTCAGCCCAAGTTAATGCATAAGCAGCGGCTTCTCCTAAAGTTTGCACTTGCAGATTCCACCACGATAGAGCACCATCCAGAAACAGCCCTGAAATGTAAGTGACTTGTTGATCGGGAGCGCATTTGCTCATTCTCAGAACCGAATCTGTCTTTTCAGCCCACCTAACAAACGCAACAGCACCTCCAGTGCCATTGAAATTTACTGGCTTACAGTCAAGGAATTGTTTGTAGGTGCACCCATGGGGTGGATTGTTGTTGCCGTTGTTGTTCGAATTGTTCCCGCTAGTTCCTCCTTGGGAGGCCGCATATTGTGCTATGGCTGCGGTAATTATCCCTTGGAGTTCTGCCTGGGTAGTAGGCATGCCTGGGTCGCGTCGCGGAGGCATCTTCTAAAAGAAAGATCATATTGGTCCGTTCATAATAAGTATAGTAAGTAATATGCGTATGTAATAACACAATAACTCATAATATCTCATGTCATAACGCAAAATAAATGATGCAACAACGCATGTAAGTCACAATCAATGTAAGCAAGTAATCATGCTAGTCTTCCCCAGACTATCCCACCCAGTCTCCTAGACTGAACTCCTTAGTTTCTCAAACTAACTCCTTGGTCTCTAAGATCAAACCTTCCAGTCTCTAAGACTAAACATCCCCAATCTCTAAGATTGAGCCCCTCAGTCTCTAAGACTGAACCTCCCTCGGTATCTAAGACTGAACCTTCCCAGCCTCTAAGGCTAAACTCCCTCAGTCTCTAAGACTGAAATATAAATTTTTGAACGGTGTATTTGTGCCTTTTGTTTGTAAAAATGTTTGTACCCTGGATCTGGACGTTTCGTGTATGCAATTGTAAAAATGTTTTCGTGAGAGCCCTATTGATCATAGTCTAGACTCGAGAAAGAATCCTAGTTCGCTATGATCGAGGCTCTGATACCAAGCTGTCACACCCTGGCTTTTGCGGAAGCGTGGGTTTATTTGGTGTGACTTCTTAATACCATAGCAACAATCACAACAATGCTATATGATAAAAATACGAGATGTTCATCCATTAAAATAGTGAGAAAATACCACAATATCATTGTTTAGAAACATCGACATTTGAATTAAGTTACAAACCACAAATTATTTAAAACATTTTCATAGGACACCAAAAGACTTTAAATAAGACGAGGTTTAGAGATATGTAACCCGTCCAGGAATAGGTTACACTTCTCAAACTTCACAACTTTGGATGACATCTATTTATCCAACGCAGCTAGACACATGCATACCCTGCCAGATCCTGCTAGTTCCCTGAAATACATGTAGTTTGAAAAATCAACAAAAGGTTGAGCGAGTTCATGTGTAAGTCTGTGAGTATAAACCTTTGTAATATGTCTTGTATGTATAAATGTCCCTGGTATGTAGCAATAAGGAAAAAGAAGTCACCAATGGGTTGCAAAGCCAAAGGTAAGTGGGATAAGGTGTAGGAAAACTCAAACCTAGCAAATTTGTACCGGGCTTCCGGCTGGAAGACATAGTCACCTCTATGGGTCACCCTGACCTCACGGGTGTGGGCTAGCTACACCCAAATAGATCTATCACTCATGTCCCTCGGTCCTATGACGAGGATTAATGGCTTTAAGTGTTGTGCCCACCTTTCACAGTCTAGTTAGTAAACCCTCCTTAAGCTAACCATACCATGTATAATAATGTCTGTAATAGTTGTAACATACTTGGTACTCGTTCTCACCAAGAGTGCTTCTTGTATTTTATACCATTTGTAAACATTGTAATATTTGTAACATGTATTCCACCCCCGAAGTATAAAACTGAAAACAGTTAAGAGAAAAGGGGGACATGAACTCACCTTGATTACGAGTAAGTCCTAACGAGTATGCAAATGTGAGAGTTCTTGGAAATAAGATTCCACTTCACTCTAATTGATTGAACATGCAACAATATGGGATATGTATCAACAATAATGTTTAATTGGATAATTGGAAATCCTAAATCTATAGGATTCGGTAGTGTTTTGTTTAAATGGTACTTATGTGGTTAGGATAACCTAGTAGAGAACTCGGAAAATGAATATGAGGTAACGGAATTATTTATGAAAAATATTTATCATAAATAATAAAATTTCAAAAATTGTACAAATGATTTAATATAAACATTTGTAATAATAAATCAACTATATTTAACTAATATAATTAAATAACATAATTAAATAAAATGATTATTGGCAAAATATTGTCCAAGTGATATAATTAATTTATAAAAATTATAAATTAATTCAGATGGTTGAAATATATATTATTTGATAAATAATAAATATTTTGTTTAAAAGAATACATATGATAATTATATGATTAATTATCAAAATAATTATATTAAATCTGAATAATTAAAAATAACATTTTTAATTATTGAACTTTAGTATTACAGATTTAAAATAATTATTATGGCCTTGGAATCATTTTAAATGATTAAAATGAATTAAAATGATTAAGATAACAATAAATAAGTTTATATAAGTTTAATTATCTAAATAATTGAATATAATAAAAATTCAGATTCTTAATTTATATAAACTCAGGATAATGTATATTTTGTCATAAAAATAATTTTGGATCAAAATTATATAGTTATATAATTTAATTACACTAAATTAAACTATATAAATAAGTATAAATACTGATTTGTTTATATAAATATCAAATTTACATAAAATGTCAGTAACAATATTATTTTTGTAAAGTTTATCATTTAAAATAATTTGTGTAAAAATTTCGGAATTTAATTCATAAAAATCGATTTATTATAATTTTCGAAAGGTTAATACTGTTTTAATTTATAAAAATAGTTTTATAAATAATTTTGACTGATATTATATTTTTAATAAATACATCAGTGTTGAAAGTATATATGTTAAAATTTTCGGACTTTAGATGTTAAAAATCGATTTATTGTGTATTTTTAAAGAATAAACTGTTTAAATAAAAGAAAATAGATAAACAGTAATACTGTTCATCATCTTCTTCCCCAAAACAGTCAACGAAAGTCAACTGATCCGATTACTACATTAATACTGGATAATAATGAAATTAAATTTTCAGAAACGTGGTATAAGTATAATCATACCGGGTGAACGATTAAAACCGATCCGGTACCGGTTGGAATAGCGTGTCGACTAACTTCCGGCGACTCCGGCTCCGGCGAGGTTTCAGGTTCTAAATTCCGGCTTGTTTCGATGTTATTGAGTAATGTGAGAGGTGTAGGATGTTCATGGGAGTCTAAGGGACTTAAATACAAGTCCAATTCGATCTCAGATCCGACATATCCTAGTGTTTTTAATCCACTTTATATTTTTAAATAAAAAGTTCAATTATAGCCACAAGGGCACTAAAATGTGTCGATTGAATGATTAAAACTAGTTGGGTATGGGTTGTAGATCATATAGATCAGTGGGACAACTCAAAAGAAGTGTTTAAAATTCGTTTTGGTGGATTTTTGGTTGATTCCGGTCGGATCCGCGGGCAGGTATGCTGGGTATATAATTCAGCATGATTTTTAACTAATATATATATATATATATATATATCCTAATATCTACCACATACCAACCAGCTGATAGACCAGCTGGTTTGTGCGCGTGTTTGGTTTGGGAGAGGCGCGAGTTCGAATCCGACTTCTGACCGATTCAAACGTTTTTATCCGATTTAGTGATAATTTACACTTTGGTCCCTGTAGTTTCATTTGTACAAAAATGGTCCTTATAACAGTTAACTCATATAGTTAACTAGGTTAACTTTTATTTTGAAATCCTTTATATAATAACTAACCTGGTTAGGAAATTCAGTTAAAATAGTTTTAAAAGTGGCCATAATGGTCCCTGAACTACTAGTTTGAGAAAATGACCCAATGGTCCTTGTACTTTTAAACCAAATATATATATATATATATATATAGTTTATTTAAAATATAAGTTTTAAAAATGACAATTTAGTCCCCGGACTTTTGTACTTTCTAAAAATGGCGGTTTTAGTCCTCGAAATTAAAAGTGATAATTTCAAGCAAGTTTTAAAGAATGTCGAATAGGTCCCTCAACCTATTGTTTGTCTATGTGTTAGCATTGTCAGCATGTTTCTGAATTATCCGTTCACTGTGCTAACTGTGTTTTGTGCATCAATTTTATCACTAAAGCTTGTGTATAATAAACGGAGTGACAGTATGAATGTGATGCATATGTATGTATGATGCAGAACTCATAAAGTAGTTTAATTCAACAATTATAATTCTAGCACAGTCATTAAGCACAAAGTTAATATTAATTAATTTGTACGGATACCTGTATTTATGAGTGTTGTCACAGTTATGTTCTTTAGTATTAAAATATTGGTATTAGTTGTTAAAAAAAATAAATAAATAAAAAAAATAAAAAAAGAAATTTGGGATTTGAGAGTATTAGCGAAAGCTAATGTTTTTTTTTTTGTTAGAAGCGATCTTTCCCTCAAAACCATACATTGGGACAATGTATCCCAGGTGTGGGGATGAGGGGAATTTTTTTGAGAATTTCAATTTTTTTGTGAAGCCAAGCGAAAATTGTCAAAATTTGAAAAACTTGATGTTGTTCCACTTGACACACCGACATCCCTTTATAGTCATTTCTTGGTGAGGGTTTGAGCCACATATGATTATTATAGATATTTCTTTGTTTTGAGTGGCGGTGTGTGTATTGTGTTAATAGAATTTGTGTACGAATTTTTGTTAAATCTTAGAGTTAGCATGCTTGTGAAAATGATAGGGGACTTTTAGGTAGCATCGTGTAGATGTGTGAGAGTGTGGGAATTGGGGGTTGGACCTCATACGTTACATATATGAGCTTGGTATTGCGAGGGGTGGGGTTTGGTCTTTAGAAAGCCATGTTTAAGCCTTATACCATTCGGTTGTGACCCAAACCTACTTCCTATAAAATTTTACCTTTTGAGATGACCCGGTTTAGGAGATTTAGTATGTAGTATTGATGTTCTTATATATATTGTTGAGTTTGATGTGTTATGAAAAAAAATGAAAAAAAAATTGAAAAAAAAATGAAAAAAAAAGAAAAGAAAAGAAAAGAAAAAAAAAAGAGAAAAATATGAGAAAAATACAAAAATAAGTGATTGGGTGCAATAGTAGTTGAGAATGTAGAAGAAGTTGTGTATATATTTGATGTTTGCTTTGTTTTGTAGTAGAAATAAAAACCGGGTCAAATCAATTAGCTCTCGCATATATATTTTCCCATTTTCCTACCTTTGCACTTAGCCCCGTTACAACCCGTAAGTCCTTTTGATTCATAAGCATGCTAAATACTCAATAGGAGGAGACTTGATTTTTATACAAGCTTATTGTCGCACAAACACACACAGGCATTGAGTGGTTTAGCATTATGTGCTAATATTTCTTGTCACCGAGAGTTTTTGTGAGGGGTGTGTCTTGTGGTATGATTGAAGGTTAGTAAAATGACGATACATTTTAGCTTGGTTTGCATCTTGATCGCTTGTGGTTTTGAAATAGTTTTTGAATGGGTTGCTTGGGACAAGCAACGGGTAAGTGTGGGGATTTGATCAGTGCATTTTAGGTACACGTTATTGAATGTTATTTGTAATATAAATGCATTGATTTTATTGTAAGATATATTATTTCTAGTTGTTTTTGCACTTTTGTGGGTTACAAAGAAATTAAACTAAAGTAATGGATTTGTGCTTTTATGGTCATTAATGGGAATTAAAATCTAAATGAATTTCAAATCAAGTTACTTACGTGAGTGTAGAAAACAAAATAAATCACAATGAAATCTCATTAATGTATGTTTTATGTAGTGGTATAAGTTTTTTTTTTAAGTCAATTTCTTTGATGTGCAGGTTTAATATTGGACAACTTTATTTAATTTGTATTGGAAATTAAATAGAGTGGCGTGGGATTTTGTGGTTCGAAGAATTAAAAAGAATTGAAATCCTAATTCAATAATCACATGGGACTTGTGGATACAAGACTTGGTGGACTTGGGCTGACATAAGGGACCAAAAGTCAACATCAAAAGGGATTTTGACAGGCATCACGTGAACTTGGCTACACAAAGTCAACAACACACATCATGTGATGAGAGGGATTATTATTCTTTAATAATAAACATTATTTTGGGCAGCCAACATTATTTTTGGGCAGGAAGTCGACAATACACACATAGTTGGCGCCGGTTGGAGAGCTTTTGTAACTTACACATTAAATTCACTTTTGATGGTGTTTTTATGGTATCTTATGATTGGTTTTCGGTTACACAACACTTAGGAGGGAACGAATTTGGGACTTGGAGAGGATGGTGGTTCAAGCCATGAGTGGCTAAACATTTGTGATCATCCTGGATTGAAGGTTTACTTTAGACATTTCATGTTTGATTTCATTATTTCTAGAATAACAATCTTTATCTTAATGGTTTGTTTGTTATGGTATGTGATTGCTTGTTAGTAACTTGTTAATTCTTGCGTTAAACTAATTAGAAACCATACGTTCTTGGTGCCGTTGGCAATCGAGATATCATGGGTATAGTTAGGCTTGGGTAAGGGTTGATTGATCATCGGGTAACAACCTCACGTTCTAGGAATCTGAGTACTTAGTTCCCTTTCATCACTGCAAGTAGTCACACACGAGCTATGTCTATGTAGCTCTTTCTAGTAGAAAGTATAACATGAATGTCAATTGAAACTGGAAATCTAGGGTGATCCTTTGTCTCTAATTTGTCTACAATCAAAATTTTCTCTTGCAATTTAATTAGTTAAATTTAGTTTTAAAATTACACAATCCAACTCTTGATTTTACTTTTCTTGCAATTAGTTTAATTTTAGGTAACTTAGATAAATCTTCAAATAACACACATTCCACAAACTCCCTGTGTTCGACACCCACTTACCACTATCTATTTAGTAGTAATTTGATTAAATTTGATTGTTGCTGATTCTGCCTAGCTGGAAGCTGGCTCCTGCAGTCTTTGGCTTCATGCCCCATCTTGTTGCATCGCTGACACTGACCTTTGCCACATGGCCCACTGTGGTGTCGGTTACACTTGTTACACTTGGGGTGGTTTCCTCGATAGCCACCCTGTTGCTGAGAGCCCTTGTTGATTTCAGTTTTCCTTTGCTGAGTTGGGGCCTGAGTGGGGTTAGCATCCTTGCTCTGGTTTCCTTCCCGCTTACGCTTGTTATCACCAGAAGCTCCAGCAGTAGCACTGATCCTTTTGGGCAGCTTGCCCTGTTCCACAGCCTGATCAGTGAGTTTGTGAGCAAGACGGATGACTGGCTGAATGGTAGTGAGGTTAGCTGAAGTGACCAAGCTCTGGATTTCTGGGGCCAAACCCTTGATGTACAATTCGATCCTTCGATAAGCAGGTCGAGACATGTTTGGGCAGAGAGCAGCGTAGTCGTTGGACTGCTTGGTGTATGTCTCAATCTCTGATCCAACCATCTTAAGCTCAAAGTACTCGTTTTCGAGTTTGTGGATTACATCCCTGTGACAGTACTCTTCTTTGATCATGTTCTTGAAATCTTCCCACGCAGTAGCATTAGCAGTTTCCAAACCAAGCATCTGAATCTGTGCCTTCCACCATGAAAGCGCGTTTCCTTCAAGCGTACCAGTAGCAAACTTCACCCAATTAGAAGGGGGACACTCGCAGACAGCAAAGACAGTTGCGGCCTTCTCAATCCAGTGCAGAAGGCCTATGGCACCCTCAGTGTCGTTGAAAGGGAGAGGCTTGCAATCCATGAAGGTTTTGAAAGTATAAACACGTGGTTGCGCAGGCGCTTGCTGACCAGTTGTGAGAAGCGAAGCGAATAGGCTTAGAGGTGAAAAGACGATGCGGGGGTAGGATCTAAACATCATAAAATAACGAGTTTACCTCCAGGGTGAGTTGCGAAAACTGCAGCCACCGTGTTGAGCAAGTTAGTGAACTGAGCCTGAGTCATGTTAACGTTTCCTCGTCCGCGTCCACTCATTGTCTTCATAACCAGAAAACACAGTATGAGTGCGAGGTCGTAATGTAGCGAGAATGAGATAGAAGAGGGGTGTATCTATCTAACTAGGTATACTAGTACGTATATGTAACACCTCGAAAATTCACGTCCTATAATGTGTTGACACGTGTCATATGTTTGAACGTGTGAAAGAATACTCTAGAGGGACTAAAGTTGACAAACATGAAAAGTATGTGAATATACGAGTTCTAAATGTCAACAGTGAATAAATATATTGTACATTAACCCTACATGATACTCATACCTTCAAACAAATAAATCATGGATCATACGAAGCTAAAAGTGAGAGATTTCAAACTACAGGGGTTAAATGTGTCAACATGTTTAAGTTATACCTCTGAGTGACCTTTTGACAAACCCGAAGCTTTGTAATGGTTAATTATGCTCACTAGAATGCACGATATAAATTTCATAAAGTTTCGTTATCGTAAGAGAAAGTTATGATCAAAATTCATATGCGAGGGTATAAAGCGTTAACGTTGAAAGTTATGACTTTTCGGGTTAACCAGAAGTGTCCAGGGACTTGGCAAAGTGGGTATAAGTCCTAAAGCCCTTGTAGGTAAATAAGAAGGGGTCAAATTGCAAGAAATAAGCTTAGTTGACCTTTCGAAGAACCAAGGGACAAAATGCAAAAACTTGAAAATGTTTAATTCTGATCAGAAGGACCAAGCGGGCTGCGTGACCCTTTAAAGATCCTTACGCGGGCCGCCTGGCTTGCCCAGATGCAGAAAAACATTTTTGTCTCCTGTTCAGCCTTCTAAACGTCATTTGTTGCCCTCAAACACTTCCAAGAGAACCCTAAACAACCCCTAGACACTTAGGGACACATGTTGATGACTTATGGTCAGTGATAGACTTGCTTGTCAACTTCTTGTGGTGTTTAAAATCACTATATAAAGACCATAAGTTGCAACATTGTTCCTCACACCTTCATTTGCATTCCTGATCAATTCTGGAGCTCCCAAGCAGCCTCAAGTGATCACATTTCGTACATAGGACCTTGGTAAGTTTACTAAACCTTTCTTAATTAAGTTTTAGCCTAGTTATAGCTTAAAAGTCAAACCGTCGTAATTAACGGTTGACTTTAAGATTAATCACTAATGGTCCAGTGATTAGTCGATGTAAAGGTAGTTATAAGTTGGTAATTATGTGGGCAATAAACCCTTAAAAGGGCACCCACTGATTCCCATCCTACCTAGATCGTTTGTCGGGTCAAACTTAATCCGAAAAAGTCAACAGAAGCATAAAACGCATAATTAGCAATCTAGAAGGCGTGCAACCTGTTTGATCATTAATATAACTTGGTAATTAGTGTAAGAACAAGTCTAAACATGTTCAACCCGACAATTTCCTGTTTAGACCCGGTTCGAAACCGAAAGTCGAATAGTTTGACTTTTACTTTGACTTTCAGTTCTGACCCGTTATGGTATGTTTTAGAAATTCCTTAGAGCTTCATTTGGACCAGGTTACATGCTAGTATAACCCTCTGTGATTATACACCATGGTTCGTTAGTTAACCGATTAATACGCATGATTCCGTTAATTGCTCATATGTTGACCATTATGCCCTTATTACCTTAAAACATGATTTTTGGAAATGTAAAAGAGTAGAAACTTTAATTACTGATATATAAACTTGCATACAAAATTTGACATCAGTTTGAGGTGTAGGTTAAGAGTTATGCTCGTTAGCGTAAAATTAAAGCTTTATGTTAATTAAACGGCGTATTTAGCGTATAGCCTACTTAAACATACTTTTTGAGATCAATCTCTTTTCCCAATGATGTAATATATTATTTTGGGATTTTTAAAGATTTTTAATTAATTTTAGGCTGAGCATAACTCATAGTCGTAGGCTTAATCCGGTAATTGTCGGTTTTGCCCTTACGGGCCATAAAATGAGTTTTACATATCTAAACGACTCCAAACCTTTTTCTACTGATCACATATGATAAATAAATTATTTTAAGCCTTCTGGAATAATAAAAATATCAGCCTTAAGTATCGAACCCGGAAATGGCTTCTAATCGCCTTATTAAGCGTTTTTAGCGCATAGTATGTATCAAGACTATTTTTAAACATACAAGGGTGATACCTACTGATATTTGAGGCAAATTATAATATTTTAAAAATAAGCAAAAGTTGTTTAACTCAGACTTCAGTTTTGAGCTTTACGGCTTATGTGAAATTACCAAAATGCCCCTACGGTGCATAGTTTGGTAATAATTGATAAATTTCACATATATAAAATATCCTACTGTTATAACTTATAAAAATAAGTATTTTTGCTGATTATATCAGACCTGTAACTCAGGTAAATACTTAAACTCTTTTATAACCTTTTAAATGACCAAACTACCCCCACGGGGCAAAGTTTGTGTTTAAATACGTTTCGGGCATAATGAAAGACATCTTACTAATGTCACAACATATTTGAATCATATTAACTTAGGAAACCTGTAAATGACTCTTATGATTACTCGTTACGCACTTTTCGCGTTCGGATCGGCTTATGTAACTAGTTTGCATAATTTAGCCGAGACGGGTCAAACCTTAGCATTTTTACCTCAAAATCCAGAAGGTGTTTAGATTACCCATATAATACAAGTCTTCAAACTTGTCGGGTCTAGAACACATTCTATTCCGGTCTTTGCTTAACAATGCTTTTGAATCGTATATTTCCTTAAGACTAACCGGTCTAAGCTTAGGCTTACTTAAAGACCCGTTAGCATTCTAATTGGTTATTTATACCATCATTCCAGACTAGAGCCTTCCGGTAAATTGTACCTACGCTTACTTAAGTGAATACGGCTGAGTTATTAAAATTCTTGCTATTTAAGACAGGAGCTAGCTCAGGTAAATACTCTTAACTTATTTTCCCTATTACGGGCTTGGGATACGGTAATATAAATACCGCATGGTCAGGTATGGGATTCAAAGACCAATAAGTCGGGAAATCCAAATAACCTGTTTTTAATTCGTATTGCTTGACTGAAACATTGGGGATTAATGCGACTGTGTCCTGGATATTCTTGGCTCATTAAATGCAATGGCCACGACCTAAGCACGGGGTGTAGGCATACACCTGACAGATGCCATATGTTTATTAACTAATTATACCCAATAAGGGATTCCCAATAAGGGAATAGTTATACCCAATATGGAATTCCCAATAGGGGAATAATGGTGTGTCGGTTAATCATGAACCGGCATAGATCCGGGCCCCGTATGTAGAGCAAGTTATGTAAAACTGATAACATGAAATATAGTTTGTCCCAAGTATACAAGTGAAAAAGATTAATTTAGCCTCTGTGCAATTTAATCAAAGTGTCGAAATATTTTCGTGCCACGTGCATTCAAATCAATTTTTCATAAACATTTTCAAATGAGTCGGTTGAGTGTATTTACCAGTGAAAACTGACGTATTTTCAAAAGTCTAAGTGGCAGGTACAAGTACGTAATAGGCTGGAAGCGGCTCAGGACGCCAATAAGGAATCTTGCAAGTTCTATGCGTCTAAAGTCTGTTGAACAATGTTTATGTTTTAAGATCCGCCTGTGGATCCTTTACTTTCCGTCGTAATACTTGGATATTACTTTTTATTCGGATTGTAATATATTTACCTTTTGCTTCCGCTGTGCATTTAAATATTGTGTTGTTTGACTATGATGATATTAACTACGTCACGATACTCCCCACCGGGCCCACCGGTGACACGTGGAAAGTCGGGGTGTGACAGGTTGGTATCAGAGCCAACACTGAGAGAATTAAACGCTAGCCTTTTGCGTTTAATCTCAGTTACACAGTTGCACATTCTTGAGTCTAGACAAGAACATAGGACAAATTCCAATTCGTTTCATTGTCTTTTAATTACTTCCTTGATTTTTCTGATTAGCCTTTGCATGGGCAAGTCATTTTTTATTAGAAGTCCCGTTTGGGGCAACTATATACTTGCTTAAATTTTAAAGGAACGATTATGTTTAAAATATCATTCCTATATTATAAGATCTACCATTATAATAAAATGGCAAAATCTAAAAAGGGACAAGACCTAGCTTGGTGTCATTATTAAGACGCGGCCAAGATGGCAGTTCCTCAATTTAGGTTGAGATCCTTATTAACATCCCGAATTAGGATTGTTCTGCGTTAATTATTAAAAAGGAATCTTAAAGGTAAACCTAGCCTATATGACGAGGCCAAGATGGTAGGACCTATTCAAAAGATTCAAATCCTTGTTAACACCTAAGAACGTGTTAGCACTTTTGGCAAATGTGATTCGAGAAAATCACAATAGTCATCCCTATACTGGAAATTTTTAAATTTCCTAATTTGCCATATGATTTAGAAATCATGGCTTATATCATCCTATAAGATGATCATTTTATAACCATCCTTAGTGACGAAGTGCCTACGGGCTATACTTATTAATATTGTCAATGCGACAGTGACAGTTGTAACCATTATGGTTCCTGTCTAAGGTGGTGGGCTATGCCCAAGCCTCATGGTCAATATGATCAATACTATCAGGACTACTATCATCAGTGTGATGATTATTATTTTCTTAAAAACATCGTTTTGTAATGTCAATCGATTTGCCTACGGGCCATATTGTATCGTCAATTATGACAACGACAGTGGTAGCAATGACTCCCTGTCCGAGAAAAGGTAATGAACTTTGATTCAAACCTTAATGCCTCGATTCTGTAAAATCAAGGCTTATAAATTAAACTTGTCTACGTGACTAGGCCTTCTGTGCTATTATTAACTTATAATTTGGGATTATGATAAAGATCCTGAATAATTATATATTTATCAAATTAACTAATATGTGTATTAAAAACATGGTTAATAAATAGTTCAAACGATAAAACTGTATAAGCTTTCGTATAAACCTTGCCCTATTTTTCCTTTTTGCTCAGCAATTAAAGCTACATGGCTAGGTCAGAGGAAGAGAACAGTCATCCGTTGGAAAACCGCGATGATGAGAGGATTAATATAACCAAAGGAGAGCTTCGTTCACTGATTGATACAGCTGTATCTAAAGCTGTGGAGGAACAGTTTAAGGAGTATAGCGAGACACATAGTAAAGCCTCATCGGTACCCCACTCTAAATCCATCCCTAAAACTCATTCAGAGCCTCATAGCAAGCCGCCCTCTAAGAAAGAGGAACCAAAGAAGGATGATGATCGACATTCTTCTAATGAACACAGTGTTCCATCCAAGAGGATAGTGTTCGATAATGAACCGCGTACCAAGTCCTGTACCTATAAGTACTTTGTGTCCTGCAAACCCCGGGATTTCACTGGGGAAAAGGGGGCAATTGATTGTATGACCTGGTTGGATGAAATAGACACAGTTGTCGATATCAGCGGTTGTGCTGAAAGGGATGTAGTGAAGTATGTATCCCAATCGTTCAAGGGAGAGGCACTAGCATGGTGGAAGTCTCTCATTCAAGCTACGGGTAAGATCCCTTTGTACAACATGACTTGGGATCAGTTCGTTGCTCTTATCAAAGAAAGTTACTGTCCTCAACATGAAGTTGAGAAGATCGAGACTGAATTCTTGACATTAGTCATGGAGAACTTAGATTGTCAAGCATACCTTACAAGTTTCAATACCAAGTCTCGATTGGTTCCTTATTTGATCACACCGGAACCAAAGCGAATAGCTCGCTTTATTGGGGGTCTAGCCCCAGAAATAAAGGCAAGTGTGAAAGCCTCGAGACCTACTACATTCAGGTCAGCGGCAGATCTGTCGCTATCTCTCACACTCGATGTGGTCAGAAACAAGGCTGCCAAGGCTTCTGAAGATGGGAAGCGTAAAAGGGAGGAGGATAACTCCCAGAATCCTAAGAAGAACAAATCCAAGTTCAACAATAACCAACAGGATTCCGACAAGAAGCCTACATGCAAAACCTGCAAAAGAAGACACTGGGGACAGTGTCGATCAAACCAAAAGATAAAGCAATGTGGCATCTGCAAAAGAACTGGCCACCAGTCCCACGAATGTAGGGACATAAAGAAAGCAAGCTGTTTCAGATGTGGCGAAAAGGGCCACATCAGTACTAATTGCCCGGAGGCTGCCAAGGAAGGAACAGCTAAGTCTGGAATGGATAAGAAAGGAAACGCCTAAACTACCAGTTGAATGCCAGAGACAGTGCACATCAATAATAGCATTAGGTACGTCCTTACCTTTTAGCTTCAATTGTATCTGCTAAGTATTTCACTTTAATGCAAGGGATAATAAACCTTTAGTAAACCATAAGCTTAGCAAACTTTTGATTGCATTCATAAGAACTTTAGATATTAAACATGAAGTATAATTTACCAATGGAATCTTTAATGACCCTCTATCCCATCCTCGGAGATAATCCTTTCATATGAATCTGGAGTACTCTACCCCAGAAAGGGTACGACAATATATATATTACTTTATTTTATTATTTCTCATTATTTTATATCCCCTGCGAATGCCAAACTATGTTTGATAAGAGTACCATATGAGGATTGGCGTATCCTAGTGTGTCCCATAGATTGCTTCCATGCCTGATCAGTATGGAGGTTTAATGCATGGAACCCCTGAGATATCCCAATGGTCATATTGTACTAAAGTTGACTAGTAGTATTCAAAGGAGATATCCAGAATGAAATTGTCCAAGGAAATGTTCCCGATTAAGAAATTCGTGGACTAATAACATAAATGCGTCACTTATAAGACACAAGCGTTGATTAGTGAACTGGAGCCTGAGATATGGAAAATCTTTGTAACCTCCTTGTATCTTGATTGCCTTCTCCTAAGTTTACCCTGTTTACTCCAGGGAGGCAGGTAGAGTTAAGGTTTATACCCTTGTAAGGCTGTATTAATATGAAATCTCCAAGACAGCTAGTACCATTATTGGAAAAATCAAAACCATGGTTAGGTAAGTTTTAAGATATGGATTCATAAAGCCTAACTCAATATCCTGAGAATACGGTATAGTAAATTATGAAAGACGGTTCATTTTGCTTAGGCATTGTTTACCGCAACCCTAATTAGACAACGATTAAGAATCGCCATCAGCTGCCCAGGATCATCGATTTGTTCGACTAACGGTAAACATTAGTTATTCCTTAAGATTTGTTTTGAGCAATGGTTGGAATAACCATCTCACCTTAAGATAAACTTTTCTATAATAGCTATTATATATGTATCAAGGTGGCTCCTTTGGAGACCTTGTATAGATGAAATATCAAGACATCCGTTGGATGGACGAGACTTTGGAAAGTCCACTTATCTGGATCTGAAAGTTGCATTGGAAACAACGAATAAGATCATACAAATCCCTAATTTTCTGTAGGTTGCCATTATTCGGCAGAAAATACTTCCTTTACTTTAACAAATCTCGAGGTCGAGATTTCTTTTAAGGGGGTGAGGATGTAACACCTCGAAAATTCACGTCCTATAATGTGTTGACACGTGTCATATGTTTGAACGTGTGAAAGAATACTCTAGAGGGACTAAAGTTGACAAACATGAAAAGTATGTGAATATACGAGTTCTAAATGTCAACAGTGAATAAATATATTGTACATTAACCCTACATGATACTCATACCTTCAAACAAATAAATCATGGATCATACGAAGCTAAAAGTGAGAGATTTCAAACTACAGGGGTTAAATGTGTCAACATGTTTAAGTTATACCTCTGAGTGACCTTTTGACAAACCCGAAGCTTTGTAACGGTTAATTATGCTCACTAGAATGCACGATATAAATTTCATAAAGTTTCGTTATCGTAAGAGAAAGTTATGATCAAAATTCGTATGCGAGGGGTTAAAGCGTTAACGTTGAAAGTTATGACTTTTCGGGTTAACCAGAAGTGTCCAGGGACTTGGCAAAGTGGGTATAAGTCCTAAAGCCCTTGTAGGTAAATAAGAAGGGGTCAAATTGCAAGAAATAAGCTTAGTTGACCTTTCGAAGAACCAAGGGACAAAATGCAAAAACTTGAAAATGTTTAATTCTGATCAGAAGGCCCAAGCGGGCCGCGTGACCCTTTAAAGATCCTTACGCGGGCCGCCTGGCTTGCCCAGATGCAGAAAAACGTTTTTGTCGCATGTTCAGCCTTCTAAACATCATTTGTTGCCCTCAAACACTTCCAAGAGAACCCTAAACAAACCCTTGACACTTAGGGACACATGTTGATGACTTATGGTCAGTGATAGACTTGCTTGTCAACTTCTTGTGGTGTTTAAAATCACTATATAAAGACCATAAGTTGCAACATTGTTCCTCACACCTTCATTTGCATTCCTGATCAATTCTAGAGCTCCCAAGCAGCCTCAAGTGATCACATTTCGTACATAGGACCTTGGTAAGTTTACTAAACCTTTCTTAATTAAGTTTTAGCCTAGTTTTAGCTTAAAAGTCAAACCGTCGTAATTAACGGTTGACTTTAAGATTAATCACTAATGGTCCAGTGATTAGTCGATGTAAATGTAGTTATAAGTTGGTAATTATGTGGGCAATAAACCCTTAAAAGGGCACCCACTGATTCCCATCCTAACTAGATCGTTTGTCGGGTCAAACTTAATCCGAAAAAGTCAACAGAAGCATAAAACGCATAATTAGCAATCTAGAAGGCGTTCAACCTGTTTGATCATTAATATAACTTGGTAATTAGTGTAAGAACATGTCTAAACATGTTCAACCCGACAATTTCCTGTTTAGACCCGGTTCGGAACCGAAAGTCGCATTGTTTGACTTTTACTTTGACTTTCAGTTCTGACCCGTTATGGTATGTTTTAGAAATTCCTTAGAGCTTCATTTGGACCAGGTTACATGCTAGTATAACCCTCTGTGATTATACACCATGGTTCGTTAGTTAACCGATTAATACGCATGATTCCGTTAATTGCTCATATGTTGACCATTATGCCCTTATTACCTTAAAACATGATTTTTGGAAATGTAAAAGAGTAGAAACTTTAATTACTGATATATAAACTTGCATACAAAATTTGACATCAGTTTGAGGTGTAGGTTAAGAGTTATGCTCGTTAGCGTAAAATTAAAGCTTTATGTTAATTAAACGGCGTATTTAGCGTATAGCCTACTTAAACATAATTTTTGAGATCAATCTCTTTACCCACTGATGTAATATATTATTTTGGGATTTTTTAAGATTTTTAATTAATTTTAGGCTGAGCATAACTCATAGTCGTAGGCTTAATCCGGTAATTGTCGGTTTTGCCCTTACGGGCCATAAAATGAGTTTTACATATCTAAACGACTCCAAACCTTTTTCTACTGATCACATATGATAAATAAATTATTTTAAGCCTTCTGGAATAATAAAAATATCAGCCTTAAGTATCGAACCCGGAAATGGCTTCTAATCGCCTTATTAAGCGTTTTTAGCGCATAGTATGTATCAAGACTATTTTTAAACATACAAGGGTGATACCTACTGATATTTGAGGCAAATTATAATATTTTAAAAATAAGCAAAAGTTGTTTAACTCAGACTTCAGTTTTGAGCTTTACGGCTTATGTGAAATTACCAAAATGCCCCTACGGTGCATAGTTTGGTAATAATTGATAAATTTCACATATATAAAATATCCTACTGTTATAACTTATAAAAATAAGTATTTTTGCTGATTATATCAGACCTGTAACTCAGGTAAATACTTAAACTCTTTTATAACCTTTTAAATGACCAAACTACCCCCACGGGGCAAAGTTTGTGTTTAAATACGTTTCGGGCATAATGAAAGACATCTTACTGATGTCACAACATATTTGAAGCATATTAACTTAGGAAACCTGTAAATGACTCTTATGATTACTCGTTACGCACTTTTCGCGTTCGGATCGGCTTATGTAACTAGTTTGCATAATTTAGCCGAGACGGGTCAAACCTTAGCATTTTTACCTCAAAATCCAGAAGGTGTTTAGATTACCCATATAATACAAGTCTTCAAACTTGTCGGGTCTAGAACACATTCTATTCCGGTCTTTGCTTAACAATGCTTTTGAATCGTATATTTCCTTAAGACTAACCGGTCTAAGCTTAGGCTTACTTAAAGACCCGTTAGCATTCTAATTGGTTATTTATACCATCATTCCAGACTAGAGCCTTCCGGTAAATTGTACCTACGCTTACTTAAGTGAATACGGCTGAGTTATTAAAATTCTTGCTATTTAAGACAGGAGCTAGCTCAGGTAAATACTCTTAACTTATTTTCCCTATTACGGGCTTGGGATACGGTAATATAAATACCGCATGGTCAGGTATGGGATTCAAAGACCAATAAGTCGGGAAATCCAAATAACCTGTTTTTAATTCGTATTGCTTGACTGAAACATTGGGGATTAATGCGACCGTGTCCTGGATATTCTTGGCTCATTAAATGCAACGGCCACGACCTAAGCACGGGGTGTAGGCATACACCTGACAGATGCCATATGTTTATTAACTAATTATACCCAATAAGGGATTCCCAATAAGGGAATAGTTATACCCAATATGGAATTCCCAATAGGGGAATAATGGTGTGTCGGTTAATCATGAACCGGCATAGATCCGGGCCCCGTATGTAGAGCAAGTTATGTAAAACTGATAACATGAAATATAGTTTGTCCCAAGTATACAAGTGAAAAAGATTAATTTAGCCTCTGTGCAATTTAATCAAAGTGTCGAAATATTTTCGTGCCACGTGCATTCAAATCAATTTTTCATAAACATTTTCAAATGAGTCGGTTGAGTGTATTTACCAGTGAAAACTGACGTATTTTCAAAAGTCTAAGTGGCAGGTACAAGTACGTAATAGGCTGGAAGCGGCTCAGGACGCCAATAAGGAATCTTGCAAGTTCTATGCGTCTAAAGTCTGTTGAACAATGTTTATGTTTTAAGATCCGCCTGTGGATCCTTTACTTTCCGTCGTAATACTTGGATATTACTTTTTATTCGGATTGTAATATATTTACCTTTTGCTTCCGCTGTGCATTTAAATATTGTGTTGTTTGACTATGATGATATCAACTACGTCACGATACTCCCCACCGGGCCCACCGGTGACACGTGGAAAGTCGGGGTGTGACAGTATAGTAGAGCATAAAGTAAACAAGCAAGTAAACACAAGTCCGAGCCATGAGGTCTAACACATCGAGTCTTGCACTTGGAGTGTAGTGTCGACATGAGTCACGGGTTATAGTCTGGTTTTTCTCAAAAAGACTTTCTTTTTTTTAGAAAACCGAGTTCACTATAACCAATGGCTCTGATACTAATCTGTCACACCCTCAGATCCACATGCGGAGTACCACCGCGAGGCGTGTGACATGACCAGGATCCAGCCAGTAATTATACTGAGCATTTAATAATTAAGAATGTTCACCAACCATAATGGTTAGTAAATACCATAGTTAAAGTTCAAAAGTCTTAAGTTCAAATAACAGTTTAAGTAAGTAGCGGAAGCATAGACAAAATAATTTAAACAAAGTTCATAGATAAGGTTTATGTAGAACCCAACACGTGGGTTAAGACGACCACTACACATCCCCAAGCTGCAGCTCCTGAGTCACTGGGTACCTGCAAAGCATGCAGTAGGGTATCAACATAATGTTGGTGAGTTCACGAGTTTGCCCAGTTTTTAATTCCAAAAACTTGTTTCACCAGTTAATTTACTCATTTATACATGCCATGGGGAGCTACCCCATAAGTAAGCTACTAAACTGTTTTTACAATACCGAATACTATGCGACCGTATGTTTCCGTAGAGTGCCCCGTTTGTCAATGTTCTATCATCATTGACGGTTTGCCAGAGTCTATTAGTTCACTCCGGATCCCATACACGGGCACGGTGTGAGGCTGGTGAGACCTAAATAGCGCTATCAACTAATAACCCGTTCGCCAGGCCCCGGCGACTAATCGGTATTAAGAAGTGAGGACTTGAGTGATAGAGTTTCGTTTAGTTTTTTTGGTTGCATTTAGTAAAAATAGTAATTAACTAAATGGTCCCGCATAAGGGGATAAAGTAGGTTTGTATCCCTCACAAAGGGATAGCGTTGTTATAAGTTTCGTTTCCCAAACCACCAGGAACGCATGCTTTAAAAGTTGTGAACTCACCTTGGGTTGCTCGGCAGATTAGTTTACTGGGTCAAGCACGCTGGTCACCACGTCCTAACATGGTTACCAGTATGGGTCAGGTTTGGGTACGAGAATGTCGCGTATATTCTACACATAACTTAACACATAGCATGCATAACATACAAGGTTATTGGGTCGTCCTATCACAAAAATCGGTCAACAGCAACATGTATCACATAGTCCAGGTTTAACAGTAACAAGCATGAACAGTCCATACACTTTGGCCCAATAACGGAGACAAGCAGCCCAGTCGAGATCAGGTGGTCTCGACTCGAGAACATGTGGTCTCGAGTTGCAACCAAGAGGTCTCGAGTTCCGATTGGCTGGTCTCGAGTGGTGCAGGCATGAGTCGAAATCTCAGAGGTCTCGAGTTCAGTCTCGAGTCGAGATCATGAGATCTTGAGTCGCAATCACTGCGGTCTCGAGTTATCACTTGATGGTCTCGAGTCGCAACCGAAGGTCTCGACTCATTTGTCTGGTGATTCTAGAACACCTACCTGGATTGTACTAACCAATAGAATTCCAATTTCATGATTTTGTGTACTATCCAACCAAAACACACAAACATGTTTTCTTGTCTAATTTTAATTCAAAATATATCAAACATAGCAATTTTAAATGTTCATAACATATTCAAACAGTTCATCATTTTAGGGTTTTTATCATTCACCAAACATAAACATTCAAGTCCTAAATCTAGCATATATATATCGCCCAAAACAGGAACATGTATTCATGCAATTTACAAGTCGTGACGACCTTGCATATCAACATTTGTCCTATGATTTCAAACATACATCGAATGATCAAAAAGCATCCCCGAACTATAATCATTTACCATTCAAAGACCATAGCAATTTATTATCATACCAAAGTTTACACACTACCTTTATTATTTAATCATTCAAGCAAGTAACACCATTATGCACATAAACATCTAGTAAGACATCTAAAACACTAACCGGTTGCTATAAGACACCGAGATACGAAAGAAGATGATGAAGTAAAGCCTCCGAATGATGATAATGAGCTTGACCGAGGTTCCTTGTTGTTGTCTGTTGATCCGAGAGAGAGGGGAGAAGGATGTTGAGACTTAGGGTTTTAGAGAGGGAGAATGTAGGAGAGTGTGGGAGAATGGATAGGGGAATGTTGTGGGTGGGTGTGTGATGCAAGTGATGGTTTTTATACATGATCCATTGTTTTCAAACGGGCTAAGGGTTTACGGCCCAATTGCTACGGGTCACTCGAGACCAAGTGGACTCGAGTCATGGTCCCGCGGTCTCGGTTCACTAATATAAACACATTCCTAATTGTATATCATACGTACATATAACACCTAGCACGTCAAGATAAATCATAAACTTTCATTTGATAGTTTATATAAATATGTAGCAGTAATACACGATAAGGTTGTTTGGGAAGCCCGAAGTGTCACATTGATGACCATCGATGACAACAACCCTGGAACCATATGATGAGATTACGAGTAGAAATTAGGGTTTAATTAAAACTTTGTATGAAAATAAGAAGAAATCAACACAGATCTATAAACATACAAATCAAACCTCAAATGGAAGAACCTTGCAGACGAAGAAGATGAAAGAATCTTCCCAACTATAGCTCGGGATGATAATTACAAAAGCCAGATATTACCTCTTCATGGTATAATCAGACATGAAAATTACAAAGGCTGAATGATTCATGATAAGATGATTTGGTTTGATCTTTGATTAAGAAAGGAGAAGAGTACAGGAGAAGGAGAAGAAGATTCAGATTCAGGGTTTTGAAAAGGAAAAGAGACGGAGGGAGTATAAAAGGGATGGAAGTGTGGTACTGTTGGGCGGGAAAACAGAACTGAGGATGCCCTCATCTACTGACACGTGGCCCAAATCACTTTCATTTATTATATATAATAGATATAGTGTTACATAGTGTTATATGGTGTTACATAGTGTTATACGGTGTTTATATGGTGTTATATAGTGTTATATATAGTGTTATAATACACTTCTGAATTAATGTACAGGATCCTCTAACATTAAAGTGTATCATTACTATAAAGCATAATAAACATTGTTGATGTCACCAATGATATTTTTAACTTCTGTTTTTCTCACTGTGGTTTAATCGTTTTAACGGTTTTGTCTCAATCATTTTAAAAAGTGTCATTTTACGATAATAGTTTACTATGTTTTTTTTTCTTCATTTTGCTCCCCGTCTTAAACGACGTTCATTTCCACTGTTAAAAATTGGTCATGTGCCTCTCACCGTCTCACATAAGGGGCATTTCAGTTCCAATCCAATCTTTTTATCCTCTTCATTTTAAAACCCTAACTTCATTTTAGAACTTGGTCACCACCATCCACCATGTTTGCCGCCATCACCACCACCCACCCCCCACCATCTCTGTCGTCGTCGCCACCCCCACCCACTCCCCCTACTCTCCTTCACTAGCTCTCTCTCTAAGCCGACCAGAAACCATCGCCGCCAGGAATTCACGGTGGAATCCTTCTGTTAACGTAGCAAATCAGCATCGCCACCAGGGTTAACGTGGACCAGAAACACTCGAGTTCACCACCGGCCCGACCCCAACGGTTTGGTATCGTCCAGATCTGTAATGGGTTCGACTTTGTTCAGATCTGAAAAACGGTTCGATTCTGGCGGTGAACCACGATGACGACGATCTGTTATGGTTTATGTTTTGATCTGAAAGGGTCCGATTCGTCCTGGTTCATCACCACCGGCCCGACTCCAACGTGTTAGGGCAAATTAGGTGGTGGTGTTGGTTTAGCGGTAGCAATCGACGACGACATATTCAAGTTTCTTCTAGATCAGGTTCGAATCTAGTGGTTTCTTGTCCTAGCGGTGACGTTCAATACAAATGGTTCGATTTGCAGGTTTATAGGTGGACGATGGTGGCGGCGTTGTTGGTGCTGGCGGCGGCAGCTTGGTGGTGTTGGTGATGGTACATTTGAATGGGAGATATCCGGAGAAAGTGAGTTTAAAGTCGGGGTTTTTGTTTACCAAAACACACCTTTTTGGTTCAAATCTTTGTATCTATATTCTGATTTTGTTTCTAATATAGTTTATGGTTGATGTGATGGTGGTTGGTGTTTACAATTTATGGTTATTCAAGGGTATTACGATAGGTGGTGGCTGATGTGGTGGCAGGTAGCGATAACTAGTGGTGGTGAGTGTGTGAGTGAGAGAGTTTGTAAAATAAACAAGTTTAATGATTATTTAGATGAAAAGACTCAAATGCCCTTGTTGTTGTCTATTAAATTACCAAAATACCCTTCTAGTTAATGAATAGTTTTGATGGAATTAAAGCCAGGAGCAAATGGGAAAAACATTGTAAACTATTAGAGGAAAATGACATTTTTTAAATGATTGGGGCAAAACCGTTAAAACGACCAAACCACAAGGAGCAAAACAAAAGTTTACTCTATTATTAATTTTGACTTTCGCCGTCGAGAAAAATCTAATCTTAATGAAGAAGTAATTTTATCTGTTCTAAGGGGTATGGGGGTTATAGTTGGGTCATCATTTGCCACATAGGACCATTATTCATGGGCTACACCACCCCCTCCTCATTAAATCACGGTGGTTCGCACTAATTAAACCACGGCAACCACGACCCTCGCATTTGATGATTTTAAGATAAAAATGATTTAAAAAAAATAAAGGGGATAATGGTTTGTGTAGCGCTTCGCATTTTTTGTACTTTCCTTATTTAGAAAGTTGTATTCGTATTTCTATTTTTAGAAGCTCATATTCGTATCTCTTTTCCAATCTTATAATCCGATACTTTGATCATAATGGAAATTCATTTTTATACATATACGTGTTACATACTTGTGTTATACGCAATCAATCGTTGAATACTTGTTTATAATAAAAAACCGAGACTCTAAATGCTTGGAAATATTAATCATACATGCAACACATTCATACGATACTTTGATACACTTTTAATACCTAAAAACGGGCTAAAGTACAAGTTTACGACATAAAATAACATAATTACAAAGTTCAGGGGCCAAAAAATGAACATTTTCAGACTGTACTCCTAGGCACCACGCAGGAGAATTTAGGTCCTCCCCAGTGACGCGCAGGAGAGGTCCATCCGCATCAGTCCGTTTCCAGCTCGCGGGTTGGTCCATTTTTACCACATTTTTCACCTCCAATAGCCTCCTAACTCATTTAACTCTAACCTTAATCAAACCCATTAAAAATAGGAGCCTCCATACACTCCTAAACATTTTCCAAACACTTAATCCACTCTCAAACTCTCTAAATCTCTCAAGAAATTCTACATTTTGGGTAGAAAACACCTAGTGTTCTAAGTGAGTTTTCACGTACTTTTCTTTTTCATTTCTTCTTTCAAACTACTTAGACAACCTCTAGGAAGGTGTCCACAAGTTTGCCATGGCAAACTAAGGTGGAACCCCACCACATTTGAGATCCAATGTGGTATTAAATTTCTGTTTTGATTATACTTTTAGTTACACTTTCTTTGGCTCTCCAACTTTGTTCCACTACCTCACTTGTTGATTTAGTATCTTCATACCCCTAAATCTCAAACAATTACATCACGTCCCCAAACACTTTCCATATGTGGGATGCACGCATCTAGCTAGCTCATTTGGTTGTTTGTAGATTTAGTATGTTTTAGTCTTATTATTTTCATATTCATGACCAACCGAAATCATCAACAAAGTTCATGATTTTGTGCTTTTGTGAATCATAAAATGAGGATTAATGGATAGAAATCATCCTACCTCGTTGCTTGACATACTTGACCATGAGACTTAATACATAATTATATATATAACCATACTATAATACTAATAACCGAAAGTCAAACAGTTTGACTTCTTCTTTGACTTTCGATTCTGACTCTTTTAAGATAGTTTAGATACTGATTCGAAGTTGTTATATGATCGTATTATGGTAATAACCCTTAAGGGTTATATCTTCTGATCATATCGTTTGTCGGGTTTTATGCAAAGTTTATATAATATGACTAATAATGCCCAAAATGCCCTTTTAATGCAAAGAATGGTTTAAAAATATAATGAACTAACAATCTGAGTTTGAAACTGATATGGTAACATAATGAAATATATTTTGGCATAATAGACTTATCATAGACCCATTCGACCACCTGATGTTGCATATGCGCATACGGTTGACTTATATAACATAGTTTATATAAGTTAGCCAAATCTGGTCAAAACCTTTCCAAATCAGTTCTAATCAGAATGTATGGTTGTTTGACCCATATTATATGACTCATAGTACTCGTGAGGGTGCAAACCACATTTTATCCGGTCTCCGCTTAATCTAGCGAACCGTACCTATTTATTATAAGTTAACCGGTCCAAGTCTTATGACTTGAATAAGACCCGTAAACATTTTAACGGATCATAGTTTCGTCCATTCCAGACTAGGAGCCTCTAGTAAATTGCGTCTGTAATTAGGTTGTTTTGATTACGGGTGTGCTTAATGAATAATATTTTATAAATGTATTATTTGTGGAGTTAATTACACGGATGGTCCGTGTTGTATATGAGAAACTACACATTTAGACTTCATTGTATTGTTTACTGATAATAGCCATCTAATACTAATGATACTTTTCATTAACCAGGGTTGACTAACATGTTAACTTTATGTGAAATTACTAATACACTCATAAAACACTCTTAGTGTTAACGAAGTATGTAAGTAATAATAAAGACACTCCTTCGTTCCTCATGAACCACCATAAACTATCATTCTCCGTCAGTTCACCACCGGCCACCATCTTTGTCAACTTCACCACCGTACCACCACCAACAAGAATCTGTGATCGAAATCAAAATCTTGGTTGAAATTAGACTAGGGTCGCCGACAAAGGAGACTCTAGAGGAAGGAGGCGAGTGAGGTCGATATAAGAACTTTGATGGCATTCAGATCTTAGGGAAGAGGAATGATGGGAAAGGAGGCATGCGAGGACCAAACGTCTACTCGTCAATGAATAATAGGGACTTAAGATGTGATTTTCCATACTTAAAGGTCTAATCCATAAAGCATGTATATAATAGAGACCATTCATATTAATTTAATTCATCATCTATGCCTTTGTGGAACTGAGCTAAACAAATCATTGCATATTTCTTAGTAACATGCTTAACATATTTTTTATAATTTTCTTATATAATGTTATCTATCAATCATATTAGGATAAGTTATAATATTAAATAAACTCAACTTTGTACAGAGTATGGCTTCATAAAGAATATTATTATTGTTATTGTTACACTAATGTAATAGAAATCAAATATTTTAAATAAACAGCCAATTTTACTACTTTTGACTTTATATCTACAATGCCTTGTTATATAAAAACCTGAGTATGTTTCAAATAATACAAATTTATTTTGGGGGAAACAAGTTATATTCTGGAAACAAAATAATTGTCACAAATTCACAATATAGGCTAGCAAAAATCTCAAGACACTGTACATTAACTTCTTTCATAATCCATGTATAGTTTGACAAAAACAATAAATAATTAAATGTCTTAATTAAATCAAAACTGTGTTCCTGATATATTGAGGCAACATGAGCATACTCTTACACTCCAACTTCAGTTCCTGGATCTCTCTTCAAAAACTTGAGTTGTGCCTGTTTGGTTTTTTTAACAGCAACTACAGAAAAATAACAGACTTTTAGAATCAGGCAACAGATTTTCGTTGTATTTTTTTACAAAATGAGAAGGTTGGATAACGAGTCAACACCGATAATGGGTAGGGCTAGTTTGACCCGCAAACCCTTTGAAGGGATGTCTAAGTACAATAGCAACAAAATGTCATTATTGCCAATAATAGCAACAATATTTGAAAATTGTCAAAAACAGCATTATAATTATGTTTTTTAGCAATCATAGCAACATATTATCATATCTTTACCAATAACAGCAGAGCAATTTATCTAATGGTTGCTATAATTGGTAGAAAAAAATGAAAGTGTGTTCGCTATTTTTTGATATATTTTTAAGTAAACTGCTATTATTGTTTAAAGTGTGAAGGATGTTGCAATTTTGCACATATATGATATATCCCTCTAGAGAAATATTTAATGCACTAAATATGACAAAAAAAATACGTATTTTTACAAAAATGATTTAATATTTTAACAAACGAAATTTGGGATTGAACTTGTATGCTTTAGATATACAATTTTAACCCTTTAGAGATCAAACATAGAGCAAATAAACTCATTTATTAGTAAACGAGTTGGAATTACCTTTATCTTTGCTTTGCTTATTAGATTCTACTACAGTAGATTTCCATTCCTCGTATTTGTGGTTCTCCTCAAGCTTACGTTTCTTGTAGGCTGAAAGCTGCAAAACGTTACAAAAACATAAATAAAAATTAGTTTCAATATTTTGGCAGTGACTTGTAAATGATCATAAGAACTTTCATATGTTGCTTATAAGGGGGGACGGGGCGCCCCGTGATGGGCATTTTGTTCACGCGTGGTGAACGTGGAACACCGCCGCCACTGCCATATATAACGCGTGAAGATTAAAACGCGTGGCCACTATCACGCTTGAAGAAGTTGCAAATGTGTGAGGGAAATTGTTGGGTTGTTAGGGAAATTGTTGGGTGTGGTGAGTGATGGGCATTTCCACTAGAATCCATCACTAGTGATGGAATAATGTTTGATGACATGGCGGAACTTGATTAGATGTTGTGAGTGATGAATGTTTGGTGAGTGATGGGCGCCCCTACCCCTCTAAACAAGAACTACATGTACCATCATGAATGGATGGTTTGGTCACAGTCATGTTGTATATAATAATTACATATTGCAAAATTAATACTGTACAAGTCAAAATAAAGTGAACAAAAGTTATACATCTTTGCCTTCATCAGATGAATAACCACCATCCTCAGCTTGCCTTTTCTCAGGTAAGGCATCTAACAAGTCTGCAAAATAAGATAAATTTAATAAATTTCAGATTGTTGTGAGTTATATTATAAAATTTACATCATAAAATGGCAACAAGTGAAAAGGCTATAAGTTAATAGTAAATGAAACCTTACCTCTGTTCACTTTCACAGATTTTGGATCTTTCTTTTCCTTTGACACCCCAAAAACATCATGACAAAGGTCCTTCATGGAGGTAGATACCTGCATTGATTCACACATGTAATTCATATTTTACACAATATATGTAACGCATGTTTTGTGACACTAGAATGGCTTCTTACACTTGAAAATTCATCTTCGGACGTGCCAGAAAGTTCAATCAACTTATTCTTGTCAACCTTGAGCTGTAAAATGAGCCAAATTGGTGTCAAAGAAACCAACTAAAACATAAACACTTACAACTTCTACATGCTTCAAAAGGTTTTAGCATACCTTATGCTTTTTGGCACACAAGTAAAACCCTGTGGCGGTAAATACAGGCCGTGTGAAGTCAGCACTAGCTCGACGTGAAGGAGGCAATGATGCAATAAACCGCTCTTTGTATCTGTAATTGAATCATATTTAACCATACGATACTCTCATGTAACGAAACTAAACTACTATGCAACTTAGAATGAACAATTGCAGATATTGAGCATAAATTCTATCCAGCTTATCCTTTTTAGTAAGCAATCATGATTAAAATGTTAATGTAACAAAGAGAATAAACAACTTACAGTGATAATCCTTTCTGAACAAGAGGAATAAGCCTAACACATCCAAATTGAATAGCCAATTCCCTAATGTCAAGCTTATTCCTGTATTTCATCAAGTGATAATTCATGAGTAATCAAAAAATAACTACAATGATGGTTCACCCAGACAAAGAAAGACGAACATACTTGATACCGATTCCATTCTGCATCACGTTAAAAGATCTAATGTAAGCCTTCTCGGACATTCCACTCAACCTTATCGCAGTCTGGCGATCAAATATCAGTTGCATCCTATGATTATAACACATCAATAATCACATTATTCATGATTGTATACAGTATCAATTAAAGAAACAATAAGATAACATTTACGAAACAAGAATTAACCAAGGAAACTGATTACGATTTTTAATAATTGCACGTACATATTAGCAGCAATCTCTAGGCAGATGATAGATTTACAAATCTCTCCCTGTAATCACAACAGAAAACATTAAATTAAAATTAGGTCAAACAAATCAACAGTAAATGAATAAACGATGCAACAGGTATAATGTAACCGAGTGAAAATTAGGTCAAACAAATCAACTATAAACGAACAATCGATGCAACAGAAGTGTAATCGAGTAAAAATTAGGTCAAACAAATCAATGATAAACGAAGAAACAATGCAACAGGAGTGTAATCGAGTGAAAATTAGGTCAAACAAATCAATAATACATGAAAAAAACAATGCAACAGGCGTATAATCGAGTGAAAATAATGTGTAATCGATTGAAAATTAGGTCAAACAAATCATCTGTCAAATGAGGAAACAATGTAACAGGAGTGCAATCTAGTCAAAATCAGGTCAAACTAATCAACAGTAAACGAACAAACGATACAACAGGAATGCAATCCTGTGAAAATTAGGTCAAACAAATCAACTCTAAACGAAGAAACGATGAAAATCATGTGAAAATTAGGTCAAACAAATCAAGTCTAAATGAACAAACCATGCAACAGGAGTGTAGAACTTACGATTCCAGCACTGGACGAATCGAATTGAAGATCGGAAACGCGACGGAGCTCAGCGGCTTTACGGACGACTTGTTTGGATTCAGAAAGGCCTATCTTCCGTGCGTACTCTGACAGATCCATATCGAATGAGAGAGATGAGAGATGCAGTGGATTCAGAGCTTCTGCAATGGTGGTTGTGAACGGTTGAGGATGATATTGAAGAGCAATCATGGCGGGAATATGGAATCTGATGTGTTTTCTAGTTTTTCGTTTCGCGCCATTTGAACAAACCAGAGCACGCCATTTTTTCCCTCCGTCTTTGTGTGTGTTTCCTTTTTTTTTTTTCTTTTTTTTTCGTCTTACCAGCCTGTAATTGATTTTTGGCGCTAAATATCGAAGTGTGTTGTCAATTGAACCCCCTAAAGTTTGTTAAGTTTAACAAAGAGACCCATTGTACCTTTTGTTTTATTCTTAGATACTTTAATTAAAGGAACAAGTAAAATGCACGGATAGTCTCTGTGGTTTGTCAAAGTAACATCTTTAGTCTCTAATTTTTAAAAATTACACTAGTGCTTCCTATGGTTTGCTTGATTGTTACTCGGATAGTCCCTAGAGTGGATGACAGTTAATTTTCTCTTTTAAGTCCATGTAAAATTACGAATTTACCCCTAACTAAAAAACAAAAAAAAAACTAATTAATCTTTTAAAACCTAAAAGACAACAAACTTTTATTTATTTGAGGGGCCCACCCAAACCAACCTATCTTCCACCACCACCACCACCACCACCTACTTCATCTTCAACCTCCACCACCGTTAAAATTCCCCCAATCACACCTTCTAAATTTCAATTTTCCTAACATACTATCAACATTTAATTACTGTGTCCAATCAACACAACGTCAACCCATTTATAACTTCCACATAGAGCATCGATAAATACAGATTTAAAACTAATCTGAAAGCAATTAAGATGAGAATGATGAGAAAGAACCTAACGGAACACCGGAGGTCAGAAATCTGAACTGAATACATTAGATACGGTAATCTATCAAAATGAACATATAATAGATCTATGCCAATCAAACTGCCGGTGTTCGAAGATGGTCACAATCAAACGGCCGGTGGTCAAAGATGGTCACAGATCTGTACAATTGGTAGTGACGAGGTGGTGCCAAATGGTGATGGCGGCGGTGATACGACAGTGGTGGAGGATGATGGCGGCAGTGATGGTAAATGGTGGAATGTTGACATTTGTTGGGGCACTGGTGGAGGATGACGGTGACGGTGATTGTGGAGGGTGGAATGTTGACGGCGGTTGGCGGCAACGTTAAATGGCAATGGTGGCGGTGATGCAAGACTAACAGCAAACCATAGAAGAAGATGAACAGGGTGTTTAGGTTTTTTAGGTTTGAGAAAAATGCAATTTACGTCCCTGTGGTATGTCTCAAACATCAACCTGAGCCCCTAAATTCATTTTTTGGTTTTTTGAGCCCCTGACTTTATAAATTCTTAACAGTTTGAGTCCCTGCCGTCAGTGTTCCGTCAGTTTGACCGTTTGACAGTTGTGAAAAGTTCTTTATGCCCTTGACCCTTAACATCTTCTATACTTAATCTCAGTTCATCATGATTCGAACAGTTTCATCACACTTCTCAACCAAATCTGTCAAGAAAATCTCTCCCATCTGCCAACACCGATTATCATCGTCATCATTTTCATCTTCATCTTCCGAACAATACATCTTCATCAGCTTCATCATCTTCATCTTCATCGATAACAATCCAAGGTAAAATCACATACCTAAATCGCATCGATAACATGATTCTTGTGGGTTTTTGTCTCGGATATCAAAACAGAGGTTTGGTTTTGATTGATTCTTGTGGGTTTTTGTCTCGGGTATCAAAACAGAGGGTTATCTTCTATACGGTAAAATCACAAACCTAAATCACATAGATAACATGATTCTTGTGGGTTTTTGTCTCGGATATTAAAACAAAGGTTTGGTTTTGTTTGATTCTTGTGGGTTTTTGTCTCGGGTATCAAAACAGAGGGTACTAAATGGCTGCGGATGTAAAGAGGTTTTTGGTTCTTGTGGTTTTGTTTGATTCTTGTGGTTTTGTTTAATTCTTGTGTAGTTATTTGAATGTGTTTTGGTTATGAATACGGTACTAAATTCAAAACAGAGGTTTTTGAATGTGTTTTGGTGTTGATTCTTGTGTAGTTCTTTGAACACATCAATATTGATACTTGAAATGTGTTTTGGTGTTGATTCTTGTGTAGTTGTTTGAGAACTGTTTAAAAAGAACAGTTTCGGATTGATGTGTTCCTCATTTGAATGTGTTTATATTGGATCAGTTTCGGATTGATGTGTTCCTCATTTGAATGTGTTTCGGATTGATGTGTTCCTCATTTGAATGTGTTTATATTGGATCAGTTTCGGATTGATGTGTTCCTCATTTGAATGTGTTCCTCATTTGAATGTGTTTATATTGGATCATTTTCGGATTGATGTGTTCCTCATTTGAATGTGTTTATATTGGTCATTTGAATGTGTTTATATTGTACAGAATGGCTACGGATGTAAAGATACGCAAAACACCAACTACGAAGGCGAGAACACTTGACAACCTCCTAGAAGATGGTGCGGTGCACATAAGGAAGTGATTGATCAGAACGATCAATTGCATATGAATGAATACAACCCCAGTGGCAGATATGTAAGTAGCGATCTCTGGAATTTCAAGGAAAATCGAAGAGCTACACTGGGGTTATATTCATTCATACGAATGAATATAACCCCAGTGGCAGACATGTAAGTAGCTACGCTGGGGTTATATTCATTCATATCTGCTACATTCCGAAGTGCACTCGTCAGTAAAGATCCACAATTGCTTGTGGTGACGTTTTGTCTCTGTATTGTATGTTACGGTCTTTTGTTATCGAGTGTGTAAGTTCCGTCATGTCTACGAAGTTGGTATGACGTTTTGTCTCTGTATTGTATGTATTCAAAGTTTACATTTAATATACAATTTAGGCTTTAATAATTTGTTATATATAGTATACATTTAATTATTGGATTGCATTTATTAAAAAATAGTTAATTATTAGATTGCATTTAATTATTAGATTGCCTTTATTTAAAAAGAGTTAATTTGAATTATTAGATTTCTTAACAAAAAAAACAAGAAAAGAATTTAGGGGCTCAGGTTGATATTGCACTCATACCATAGGGACGCAAAGTGTTATTAATATATGCCAAAAGACGGTCTTACCCCTGGCTCAAACAGTCAAACTGACGGCAGGGACTCATAGTGTTATGAATTTATAAAGTCAGGGGCTCAAAAAACCAAAAAATGAATTTAGGGGCTCAGGTTGATGTTTGGGACATACCACAGGGACGCAAATTGCATTTTTCTCTTTAGGTTTTTATATTTCAATATAATAATTAAATATTAATTATATTTTCTTAAACTTTTAATTGATTTTTTCTAATTAGTAAGGGTAATTTTGTCAATTCATATCCAGTTAACGCCACAAACTAACGGTTATCCACTATAGGGACTATCCGAGTAGAGGTGTACAAAAAAATAGGTTTTAGAACCGAAACCGGGAAAAAAACCGAAACCGTTTCGGTTTTTTTATTAACCGGTTTTTTTTTTTATAACCGAACCGCCGGTTATAGACTGATTAGGATTCTCGGTATGAAAAACCGGTTAATAACCGAAACCGGTTTTAAAAAAACCGGTTAAACCGGCTAAAAACCGTTTTTTTTTTGTTGTCAAAAACCGGTTAAAAACCGATCCCAACCGGTTAGTAACCTAAACCGGTTATTAAAAAAACCGGTTTTCATTTTGGATGAAAAAAACCGGTTCGGTTAATAACCGAAACCGGTTTTTGAAAAAAACCGATTTGTACACCTCTATATCCGAGTAACAACCGAGCAAACCACAAGGAGTACGAGTGTAATTTTTAAAAGTTGGGACTAAAGGTGTTACTTTGACAAACCACAGGGACTATCCGTGCATTTTACTCTAAAGGAACCAAAGCTATTTTTAGGCAAAAATCTCGATCTCTCTTAAAAATTTGGTTAAGCCACCGGTGAAAAGAAATTTTGGATCCGCCACGAGTGAAAATTACATAACATAAATATCTTTTTGAGTTAAATGCCATTTTAGTCCCTGTGGTTTGGGTCATTTTGCCAGTTTAGTCCAAAGGTTTCATTTTTAACCTGTGGGTCCAAAAAGGTTTCACAGTTGCCATTTTAGTCCACTTGGTTAACTTCATCCATTTTTTCTGTTAAAGAGAAGGCCAATTTGGTCATTTTGTATGTAATTCTGTTAACTAAAAGGGCAATTCAGCCATATAAAATGACCGAATTGGCCTTCTCGTTAACAGAAAAAATGGATGAAGTTAACCCAGTGGACTAAAATGACAACTTTGAAACCTTTTGGACCCACAGGTTAAAAATGAAACCTTTGGACTAAACTGGCAAAATGGCCCAAACCACAGGGACTAAAATGGCATTTAACTCGTTATACATGCATGGCAAATACAAGATTGTGTATCAATTTTTAGTCGAATACAAGCCATTTTTTCGTGATTTTAGCGTATTCCCATGTATATTTTGCTAGGAGAATAACAACTAGATTACCAAAACCATATAAGGGATATGATAAACGGAGTACGAAAAAAAACTGACCTAAGATATATCTAAGAAGGATTACAAAATAAACTAGTAACAAAAGTACAAAAAAAAAAAAAAAGAAAAAAAAGAACCTTAAGTCATTCATCTATGTGATCACAGTATGTCAACGGCCGGCATTTTATTAAATTTAATCTTCTTACACTACTTTCAACTGCATATAATTGTTTTTATGATAATGATTAATTACTTGTTCCATAACATCCTACAACCGACCTAAAAACATGCCTAAATTCCTTTCGACCAAGGCGTTGTGTCCTCAAAACTCCTCAGCGTAGCGACGTTTCTGATAACTATCAGACTTCGACGCTTCCTTCTCTTACACAGATTTACTTTTGTCACATTTTAATCCAAAAGAAATGTTGTATACGATACACCTCTCATACGAATACACGACAACTAGCAGAATGAAGAACTGACAAAGCAATGCAAATAAAACCCCAAATAATAACACATCATTATAATTTAATGCTTTAAATTCATAAAAGATATGTGGTTACGGCCTCTGCTTGGGGGAATAAGCATACTAAACAAACAACACAAACTTAAAAAAAGACCCTTTTTGACCCAAACCCATGCATAGAACCCGTTTTGACCAGTCACCTGACCCAACTCGCTTTGCCAGGCTTAACACGATACATCTGTTTTAAGCAAAATATATAAGTGCAAATGCTAGAGGTTTTCATAGGTGTTGAGAATCATGAATACCCTTGGGCTTACGCAGCCTCATACAAGCATAACATCCAATGTTGTTGAAAATCACAAAAACATTTAGAAGCCGTACTATGAAGATGTCTGTGTGGATCCTTCCTCGGTGTCATTCCCTTCAACCAGCTGTAGAACCAGAGAATCAAGTTACGTTTAGTTATGTGCACTTGAACATATATATGCAAAAGAAACAAATAATTTCGTAAAGGGAAACTGCAAGAGAATGTGATGCAGTAAAAATAAATTTACCTGATACATGTGCAACATGCTTTTTAAATTATTTAATCCAACATACTTGTCATTTCCTACCAACATATGTGATTTCTAATGTGACAAACTTACCAACTTTTTACAGGTAAGTAGAAACAAACTATGCAACTTTTCGCGATTTTAGCAACCAACTATAAATTAGTTACAAAATAGAAATTGTCTTAAAAGTTAGTACCAAGTTTTGCAACTGCCCTCACATGCAAAAAACTGTTTTTTTTTTGTGAAAAATAAAGAAAATTTTTAATTGTGAAAAAAAAAAAGATCTTTCTTCAAAATGGGAATATTTATAAATATGGGAGAGGATATACGAATTGTCCCTAAAAATAATTATTATATGCAATATCCAATGTCAATGTGGTATATATGTCATGTACACCAAAATGACGAATAAGATGTCACGTCAACAATTTGTGAAAATAGCAAAACTGACCTATATATTGAACAGGTCGTTGGTTGACATAATCAGTAACAAAGTATAATTTCTATTTTACGCCAATAAGTTGGTTTCTAAAATGTGAAGAAAAGCGTAACATTTAGTGCAACAAATATGTTGGTATGAAATCGCAAGTATGTTTCATTAAATGGTTAAAACAGTATGTTGCATATATCAGTAAGAAGTGGATAGTACATTGCATTTTCTTTAAGTTTGTTCTTATATAATGAGAGAAGAAGTTTACCAAAGAGCCAATTTGCTCATAAGCACCCATTACTTTTGGGTCTTCTTCCTCCTCATACCCGATTTGAAGTATCCGTGGTCCATTTACTGACCAAAATGCCCTTCGACCCGCCCCCTAAAACATCACAATCAGAAAATAAAAGTGTTAGTCCCGGTATATAAATGATTAATTGCACCAATATGTAACAGGCTTAAATGTTTTGGTCATGGTATATAGTTATTGATTCTTTTACCATTTAATGCAATTAACCAAAAAAAGGTTACATGGCAGTTTTTCCCCGATTATAGGAACTGTGACATATAAGTTTGATACATCAAATGGTAAAAAAAAAATGTTCGTTACATAGCAATGGGAAAAACATGAACGTCCTTTACACTTTGGTGCAATACACCCATTAAAAAATACAAAAGTAATTTCAGTCGTATGAAGAATATATATATTTATGTATAACACAATTTTCACTATTCAACCCGTGTAATACACGGCTATTATGGTATTTAAGTGTTGCTTATTAATATAGGCCCATTTTTGTGATAAATTCAACCCGTGTAATACACGGTTAGCTGTGTGAATTGTCATATGATGATAAATATACATCAGTTATATGAAGTTTTTTACATATTATATAATTATATCGTTTCTGTTAGTTGTAAATAGTTGAAGGACCTAGTTGTTAACTAGAGGTCTCTACATGTAATTATAGGTGTCCCTACATGTAATTAATATTTACTTGTTGGTCCCTCCTTCCCCTATAAATAGAGGGATCCTCTTCATTTGTAAATACAATTCAATCAATACAATTCAGATTTCCTTTCTTTCCATACCAGTCTCATTTACATGGTATCAGAGCTAAAGGTGTCTTAGCTCAAGAATATCCTCATTCGGGTGACCATTTCCGGCTCTCAGTTTAGAAAGTTCGTAGTATGCTCTGTGGTTGCAGCTTAGTCTGATCTTCCACATCAGAAACGGAGTTTCTAGTCTCATTTCCGGTCACCACCAGTTCTGTCCTAAAAACCCGTTCCAAATCTGTTCAAACACCCAAAACCTCCACAACCCGTCACCTACTTTTTCAGATCTGTTCTTTTTTCCGGCGAGTTAACATACACCGCCACCACCATTGAACTCGGAATCTCCCGATCTACAAAACCCCTCAAACCGCGCCGCCATCCGCCCCCACGCGCCACCGCCTCTTCCGCCACCCTAACACACGCGCCGCGCGTGACGGCGCGTCGCTGCCTCTCCGGCCGCCGTTTTTTGCCAGTCTGGTCGGAATTTCCTCCACGTCCATCCCGTCAGGTTAATTTTCCGATCTGAGCAACTTTGTTTTTCTGCCTCGGTTCGCGTGTTCGTATTCCAGTTCAGCCTTTTATTTTTCGAGTTCTGTTTGAATATCGTTTTTAAAATGGGAGATAATGAAAATAAGAAGAATACGGTGGAAAACCAAATTGCTCCAGGCATTATCAATTATGCCTCCGTTTTACGTATTCCTGTTAAGCTAGACTCGAGCAACTGGAGTTCCTGGAGCCTCTTTGTCCAAAAAGGTCTTGCTAGTGTGGACAAAGAGGACCATCTAACAAAACCACCCCCTGATCCAACTCCTCGGGAATGGCGTATCGACGATAGTGGGATACAAATGGCTCTATGGAATTCCATGGAGCCACAAATCCTCACTATCGCTCAAAACTTCCCTACAGTAAAGGCAATGTGGGACCACCTGTCTTCATCCTTCTCAGCTAAGGAATCTTTGTCCCATGCCTATTCTGTTGTTCAAGCCTTCACCCGGGCGGAACAAGGTGACTCCACCTTTACCGATTACTTTACTCGTTTCTCAAAGCTTCAAGATGAGTTACGAGCTCTTTTCCCACCTACTGCTGATTTAAAGGTTCAGGAGGAGCGTAACACCAAAATGGACGTCATGATGTTTATTGCTGGTTTATCACCTAAGTATGCAAGTGCACATCCATTATTGCTAAGTAACTCTACCGCTATTTCATCTGTGGCATCCACATATCACCTATTGCGCGAAATGTATGGTCCGGACGCATCTCCAACCGATATGTCTGCCTTGGTCAGTAAGGGTACAGGGCAAAGTTCTTATATGAAGAAAGGCACTGGACGTGGCACTGGGGGACATGGTGGTAATCTTGTCTGTCACTTGTGTCATGAACCAGGACATGCAAGGTACAACTGCCCGAACAACTGCCATTATTGCAAGCTGCCAGGGCATACAAAGCATAATTGCCCAAACCGTGCTCCTGGATCTGATGGAGTGTGAGAAAACCGGGTGCTAAAGTGTATTTTAACAAGTGTTTTATTATCATGAATTTGATTATATGTGTCGAATATGATATCTACGAGTTTTTATGGTTTTACAGGTAAAATGCGTAATATGGTGAAGTTGGAACACATGGTGATGATGCGGCATGTTCAAGGATGATAAACGAGACGCACTACATTGTTCGTGAGCCGTTACGAGTCAAAAAGTAGCTTGAATGTGAATGAAATGTAACAGACCGAAGTCCAGGGGCTGCTGAGTAATTTAGTGAAAGATGAGTTGTAGCTAAAATAAATAGTCAAGATGGCCAAATAATATTCAGCATGTCCAGAACGTAAGCTACGGTGGAATGTAGCTGAAGTCAACAGATTGTACGAACCGTAAGTTACGATTCGTAAGCGTAGCTTACGGTAAATCTTATGGCAGCGTGTGGTTTAATTGAATTGTCAAGGGAAACAAAAGGGTTCTAGACCCTAATACATATGCACGTGACTTGAGGGGTTTTAGGGCATTTGGTAGCCTTGGGTGAAACAAAAGACAACAAACAATAAACATCATCATTGGCAGCCAACATATGACATCATCAGTCGGTTCTTTTCTTTTGGGACTCACGTGAACAAGTCACAATATTAGAGGGGGTTTTTGGCGGCACATGCAAGACTTTTGTGAGAGGATTTTATTAATTCATCCCATGATCCACAAAATTGGAGGAGTAAATGCACGTGAGCAGGGGCATTTATTTTGGAGGCACATTTGTTTGGGTGGACTTTTGATGAGAAAACAAGGCATCATCACATCATCACAACGATAGAGATAGTGGGTCGATCTTTTGGAATTAAATGGAGGCCACTAACGTTTTAATAAAACATTGAATAATCATTACCATTGGGCCGAAAATTATCATAGGACAAACATCACGTGAAGTCATGGATTGGGCCGATAATTGCATCACATGATCACACAAAAGAATATCATTCATTATCGTCTTCGACGGCAGAGAAGGGAAGGAGGCAGCGACCTCACAGAGTTTCAACCGTGATTCGAGCCTTTGACGATCAATCTTTCGTGATGAACGGCTAGTCTCCTAGTGGTTTCCTCCTAATGGAGGGTTTTTGTAAGTTGGATAATTTTATGTGTTTATGACAATCGTTTAACTCGGTGATCTAAGCATTCGATGCTTTTCACCTTTGATTTGATTTATTGGTTGTAAACAATTGCATTTATTTAAACCTTAATTTCTAAGCATTCAGTTCCCGAGAGTTCTAGTAATTGGGATATATTTGACATGGGGTTAGGGTTTGTAATTGTAATTGATAATCATTCGATAACCTCCCGTTATGTATTGACCGGAGTACTTAGTCGTTGATTATCACAACTTATTAATTAGATTCAACACTTATGTCTATGTAAGTGTCTCGATTAAACACATAACTGAATCTAGCTGCAAAACCTGAAATCTGGAGGAACCATTGTTTCTCTATTGATTTAAACTTCACTTTTTAGTTTGTAATTTTAGATAATCAATCAACTCACAACAAAGGTTTATTTTTTCGTCTTAGTTAATCAACACTTAACCTTATAACACTTTCCACAATCCTCCTCTGGTTCGATATCCGACTTATCCTATCTACATAGTTTAGTTGGTTTTTGCATGTCACTAACGACAGACATCAAAATGGCGCCGTTGCCGGGGAGGCGTGCGCAAAGTGTTTAGTGTTAAGTTTTAGTAAAAAAAAATAATAATAAAAAAATTAAAAAAAAATTAAATTTAAAAATCCCAAAAAGATTTTTCTTTGATGTTCGTGATTTACACTTAGTAGTTGAGTTGTGTTGTGCAGGATGACAGAGCATTACACAGATTTCAGCTTTTCTACGTGTATATTATGCGGGGGACCACGTCATCCGTGTATCGGTTGCCACGAGGCCCACTACAGGAGGGCACATGGAAAACCGGTGTCTTATGTTTCACAGCTTCCACCTCCATCATACGCTGATGATTATGACCTAGATATGGAGGATGATTATTACTCGGATGGATATGATCGGGACGAGGATGCTTATTATGAACCAAGGACGGATGGACGATGTTTCTGTTGCGGTCGTGACCATACTTCTTATTATGATGATGTGTGCGCAGTGTATTTGGAAAATCCAGAGTATTGGAATAAAAAATGATGGATGCGTACATCTCAACACCGTATCAGGGATACCGACAGTATCATCCCGAGGAATATTCTGAGCCCGAGGGTGTTTATATTTATCAGACCGAGGAGGAGAAAGAGCTTGTTATGTTAGAAGGGACTTTGTCCAAACTCGAGCAGTATTTATCAGCACCCAACCTTTCCGATGAAGATCGAATCAGCTGTTTAGTTTCTAAGTGTCAGAATTTAAAAATGAAGATAGAAATAGAACAACGCCTTTCACCATTACCTGATGACATTAGAGATTATTCTCACATGAAGGAGGAGGTTGTGGAGGATAATACCACACCAATGAGTCCTTTATCTGATGAAGAGTCACTGGTGGAGCAGATGGTGTGTGCAAATGATGAGGCGGAACAGTCTGAGGAGATGAATATGTGTACCAAACCTCTTCCCATATCAATCATTCAAATTAATAAGTGTGGGAAAGAGGGTTCGAGGGAGAAGATGAGAAGGGTGAAACAACAAGACATCAGGGTATATTTCGTGAAGTGGATTAGCGAAACCCGCAGGTGCGGTCTGAACATGCCAATTATACTTACAAACCTATGGAGATGGCATGTAAATTTTCGAGCATTCGTTGGAAATGTTTTGGGTAAATGTGCACTGAGACCACCGTAGCACATCGCAGGTACGGTCTGGCTGAAGACCTTTAAACTTAGCGCTCTCGGGAGGCAGCCCGAGGATGTAGAGTATTGTATTGTATTTTGGTTTGGTTTCGTTTTGGTGTGTTTGTGTTTTGACAGGTTTCTACGTTCCATCTTCACGGATGCAATGAATCAAGTGTGGGGATGTTTGGCAACATCCCCGGTGACATCTCAAAGAATCTATGAGGGGCGTATGTTCCGGTTAGATCGCAGCAGCTACACCAATACAAACACTCACTTGTTTTCTGATCAGGTGCATGTGTTTATCTGTGTTTTATTTGTTTTTGTGTACTTGGTGGTGTGAACTTCTTGTGTTGGGAGTGGTTTATTTGTGTTGAGTCGTCTAGGTATTAGTCGTTCATGGTTTGTTAGGTGGTATCTCTCGGGTTATGACTATAAATTGCACCATACATTGGGGACAATGTATCCCAAGTGTGGGGATGCGGTAACTCGAGAGAGGGTTGGTAGGATTGATGATCTTAAATGCTTGAATTGGTTGAAATTGGAAAAAATTGAAAAATTTTAAAAAATTTTGTTTCTCAAGTATGCTTGAACTATATGAAAACCTAAATTTTCAATCACTAATGGGTTCCTTGCTGATATTAAACTAACTTAGATCCCTAGTCATGGTTGTCCCTTTAAGTTTCATGAGAGTATTTCTGACAAGTTTTAGAGAATAGTTGAGAAGAGATGCCTAACTAGGGGTAACATGCTTTAGGAATTACACATGCTATGTGTCGGCAACCCATATTCCTTTTGTTCGGTGAGATATTTGAGCCTAATAGTTGTTAGATGAAATTGCAATACATGTTCATTTGCTGAGAGTAGGCCATATGTTGCTTTGTGTTAGAACTTGTGTGGTTTGATACGTACCGAGACTGTGCTTTAACGTTTACACATAGATGATAAAGGCATTAGGATTCTTTCATTATTTCATATGTTGATTGTTTATCCACCTACCTTAGTTAACCATGTTGAGCCTTATACCTTTCGTTTGTTACACCTCGTTTGACCCGTTTGATTGCCAACCATGAATGACAATTGTGTTAGATATTAGTTGAAAAAAAAAAAGAAAAAAAAGAAAAAAAAAGAAAAAACGAAATGAAATGAAAAAAAGAAAAAAAAAAGAGAAAAGAAAGAAAAAGAAAAAATAAAAGTATTATTATGTTCGTGTTGAATAAATGGGTCGAAAATCACCCAAAGAGTTAGTAGTTATTGTGAATAAAGTTGTCATGGTTTGGTATATATTCATTTGTGTTCGCCATATAAAACATATAAAAACCCAAAAATATTTCCCTACCTTTACCCTTAACCAAAAACCCAAAAGTCCTTTTGATATGTGCTACGTTAGTTGATACAGTGGAGGTGTGATTGCTATACAAGCTTATGATTGCAAAGTACCATATTTGGTTTTGAGTGAATTATATACTAGCACATTACACGCTAGTCTTGATGAAGCCGAGCGGAGTGATCATTGTGAGGGGCGTGTGGCATGTGTGTAGTAATATAAGCATGTTAGTTTTAGTTAGGTAAGTCTTAAATTGTTTTAAATGTGTATCACTTACTTGTCAGATTGTCAACCTCGATTGTGTCAGTCTATGGGACGGGTATGACTTGGGACCTTAAATTGTTAATTCGGTAAGGGATTTGGAGGTGATTTGTTAATAAGGTGAGTAATGTTTGTAATAGTTGCTTGAGGACAATCAATGATAAGTGTGGGGATGTGATGGAGTGTGTGAAAACCGGGTGCTAAAGTGTATTTTAACAAGTGTTTTATTATCATGAATTTGATTATATGTGTCGAATATGATATCTACGAGTTTTTATGGTTTTACAGGTAAAATGCGTAATATGGTGAAGTTGGAACACATGGTGATGATGCGGCATGTTCAAGGATGATAAACGAGACGCACTACATTGTTCGTGAGCCGTTACGAGTCAAAAAGTAGCTTGAATGTGAATGAAATGTAACAGACCGAAGTCCAGGGGCTGCTGAGTAATTTAGTGAAAGATGAGTTGTAGCTAAAATAAATAGTCAAGATGGCCAAATAATATTCAGCATGTCCAGAACGTAAGCTACGGTGGAATGTAGCTGAAGTCAACAGATTGTACGAACCGTAAGTTACGATTCGTAAGCGTAGCTTACGGTAAATCTTATGGCAGCGTGTGGTTTAATTGAATTGTCAAGGGAAACAAAAGGGTTCTAGACCCTAATACATATGCACGTGACTTGAGGGGTTTTAGGGCATTTGGTAGCCTTGGGTGAAACAAAAGACAACAAACAATAAACATCATCATTGGCAGCCAACATATGACATCATCAGTCGGTTCTTTTCTTTTGGGACTCACGTGAACAAGTCACAATATTAGAGGGGGTTTTTGGCGGCACATGCAAGACTTTTGTGAGAGGATTTTATTAATTCATCCCATGATCCACAAAATTGGAGGAGTAAATGCACGTGAGCAGGGGCATTTATTTTGGAGGCACATTTGTTTGGGTGGACTTTTGATGAGAAAACAAGGCATCATCACATCATCACAACGATAGAGATAGTGGGTCGATCTTTTGGAATTAAATGGAGGCCACTAACGTTTTAATAAAACATTGAATAATCATTACCATTGGGCCGAAAATTATCATAGGACAAACATCACGTGAAGTCATGGATTGGGCCGATAATTGCATCACATGATCACACAAAAGAATATCATTCATTATCGTCTTCGACGGCAGAGAAGGGAAGGAGGCAGCGACCTCACAGAGTTTCAACCGTGATTCGAGCCTTTGACGATCAATCTTTCGTGATGAACGGCTAGTCTCCTAGTGGTTTCCTCCTAATGGAGGGTTTTTGTAAGTTGGATAATTTTATGTGTTTATGACAATCGTTTAACTCGGTGATCTAAGCATTCGATGCTTTTCACCTTTGATTTGATTTATTGGTTGTAAACAATTGCATTTATTTAAACCTTAATTTCTAAGCATTCAGTTCCCGAGAGTTCTAGTAATTGGGATATATTTGACATGGGGTTAGGGTTTGTAATTGTAATTGATAATCATTCGATAACCTCCCGTTATGTATTGACCGGAGTACTTAGTCGTTGATTATCACAACTTATTAATTAGATTCAACACTTATGTCTATGTAAGTGTCTCGATTAAACACATAACTGAATCTAGCTGCAAAACCTGAAATCTGGAGGAACCATTGTTTCTCTATTGATTTAAACTTCACTTTTTAGTTTGTAATTTTAGATAATCAATCAACTCACAACAAAGGTTTATTTTTTCGTCTTAGTTAATCAACACTTAACCTTATAACACTTTCCACAATCCTCCTCTGGTTCGATATCCGACTTATCCTATCTACATAGTTTAGTTGGTTTTTGCATGTCACTAACGACAGACATCAGGATCTCAACCAAAAGCTCGACTAGCTTCTACTGGTGAGTCTTCTCCTACTGGTGCGTGTTCTAACCCAACTACTGGTACTGCCTACACGTTGAGCGAGGAGGATCTCAGTAGACTTCAACAACTGTTGGCCTCACAGTCACCTGCTCCTAGCCCACAAGCCAGCTTGGTCAATTCAGGTATACTTTCTTATCTTGACTTATCCTGGATTATTGATTCTGGAGCTACTCATCACATGACTGGGATTCAGGATCTTTCTAGCCTACGTACTGGTTCTCACCCACCAGTTCGTCTTGCTGATGGATCCTCATGCCCAGTCCGTGGCATTGGATCGGTTAGTAATTCGAAAGACCTAAACCTTTCTTCTGTCTTGTTGGTTCCTAAATTCCCTGATAACCTTTGTTCGGTAAGTCAAATTACCAAACAAAATAACTGCTCCGTAACCTTTTATCCTACTCACTGCATTTTTCAGGAACTAGGGACGAACCAGCTGATTGGCATAGGTTTTGAATCAGGAGGCCTCTACCGTATGTCTTTACCGTCACACCCTAAAGCCAACATATGTGATTCCAGTATCAGGGAGTGCCGGCTAGGCCACCCTTCTGCAGCGGTTCTGAGGCAAATGAGACCGGATTTTCCATCTTCCTTTGATTTTCATTGCGAGTCATGTCAACTTGGTAAACATACCAGGCGTCCCTATCCCCCTAGAGTGTCTAATCGAGTCAGTACGTTGTTTGAACTTTTGCATTCTGATGTCTGGGGCCCATGTCCCACAAAATCGACTTTGGGTTTTCAATATTTTATCACCTTTATTGATGATTATTCGCGTGCTACTTGGGTTTATCTATTGAAATCTCGTGATGAAATATATTCAATATTTCGTGAATTCCATGCTTACGTTAAAACTCAATTTCAAACCTCAATTAAAACCTTGCGTACATACAATGCAAAAGAATATTTGTCGACCGACTTTTCTTCTTACTTAAAATCTAATGGCATTATTCACGAGTCGTCTTGCGTTTACACACCACAACAAAATGGTGTCGCTGAACGCAAGAACCGACACTTATTAGACATCACTCGCACTCTCATGATTCATTCTCATGTTCCTCATCGTTTCTGGGGAGACGCTGTCCTTACTGCCGCTTATCTTATTAACCGTATGCCCTCACCCGTCATTCATGGTCAAACCCCATTTTCTATCCTTTTTCCTAAAGGAACTATGTTTCCACTTCCACCCAAAATATTTGGATGTGTTGCATATGTTCATGATCATCGTCCAGGGACCCCTAAACTTGATGCCAGAGCCATTCGTTGTATCTTTGTGGGTTACTCACGTGTCCAGAAAGGTTATCGGTGTTATAGTCCTTCTCTTCGTCGTTACTTTACTAGTTCCGACGTTACTTTCCATGAGGAATGTCCCTTCTTTCCTACATCCTCTACTCCTATGTCAGATCCATTTCCAGAACCGGATCTTCCCGAATCTCCTTTCATCCCTGTTGTTCCTTTGTCCTCTGTTCCGTCTACCCCTCCGGTCTCAGACACCACAGTTCCAACCTCTGCAGATTCGGGGCTACCGACAGATACTCCACCATTACTCTTCACATATGCTAGGCGAGGTAAGGAATCAACAACAGAGACTCTTGATTCACAACCAGCCTCTACATCTGGTACGTCCACAGTTCCACCACCTGACACTGAACCTGTTTCACCATTACCAGAAACCGTTGCCTATGATCCTCCAGGTGCACCGTATCCTGATATACCTATTGCCTTTCGAAAAGAACCTAGACATACCACCCGTTATCCCATCCAGGATTATGTTGCTTATGCTCACCTATCCACGGAGTCTCATGCCTTCACCACTTCACTTGATTCCTATCCGATTCCCAAAAATGTGATGACAGCTCTCGCTCACCCAGGATGGCGTCAAGCTATGGAAGAAGAGCTTGGGGCTTTAAGGACTAATCATACATGGGATCTTGTAACGCTTCCGCCAGGAAAGCGTGTTGTTGGTTGTCGTTGGGTCTTCACGGTTAAACTTAACCCTGACGGTTCTCTACATCGTCTGAAAGCTCGTTTGGTAGCTAAAGGCTACTCTCAAGCTTATGGTATTGATTATGACGAGACTTTCTCTCCGGTTGCCAAAATGCCCTCCGTGCGTATTTGTATTGCTCTTGCTGCCATTCATCATTGGCCGCTCCACCAGCTTGATGTCAAGAACGCCTTCCTTAATGGTGTTCTTGAGGAGGAGGTTTATATGGAGCAGCCACCAGGGTTCATTGTTAAGGAAGAGGCATCCAAAGTATGCAAACTGCGTCGCTCTTTATATGGTCTTAAACAATCTCCCAGAGCATGGTTTGGTCGGTTTTCTAGTGTCATGGAAGAATTTGGAATGGTTCGTAGTACATATGATCACTCTGTATTCTTCAGACATCATCAGGGTCGAAGGATCATCTTAGTTGTTTATGTGGATGATATCATAGTTACAGGGGATGATGAAGATGGAATGACCAAGCTCAAACAGTTCCTTCAGTCTCAGTTTCAAATTAGTGATTTAGGTCGGCTACGATACTTCCTTGGCATAGAAGTATCTTGTTCCCCACAAGGAATACTTCTCTGTCAACGAAAGTATGTCCTTGATATGCTAACTGAGTGTGGCTTACTGGGATGCAAACCGGTTGACAGTCCTATGCTTCCTACAAGGAAGCTTCTTCCAGAGGATGGAAATCTAATGAAGGATCTCGAACGATACAGACGATTAGTTGGAAAGCTTAATTATTTGACAGTTACACGACCAAATATTACCTTTGTCGTCAGTGTCCTAAGTCAGTTCATGGCCACTCCGTACACAGGACACTGGGATGCTGCTCTCCGTGTCTTAAGATATCTCAAGACCACACCAGGCCTGGGGATCTTATATTCTGATCAGGGTCATTGTCGTGTGGGTGCTTTCACAGAAGATGGAGACGGACGTATATCAGGATTCTCAGATGCAGATTGGGCAGGCTGTCCTATTTCCCGTCGATCCACCACTGGGTATTGTGTTTTCGTTGGCGGAAACCTTGTGTCCTGGAAGAGTAAGAAACAACACACCGTATCCAGATCAAGTGCTGAATCAGAGTACAGAGCTATGGCAGATGTTACATCGGAGATGATATGGGTTCGCCGTCTTCTTAGAGAACTTGGGGTTATCTCTGAAGACTTGATGCGATTGTACTGTGATAATCAATCAGCTATACATATAGCCAAAAATCAAGTATTCCATGAGAGAACTAAACACATTGAGGTTGATTGTCACCTAATCAGAGATCGGATAGTCGGTACTCAAAAGGATCCTCCATCGATTCAGCCAATCCATGTTAGGACGGAATTCCAACTAGCAGATATCTTCACGAAACCACTCCGGAAGCCACAAATAGACTTCATATGTAACAAGTTGGGCATGATTAACATCTATGCTCCAACTTGAGGAGGAGTGTTAGTTGTAAATAGCTGAAGGACCTAGTTGTTAACTAGAGGTCTCTACATGTAATTATAGGTGTCCCTACATGTAATTAATATTTACTTGTTGGTCCCTCCTTCCCCTATAAATAGAGGGATCCTCTTCATTTGTAAATACAATTCAATCAATACAATTCAGATTTCCTTTCTTTCCATACCAGTCTCATTTACAGTTTCTATTATACAACCTCGTGTAAAGCCTAGTTAATAAATACAAAAGTACCACATAATTAAAAAGAAAGGAATTTGTGATTGATATGACCTGTAATACGATTAAGTAAATAGCTTCCAATGCTTGAGTACGGATTTCGGGATCAGTAACTGGTTCACGCTCGATTGAGAGTGCACTTCCTAGTTCAAGAGGCATTTTTGAAGTATCTTGTTCATTATACACCTAAAGATGCAAAACAAAAATCCATTTTTTTAATAAAACAAAAAATAATAATAAAATAAATTTGTGTCAATAAAAATATAGATATCACCTTGTTTCCAGCAACAGGTAGAAGTAGAGCTGGCCATAGAAACTCCGATATCAAAAGTAAATTCTGTAGCTGATTATCAGCCTCAAAACAGCAGTTACGAATAGTGCCAGATACCTACATAAGTATAGTTTCAGATAACAAAATGTCCATTTATCAATAAACATATTCGCATTTCCGTTAAGTGTAAATGTCATACCCCTTGCTTCCGCAATAGGCTTGTAGAATCAAACTGCCTGATAATTTGTTTCAAGAGCCCACGTTTAGGATCCAAAAGAAGCGTTCTCCCCGCTTTGGTTTTCGAAACATTTACAAGTATGGAACCAACATGCCCGAATGGATCATCTGCTCAAATGCAACAAAGAATATATAGATATATAAAAAAGACTACACTTCTTGAGCATCGTTTGACATGATATCAGAACCAGTTAAAAAGAGTAAAATGCCAATTTCGTCCCTGAGGTTTTGCTAGTTTTGCGACTTTCATCCAAAGATTTGTTTTTCCACATCTGGACCCAAAAGGTTTGAAATCTTGCCATTTTCATGCGGCCCGTTAATTCCATCCATTTTATCCGTTAAGTCAGGGGTATTTCCGTCTTTTTTGTTAACTTGGCAATTCTGTTTTTTCAGGGGTATTTGGTCTTTTTACACGAAGTGAAAGAAAAAAAAAACGAATTGCCTTTGAGTTAACAAAAAATACGAAAAAATACCCCTGACTTAATGGAGAAAAATGGATGGAGTTAACGAGTCGGATGAAAATGGCAAGATGTCAAACCTTTTAGATCCAGATGCGGAAAAACAAACCTTTGTACGAAAGTCGCAAAACTGGCCAAACCTCAAGGACGAAAATGACATTTTACAAAAAATGAAATAAGATACGGATAAAAAAGGTGGACCTTCTTTCTCATTGGATGAAGTACAAAACGATCTCACAAGTTTCATGACATACAAACCCTGCACCTTCTCGTCTCCCACCTAATTTCACGTTCAACATAAATAATTAATATTTAATTTGTCTACGAAGATTGGTACAAAGTACAAACGAAAAGGGAATGAAAGAACCTGAAGCAATGATTCAACACCAGCATCAAGTTGTGTTAGATTTACAAGAAGCATGACCAATGGTCCGACGATTTCACATCCTTTTTTGTATAAGACGTCCATCGTTATTTTAATCAAACCCATTTCAATCATCTTTGCTGCCAGATCAGAATTTTGTGACAGGTTTACAAGAGCTTCCGCTGCTGGTTCAGATACCTCCTGAAATCCATAATATGATAACCAAAATCAGCTGTCGAACACTTTAACCTTTATTATTCGTATATATTTAAAGTCTTTTGGAATACATAGTAATTTATATGTATCAGAATCATGAAAAAAAAAAAACGGTTAAAACCACCAAACCGCCAAAAAGGTAGCGTTTAAATCACCAAACTAGTAAAAGCAGCCCTTTAACCTTTCTATTGATATGTAGTTATGTACATGCATTAGAATCATAAATAACTCTTTGGTCCAGAATTTTTGTCAAAACCGACCAAACGAAATCACGGACACCCCTAACGGCCGCAACACACTTCATCATATAATCATCATAAACACGACAGAGAAACAATACACTTCACCACCAAAACAGAAACAAATTATCACCTTATTTTCAGCTAACAGTCGCGATAACGACGGAAGCACGGTTTTGGAGTAAGTAGCAAGGGATTGTAAGCCATCCTCTGAACCGGTTAATCCACGAACAATATCAACAGCTGCCTTCTTCACCTAATCAATCATTATACCATTAAAATTTAACTGAAACGTAATGATATGAAAAGAATCAACTATGTAAATTAGGGTTTTAAAAAGCAAATGATGGACTAATCGAATCAGCTGATTGAATTGTAATCAGAAGCAATTATGACAGAATAATGTTCAATTAGGGTTTTAGCATGGAAAATAGGAGAAGAAGAGATTGAACTAACTAACTTGTGGAGAAGGAGATGATAGGAAGTTAATGAGTTCTTCCATTTCATTCGCCATCTTTGCTTTTGGTTTTCTCCTACAGCGATTCAATGAGAAAACTTCAGGTGGGTTGTGAGGGTTTAACGGCGGCCACTTTTCTGTTGATATTTCTCCCCCTATGGCTGTGAAGTCAAATTAATAATTTATGAACAAGTTAGATAGCAGGAATGGGGATGTAGCTCAAATGGTAGAGCGCTCGCTTTGCATGCGAGAGGCACGGGGTTCGATCCCCCGCATCTCCATCCTTTTTTAATAATTATTTTCTTTCTATCAACAACAGTCAAACTGGCAAGAATGGCACAACCATATCCCACCTTGCCGATTAGAAGTTGCCACATGTTTCCAGACTCAAGGGAATGCTTCGACAAAATTGTTGATATGTCGATGGTAACTTGTCGCACCATTTCGCTCCACCTTACTTCGAAGGGCTAAAAAGATTTTTACAACTAATTAACAACTTTTTTCTAGAAGATATACATACCATGGACAAAATCATAGGGCTGTAAACGAATTATAATGAATTGAACCATATCAAACGGAACTTTGTTCGTTCGTTTGTTTTAACTTTGAAAAAAACCAACTTTTTTCTAAAAATCCACATCCTCTAACTCAAAAACTCAAAAAAAGTATTTCCTTTAATAAAATAATAAAATAAAATATGAATCAAGTTAAATCCACATAAGTTGAATCTAAAGTATTAAAAAAGTACACTAACAAAAGGCACTTTCGTGATTCTTCTTCCTTGGCATTCGACCGACAATGGTCTCTTTTCTTCCCCTTCCATTCTCTCGCTCTTGAATACGAAAATGACACTTTTATTCACACAAAAAATTCAATTCCAACCTCTACTTACAGATCCGCCCTAAAAAGTAGAATCAACAAACCAATATTTTAAAGTCATGTCGCCTCTCTTTAATTTGTATCTATATATTGTACCAAGTTATTTATAAAATGCATGTGTCTTTGTGGACTTAAAACAAATTTTGAAATATTTTCAAAATGTGTCGGTTATTGTATTTACTAATGTAAACTGGCGTATCTTCAAAAAAACTAAGTGACAGGTTGCAAGGTTACGAAATAGGCTGGAAGTGTCCGTTAATGCTTAAGAGGAATTTGCAACTCCTTGCATAAGAAGCCTAGTAGTTTGAATATTTCATTTTGTAAATTTACGATCCACCTGTGGATCCTTTGATACACCATTCGTCTGTATTATATTCTGAACATTCAGACAATTATATTTGTAATAGTAGTTTAAATCCAAGACTTCCGTTGTGCTATCCGTGTATTTGATATCAATCTCGTCACGTATACCCCATCTGGGCCCACCGGGTGATATGAAATATCGGGTGTGACAGGTAGCTTTGGTATCCATATCTCACACGGACTGGCATGGATTGTGAGGTGATGTATGGATGAATGCTGGTCGATTATATTTGTGACAGCTCTAGTACGGGTGTTCAGAAAAAACCGAAACCATATAAAAACCAAAAACTGAATTGTAACCGTAAGTGCAAAAACCGATCCAAATAACGAATTCAATGTTTGGTTTGGTTTTTAATCGAAACCGAATTGTGAATTTGGTTTTTGGTTCCACATTTTTTTATTTGGTTTATTTGAATAACCAAATAAACCATTAATTTAATTAAGTATTAAGTAAGAATAACCAATTAAACCGTTAATTTAATTAAGTATCAAGTAAAAAGAATAGTATTTAATAGACCATATGTATTTTATTAGCCCAGATGATAAATACAAAGGCCAACTTACAAATTAAGCCCACCAATTTCTACGCTAGCCTCGTTTTGAACTTCAAAATATACTAGGGTCTCACAAATTTTGTATTTTGTAGCATTAGACTTGTTAGCTAATTCTAGTTTCTATGATCTAACTTTTGGAGTTTTAACTTTGTGGTTGTGTGTACGACTATTTTATTATGAAAGTGTTTGTTTTAATTTGCTTTGAAACTTTCTTTTATTTAAACATCGTTCGGTTTAAATTAGTTGCTGACTTGATGTTCAGAAGTTGGAACACAAACTCGAATATAAATTAGGAAAAAACAATACTTAGGTACAATTCATTTAAATTTGTGTGAAATTGGTTTGTGTGGTTTTTAACTGAAACCAAACCGAACTGACTCTGATTCGATTTACATATTTCTAATTTGATTTAGTTTGAGGTACAAAATTTTGAAAACCAAATAAACCGTAAACCGAACGATGAATAGCTTGAACACTAATACATGACATGAGCACTTTTCAGAGGGGTAGGGGTGGAATCACTCACACCCAATTCCATCACTGACAACATCCAATCAGGTTCTGCCATGTCATCAACCATTGTTTCCATCACTCACACCCTTTTTTGCTGGAAATGGTCATCACTTGTACAAATTCCATCACTCACAAGTTTTTTTATTTTTATTTTTTTAAATTATAAATTAACAATAAAACACTAAAATTATAAATTATGAATTTCATTTAAATAAAACGTAAATTACAAACTAAAAAAAAAACATTGGAAAAAAGACCGACTTAAACGGATGGCATGTCCCACCCCCACCTTTCACAAATCTCGCGTTTTTGTTGAATGACGATCGACTTAAACGGTTCGTCGAGATGGGTGTGCGGCTCACACAAGATTTTTAAATCATTTTGTCTTTCTACTGCTTTCAAGTGTCCCATATACGCATGCTCGCGTTCAAGTTTTGCGGACATAAGTTTTTCTCTTTTTGCTATTTCTTCCAATTTCGCCGCTTCGATATTGGAGATCGATTCCGCCACCGATTCCTTTCCTTTACTTGACGATTCACCACTTTTCCTTCGGCGCGGCCTTGTAGGTGTATCTTCTTGAGCGGGTTCGTCATCCGGTCGATTGGGTTCCTCAAGGTCGATGTTCAGATTCATTTTGGGGAAGTTATCCGACGCGGAAGTCGTGTAGTTCCCCGAGTCGGAGTTCTTTGATCTTTTCGGACCTCTTTTTTTTGGAGCCGTTGGCCCAGCCAAGTCGACCAAATCAACCGGTACCCACTTCGGGTGATTTCTCGCAACCTCCCATGCCGCAGTGTGTGGAAAAGTCCTCTTTTTGTATGTTGTGCAATACTCGGCAATGGCGGCTTGCATGATAGTATTTTCGCTTGATCCACTCTGTTGTATTCGAGTCTACGAAAAATGAAATCCGTTTTTAAAAAAAAAAACTGTAAACTGTTTTTTAAAAAACTGAAAACTGTTTTTATAAAATTCTGTTTTTTTTTTTAACTGAAAACTGTTTTTTAAAATTCTGTTTTTTTAAAAACTGTTTTATTAAAAAATAAAAAAACAGTTTTTAAAAACTGTTTTATTAAACTGTTTTTTTAAAATGTAAACAGTTTTTTATATAAAATGTAAACAGTTTTTATAAAAAATAAAAAAAACAGTTTTAAATAAAAAAAAACCATACCACTTGAATGAAACAACCGTTGAATTTGCTAATTTTCCGGTTCAAATCGCCCCATTTCGACGTCATTTGATCCATGTTTCGTTCGGTTGAACCGGGGAGTTTGTTAAAATGAGCGATGACCCGTCTCCAAAACATGTCTTTTTTTTTGCTCGTTGGAAATTTTCTTGTTTTCGGAGATGTGCAAGTAAGCCTTGACCAAGGCGACCTCCTCCTCGCTAGTCCATGATCTCCGACCGGCTGGCGGCACAACTTCTTGAACGTCGTCTTCTTCTTCTTCTTCTTCCGCATCTTCTTCTTCTTCTTGAATGTCATCCTCATCTTCATCGTCATCGAAACTTGGTTGTGGTTCGCGGTACTGACTAGCAAAACGATGAATGAGCGTCTCATCTTCTAGCGGATCGACTTGGTGGGATTGCGGTTGAAATTGTTGAAACGGTTGGGAAAGAAATTGTTGAGGTTGATACGGTGGAACGAACGGTGGGTTTTGATACGGTGGAGATTGAAAGTGAGGAAATTGTTGGGTTTGAAAGATTGGATATTGTTGGGTTTGAAATTGTGGGTTTTGGTCGGGTTCGTCTTGCAGCCTAAAGCGCGCTGGCTCGCCAAGATTCGCTCGAACCTTGGGTCTTGCGGAATTTTTCTTCGTACCCGAACCTCTTTTTTTCGAACCCGCACATCTCTTGCTTGAACCTTCCATGTTTGTTGTAAAAAATTTTGGATTGAGATACATAATTTTTTTGAATTCAGCTGTGAAGTTGTTGGGATTTTGTGGAATGAGTTGTTTTGGATTGAGATACAAAATTTTGGTTTGTGAATTTATATAAAAAAAAAACAGTCAAACTCATGCAAACGGTCATAAACAACGGTAACATTTTGATTTCTTCAACGCGTGTTCCATTCAACGCGTCAAACATTGAACGCGTGATATTTAGTGGCGGCGGCGGTGTTTTCAATTGTTCCACGCGTGGAAAAGGCCCACCACGCTACCACCCCGGGTCCTCTCATAATATGAATTCATTTATATTTCACAAAAACTATTTTCATATTCGTATTTTAAAAAGTATAATTCAAATTATAGGCGTAAAAAGCAAGCTACTCGTGTATAACCAATTAACTAACTATAAATCCCTTAGTCCACTAGAAGATTCAATTCGAGAACGAGTAGAAGATTCGAGTTTGAAGCTGTAATCAGAGGTAAATTCCCATATTAGTTACTCTTTTAATTTTAATTCTTTGTTTCTTGCTACAAAACATGTTATTTGATCATCAAGATTAATATACGAAACCGAAACGGATGAATCCCCATGATCAAAAGTCCACTCTTGAACTGGAAAACCCTAAAATTTGATACCATTATATATATATTGTTTTAAAATTTTCAAATAATCATGTATGTGTGTGTATATATATCGTGTTCCTTTTAATTATTATGAGGTTATCTTCATCTGTAAATCCAAAAAAAAAAAAAAAAAAAAAAACAGTTTGTGCAGAGATTGTTGGTTCCAAATTCTACCAAGATTGTTTATGGATTGAGAGCTTGTTTAGGTTGCTTATTATTCAAGTAATGTGTTAGTACAAATAGAGGATTTAGGGGCAATTTAAGGTGTGGCGTTTACTTTTTCGGGTTCATAATAATAAATGATTGAAACGTCGTGTTTCTTGTGTTTGATCAAGGGCCTGAGTTTCCAACATAGTCGAAATGTCGTTGATTTAGTTGATTATAAGTTTATTATATAATTGGTACGCCCGCTTACGGTATGCGCATAATGTATACATGTGTGGCCCTCGGGGGCAAAAGTGAAAGTGCACCAATTTTAACGTTATTTTACTAATTTCGTGAAAATAACGTTAAAAACGGGGGACGGTTAATCATGCATCATGCGTGGCGTTGATAGCCGAAGGGCAAGGGGTACATGCACTAATCGGCCTTTGCTGAGTGTTATGTGCCTTATGTCCAAGGCTTGATGCAAAATTACTATCAAGTCAGGGGTCTCACTGGAAGTAGCCTCTCTATTCCTACGAGGTAAAGGTAAGGCTGTCTACAATTTACCCTTCCCAGACCCTACCTTAGCTTTGCTATTGGTGGGATTTACTGAGTTTGATGATGATGATGATGATGATGATGAACAAATTTTAATTGGAAATTCATCTAGTAAATATTAAAGCCCCTTTTAATAATAAGTTCTAATACCATAATATTGGTACTCATTTTTTGACATGTTATGTAAACTCTTGGTGATTTTTTGCAGTTTTTCATTGAAATGGAACCATTCCCGCAAAGACAATTGTTTGGTGGAGCAATTTCTACTACTTTCCCACTTAGATTCGAGGTTGGTTTTATTTCATCTTTTTGGTCTTTGTTTGTTTAGCACGTATGTTTATCGTTTTTGATGATCTTCCATTCGCAGGATGTGAGCAATATTCGTGAAGTTCCCGATCATCAGGTTTGTTTATTTTATGAGTATTTATTTTAAACTCTACGATTGTTTACTTTTTGTTATTGAGTTTTTTTAATGTTTTGTCTTTAGGAGGTGTTTGTGGACCCCGCACGCGATGAGAGCCTGATAATCGAGCTTTTAGAAATGAAGCATGACGTGCCAGACGACGGAAGTGCTACTTGGTTTCTACAAGATCTCGCTAGTGAGCAAGGCGCCGAGGGCAACATCGTAAAATCACCTTCGTTGCAATCTATTGAAAGCACATTCTAGTATAGGAAATAGATACAATGCAGGAATTATTTGAAATAAATAGAGTAAAATGTCTTTTTCGTCCCTGAGGTTTGCCAAGTTTTGCGACTTTCGTCCAAAGGTTTGTTTTTCCGCATCTGGCTCCAAAAGGTTTAAAATCTTGTCATTTTCATCACGCTCGTTAACTCCATCCATGTTTCTCCGTTAAGGCAGCGTTATTTTCGTCTTTTTTGTTAACTTGAAGGGAATTCGGTCTTTTTCACTTTATGTACAAACATCTAGCATAATGTAAAAGTATTCAAAAAAGACGAAAATACCCTTAAGTTAACAAAAAAGATGAAAATACCCCTGTCTTAACGGAGAAAAATGGATGAAGTTAACGAGCTAGATGAAAATGACAAGATTTCAAACCTTTTGGACCCAGATGCGGAAAAACAAACCTTTGGACGAAAGCCGCAAAACTGGCCAAACCTCAGGGAGGAAAATGGCATTTTACTTATATAAATAATTAAATTATTTGACCGTTATTTAAATATACAAAGTACCACTAAATAATGATGAAAAGAGAGACTGTAAACTAAAACTAGTGATATTTGTTTACTTTTTCAAATATCTAAAATATATATATTTCCAGGTGACCGAACAGTCAGCGGTATTCGAGGCTCAGGGATTGGGATACGGAAACACGCCTTCTGTCATAACAACTGCAGCTGCCCAAATGGTAAACAAGATATTTGGGGGAAATGTTTCACTTTTTATCAACTCACAATTCTTGAAGTCAAAATTAAGACATTTTCTGAACTAAAATAAATCAAATCAATCATTTATAACAATAATCATGTTCAAATATGAAAACTTGTAGTTATCTCTTAGCTTATTCATGGCTGATATTTTCGATTCGTGTAGGCTATCTCCAAGGGACGCCAAGGAAGAGAAGCTCAAAATCTTGTAAAGGTATAAGCTTTAACATTTCTTTAGATCATGATAAAATCTAATTTTCCAAAACATAAAGTTTTCAAGGATTAAAACCATAAAAAATTCAATCCACTTTTTTTGGTTTTTAACGGAAAAAAAAAACATACAATCTAGTTTTGATATATTAAAGTCCCTTAACTTGTAAAATCACATGAAAAAGTCACCAAACTTATTTTTGTATATTAAAGTCCCTACACTTGTCTAAAATGCAGACGCTTATGATTTTTTTTTTAAAAGACTTGTTAAATATTAATTGCTCAATACAGAACCGATTATAAGTAGAGAACTGTGATAATCACATAAATGCTTGTATTGCTGCTTTAAATCTAATACATTAGGTAACCGCCTTACTACGTACACGCGCTTATTACAATTCTCGCAGTTCTCTACTTAAAATAGGTTATGTAATGAACACGTTACACGCCCCTAGATTCCATTCAAAAACTCTAATTATGTGATTTCTTCAGGTCTATTTGGCAAATTTGCGACTCAAAGGAGTTCAAACAGATGTACTCATCACTGCATATGAGCCTGTTTTCATAAGGTATGCATAAACTATATCTTTTATCTTTCTTTTTGGTGCTGTAATTAGCTCATGAGTCAAATAACCGACTGTGGTTTGTTTGTGTTTTCGTTGCAGCCCTTCAAGTGAAAGCGCGCGATCAGTTGGAGCTGGTTTAACCGTACCTGCTGCAGATACGGGACGGACCCCTATGGCTGATGTTTTCAAACAGGTAGTTGCAACATTTAGAATCAATGACTGGAACCTGTTTGGTGCTGCTGCTGTTTGAGAAACTAATTTATTTTGCTGTTTGAGGAACTAAATTTCCACACAATCATAGTTTTATGCATGGGTTGTGAAATGGTGTTCTTGCGCAAGCTTAGATGCGAAACCTTTTGAACCAAGTTGGTTTAGTTAATTTACGGCAAAATTATATCATCAATTTTGATGTGGCTTCTTAAATTTATACACATTAATGCACAATCGAGTTAACTGTTGTAAGTGTATTGATATCTACATGATAGCCCCAAATTGGACCAACTTCATTCCAACAAAAAAGAAAATTGTAAGGTTAGAGCTAAACAAATACCACTTGCACAATATACAGACATCACTGGCGTGTCATACATGTCGTATGATAGGGTGAAAATGGTGAAATAGAGTGTATGATAAGATGAAAACGGCAATATGGGTTGTATGAGAGCCAAATATTGTGATATGATTGACTGACAAATAAATGACTGATGTGACTACTAACAAAGTCATACAACTTGTGTAATTATATTTTCGCTCTCTTATATGGCCCGCAGCATGATGTGACTTAGACTTGATTTGACATTATACGAATGATACAAAGAAAAAGGTGAGGTGACCATTTTTTTAATTGAACTCATTTTCGTCGGAGCTTGACCCCATCACCTGATCCGCCAGTTTTGTCAGACTCAACTAAAATCTCGTAGTTTCGATATATATAGACTAAAATGACAGTTTAATGGACCACCACTCCATTGGTATATCAATTGGTATGTAATTAACGGTTTATTACACAAAAAGTAAACTTGTCGAAACCAAATAAGAAAAGTATGTGAAACATCATATACATTAAAATGAAAACCGAACAATAAGTGAATACATTAAACATAGGCAAGGAAAATAAATAATCATACAAGGTAGGGATGGGATTGGTACAGTACCCGTACCTATACCCGTACCAGTACCGAAAATACCGGTACCGAATTTGAACAAAACTAGGTACCAAATACCGTACCAAATATATAGGTACGGTACGGGTACGAGTACGGGTACTGGTACGGGTATTTTCGGTACAGTACCTGCTTGGTACCATTTTATTTTTATTTACTTTTTGAGCACTTGTACGAGTACTAAATAGGTAAAATTGACATGAGTACCAATATAGTTCGAGTACCAAATAGGTAAAATTGGTACGAGTACCAATACGATACGATACGGGTACCATATTGGTAAAATCAATACGAGTACACTATAAATACCATAATATGAAATAAAACATAATACAAAAAAACTTTTAAAGGTATACATAGAATTCGGTACCAGTACCCGTTTTTACCCGTACCCGTACCCGTACCAATACCGAAAGTACTGAATACCAAAATCAATAAAACTGGGTACCGATACATGTACCAAATACCTAAAATCGGTACGGGTACAGGTACGGGTACGGGTACGGTACGGGTACGAGTACGGGTATTTGGGAAAAAAAGCTCATCCCTAATACAAGGAATGACTTATCATGTCAACATATTTTAATTAGGCTTCAAATTGTTAAATAAAAATACTTATACACTTGAGACCGATACGAATTAAGCATCGCGGTCTCGTTTGCACTCTCGAGGCATAACAGGGAACCGCTTACGATCCATACAATAGTTATAGATCGTGAACTTCCTACGAACCCAACGAAGACGACGCCATTGGTAATCATCAAGATCGCGATACTTCTTCTGGTCCCACCAATGTTTGCCTCGAGTTGCACAATATTTGGCATTAACGGACGATTGACAACCATCGATATGGAAGTCCTTATAGTCAGCCACAAACGGTGCCTTCGACCAGTCAGTCTTCTCCAACCCGCCCCTCGTGGCCCAGTCGTCCGCGTTCCATAAACTCGAGTATACCTTCATGGGTTGGGTAAATGGGAACCGGACTCCCAAATCTTTACTGTTCTTGAACACCCTTATGGGAATGTCATCCACAAAAAACCTTCAAAATATTATCATGCATATGTTACAAGTCTAGTCCTTGTATTATTGTTTAATATGCAAGTTTAGTCCATAAGTTTAATATGTTACAAGTCTAGTCCTTGTATTATTGAAAAGAAAAAATTCAATGATTATTTTTTTAAGATGGTTGATGACCAGACTATTCTTGTGATTTTCGCTTTAACTAACACTTACACTATTTGATAGAGATTCCACAAGACAGAGTAAGAGTGAAAAGCTTTAGTAGGATCAAACCATAGGTATATACGTTGCTCGCGGTCACCTTTACCCCCCGTGAACACGTTTGTTTGTAAAATGTACGGTTGGCCAGTCCTGTTACCCAAGAATTCAAAATCTATCTCATCATGCTCGGAGTTTTGTGACGCCAACTGTACGTATTAAAATTTATGAACACACATTGATGATTAATCTTTGTTCATAAAACATATATGTCTAGATAGATAGATAGATAAATATAGACATATACATACATAAAAGGCGGTGACAGTGCCCGCGGAATCTCCTGGGACCATTTTAATTCGCATACTAAAATGGCCAAAGAGGTAGGAGCCCTTGGACTGGAAGCCAGTACCAGTGTACTTATCGAGTAACAATTGGATATGTGAATCGCCGTCTAAGTACTTAATGTGGTCAAACGCCCAAGTGGGCACGTAGTTCTTCCCAAATGGCACTGGGACAGGCTTCTTTGGGGCGGCTCCGGCCACAACACCAATGAGAAGAGCAACCACCAACATATAAGCATATGTCCATACTCCTTGGCATCTTTTTTGAACCATATTCGTTTCTACAAGACAATAGTTAACGATAAAAGCTTTTGCGTATAAATACTCCATAAAAAATCACATAAACATTACGAAAAGTATAAACTGTAAAACGATATGTAACTATAAAGTATATATTTGAAATGATTTCATATGTTTTATGACTATAAAGATATAATTTGACTCAAGAGTGAATGTAAGAAATATTAATTTTGTGATTGTTTTTTTTATATTTAATCTTTTAACTCAACAAGAAAAGTATACTGACATCACTATATTTGAACATAAATCATTCATATTGGTTTAATATATATAGTCATATAGAAATAAATAAAGATCAAAGCCTTCTTACCTCATATAAAGATAAATACCCACCTTGCCAAATTATAAGGATTTATCTTTAATTGTTTCTTGTTTGATTGGAGACTAAAGTCTTGTTTAAATACTCACCCAATGTGGCATTTTTTGAGGCAAGGTCACATCTGGCCACCATTCAACCAAACTATTTGAATAATTATTTTTCAAGATGTTGATATACTTTTGAGTTTTATCCCATGATTAAGCCATCTTCTAATGCTCCTTTAATATCTATACTTTTTAAATGTAGAATGTCTCCTAGAGACTTTACAAGGAATAAATGGAAGTTTTCGTTTAAAAAATTTATTTATTTATTTTACTAATTATATTTTATTTATACTTATTCTTAATAGGTTTTATAATCTATTAGTTATTACTATTATAATGAGGTAAAAGATGCATATAAAAGTATAAATAAACTATTACATTTATTAGAAAGATTAAAATCTGAAAACGGAATGAGATAATGTATTCAACAAAAGTATTAACTTTAAAAAAGTTATTAGATCTAATTTAAGTTGCGTTAATTGTTTCAAAACAACAAAGAGAACACCTAGTTGACAACAATAGGTAAAGTTGCATGTGTACCAGGACTCATAAAATTGTGCTAAACTACTAGCAGGAATAAATACTACGGGAGTTGAGAAATTGCAGCCTTTCATGAAAAGATATGATTTTTCATGTATTAATTTCTGATACAATACTATTTTATATAAGTTAATTTATGTAAAACTATAATGGTTAATTTTCTTAAAACTATAAAATAATTATTTGTTCATTAGTGTAATAAATAAAAACAAGAGTTAATTATTGTTTTCGTCCCTGTGGTTTGTCAAAAATCACTATTTCAGTCTATTAGTTTAAAAATTGCGATTTCAGTCCCTGTGGTTTCACTTTCGTAACCATTTCAGTACACATCGTAACCATTTCAGTCTCTGTACTTAACATAATAATGGATTGAAATGGTTACGAAAGTGAAACCACAGGGACTGAAATTGTTATGAAAGTGAAACCACAGGGACTGAAATCGCAATTTTTAAACTAATAGACTGAAATAGTGATTTTTGACAAACCACAGGGACGAAAACAGTAATTAACTCTAAAAACAAACATCAAATGAACAAAAACGTATATATAAGTAAATAAATAAGGATATTTTTATGATAATCAAAAAGTGCATATGAGCTAAGAAACAAATATTATATTTGACAATTTTCTTTTTCCAATATCCAAAATATCATATGTTAAACAACACTAACATGATTTTAGATTATTTATGGCCTGGTCTATTCGCACACGGCCTTTGTCTTTTTGCACACTCAAAGCGCCCCGCTTTGGCCATAGCGGGGCGCTTTGAGTGTGCAAAAAGACAAAAAACGTGAGCTGGACTTTGTGTTGTTTTTTTTTTAAATAGGTGGGATGTGGGTTAGTTTGGTAGTGTTTTTTGGAGGAAAAAATTGTATTTGAGTTTTATTATTATTATAAAATATTAGTTACATATATTTCATAGTTGTTTTATAATTACGTTTTTTTACGTCATTATTTTTATAGAACGTATATAATATAAGTGTGTCTTTATAAACTGTTAACCTAGTTTATTTTGTTAAATTAAACGAACACGTTAAATAAATTGTACAGAAAGCCATAAGAATTAAACGTAAACAATCTAAAACCAACGTGATGTAAATAGAAGATTAACTGCAATATATATATATATATATATATCAGTTTGTACATACAAAACAAAAAGGTACAACTGACTACATAATACATAACAAAACACTATACAAACAAACTAAGGTACTAATCCTCGTGCGGTGGGGACGGTGGGAGGGGAAGTGGAGGCAACCCAGCGAGCTCTCGTAGAGAAACGAGTGTCTCGATGATCCAGTCCTGGCGTGCGGCCTGGCGTCTGAGGCGCCGGTCGAAGTCCCGAGCCACCTCACGCGCTACCGGAGGCAGGTCATCGTAAACGTGCTGCGGGTACTGTGGCGGCTCAGGAGCTGGCTGAACTGGTGGTACCGGGATCTCCTCGACATGCTCCTCCTGAGCCGGATCCTCTAATACAGGCTGAGTCTGAGCCTGAGCCTCAGCCTGAGGCTGGCCCGGGAACTGATCGAGTCCCAGAGCCTGTAGCTGAGCCTGCCGAGCCTGAGCCTGAACATCAGGAGGGGCTAACACTCCAGGTCTCAGCTCAATAACAACCGGGATGACCTCCGGCACCACCTCCGGCTGCCAAACCAGCCCGTCACCTCCCTTAAACCTCAGACCAACATCAAAGGTACGGGTGATCTGCATGGAAGATACTGACGCGCGGCCCAACCTGGTAGACGGGACCGGATCGGACAGCAGTGGATCATGCTCGGGCACGAGCCCGAGCGAGCGTGCGATGGCGGTGATGTATGACCCAGTGTGCACGTACCCGCGGAGCTGCCGGTGGTATGCTGTGGCAAAGTAATCTGCCAGGCAGGCTGCTAGATCGCAGGGCTGTCGTCGCAGTAGGCAGTATAGAAAGAAAAGGTCACTGAGGTTGACCTTCTCCCTGCTGGCACCCCGCGGCACGATAGTTGCCGCGATAACATGGTGCAGGTATCGGAACAAGGGGTCTTTAATGGTGGTGGCCTTTTGCCAGGATTTCCCAAAGGGAACCCTGGAAATGGCCCTCCAGAAACTGATAAGCGTCTGCCGGTCCATCATCCTAACCGCCTGCGTATATATATCAGTATCAAGCTCGGCCTCTGTGTACAAACCTGTATAAACAAATAATATTAAATAAACAAATAATAATAATAAACAAATAATATTAAATAAACAAATAACATTAAATAAACAAATAATAATAATAAACAAATAATATTAAATAAACAAATAATATTAAATAAACAAATAACATTAAATAAACAAATGATATTAAATATAAAATAATAAATAATATTATTTAAACAAACCTGTATGGACAGCAAACTGCCGCACACTCATCTGAAACTCCTGACCGGCGAGACGGAATGTAACCTCGTGGACTGGAAAATCCGGGTCCTCCACGTAATCCGCCGGATGCGGCGCGTATGTAAACGTGGAAAGAAACTCCCACGTAAGCTCAGGGTACGAGTCCTCCATCGCTAACTCAAATAGGCGCGACCAAGGAGTATCTAGTCCAACTATCTCACGCGCCCGCGCGGCCTCTCCCACGGTCTCCAGCAGGCCCCAGTCTATCCCTACATGCTCCCCAATGGGGATGGCGCGCAACCTCGCGCATCTCCCCCTCGCCCGTGACCTCGGCGGAAACTGCAGGTACGGACATGCCGGCTCTCCCTGCTCTCCCTCATCTCCCTCAGCCTCCATATGCTCAATCTCGTCATCGGAGGAATCCATCCCTGCACGTTGACAAGATAATATTAAATATAAAATAATAAACAAATAATATTACTAAACAATTTAAATAATAAACAAATAATATTATTTAAACAATTTAAATAATAAACAAATAATATTATTTAAATAATAAACAAATAATATTAAATATAAAATAATAAACAAATAATATTATTTAAACAATTTAAATAATAAACAAATAATATTAAATATAAAATAATAAACAAATAATTTTATTTATAAAATTTAAATAATAAACAAATAATATTAAATATAATTTAAATAATAAACAAATATTATTAAACAAATAATATTAAACAAATAATATTAAACAAATAATATTAAAAAAAATAAACATGAACCAAAGCGCCGCGCTTTGGCCTCGGCGCGGCGCTTTGGTTCTTCGTGATGAAGAACAGCCCCGCCCCACCCGATCGATCCAAACGCCCAAATCAAACAAAAATCAAACAAACTGAAACACGTAACTTGAACCAAAACAATAAATGAAGTTAGATCGTACCTTTTAGCAGTTGAAAGCTTGAAAACGAAGATATCCGGAGCTCAATGTGTGTAATCGCACCTTTTGTGTGTGTTTTGTGTTGAAGTGGGGGAGAAGCTGCCCCGCTTCAGGTATAACGAGGGACCAAAGCGCCCCGCTATGGCCAAAGCGGGGCGCTTCTGTTCTTATTTAAGGGCAAAGCGCTTCGCTTTGGCCATAGCGGGGCGCTTTGGGCCTTTTTTTATTTTTTTAAAATTGTTTTTAATTCACAAACGCGTCGATAATAGTCTAAATTTTACGTTTTTTCCATTATACATCATTTTTTATTATATATGGAGTATACTGCAAGTTCCGGATCAAATCGGTTACGTGTGATGTCTTATTCCGTTATATCGTATCATTTTGGTTTGAAAGCACAAGTACTCCTGTGAGAGGTGTTATGTGTATCAGCCGCCTACCGCACATGAACATGACGTATTTTTTCATTAATTGTAGTATTATGATGTATATGGTCATTTTGGGTCGTACGTAACTCCTTTATAAGTTGTTTCCGGATCATCAAATATGAATTTTGTTTCACTCCTAACCCAACAGCCACCGATCGAAACCCACAATGACCATCTGGTTTCACGTCCTTTATTCTAACGATGTATGGATGGATCACTTCGGGAATCTGAGATGCGTAGGTGCGGATCGCTATATCCGTCTTAGGACCGAGCTTGATCATCGGGAAATCAGGGTGTAGGTTGATCGGTTTGGTATTCTTTTGTCTTCTAGAATCTTCGGGTGATATGTACGAGTTGTGACGGGGATGATCGTCTGAGGCCTCGACCCAAGTTTCTTCCGACGGAATGTACGAGCTTTTTCTAGCGGCTTCAACCTTTCTTTCTTCCTGCGTTTTCAATGTTGGGCGACCACGAGTTTTCTTCAAAACAGCAGGAGGTTTTTTGTTATTGTTCCCTGGATTGAGGATTTGCTGAAACTTTTCAAAGAAGCTCCTTTTCACTTGAGGGGGTGTTGGATCGATCTTTTGTTTCAATTTTTCAAATTCCGCGTCTACATCGATATCCTCTATGTTTTTCTTTGCAGGCTTGAAGTTAAGCTTCTTCTAGAACACGTATATGTGTGTGATCCGGAGTTGCTGACCTGTGGATGAAAACAAATTAGGTGGCAAAATCATAACGAGAAAGGTCAAAGATATTAATTACCTTTATTTTCCAACTTTTCCAAACGACAGGCACATGGCAAACCACAGCTGGTAAAAAGTTGGCAACCACAACTTGCACCGTAGGCTCTCAACCCGTCTTCCTTACGTTTTAGTTCCCTACTCAAAAGCTCAATCGCATATATTGAAACCTTTCTGAGAATATATGCAAGCATGGGCTGCTTCTTGTGGTGCGTCATCACTTTTCGGAGGCTTGTTTCAAAGCTACTACTAATCTCGGTGTATTGTCTATCAACAACATGATCAACATACAGTACAAGTTTATCCAGTGTGTTGCGATGACTTGGAAAGTGACTTTTTAGTGTTGCATGCATGCCTTCAACCCTGTTGGTCGTAGTTTGGTGAAAGTTGATAGTTTTGTTAATCCAGCATGATACAAACTTTTCACGGTACGGATCCAACCAGGATTTCTTCATATAATCAAAAACCTCTAAAATTAAAAAAAAAAACGTAAATAGTCAGTTTTTGTTATTATATAAAATTTGAACATAATTATGTAAGAAATACCTACGTTCACGGTCATCTTCTTTCAGCTGTGCTTCAAGGTTTTCCAAGTTATACCTGTATATTTCCTCGGTCGTAGACTCGCACAATAACCAAAAACTACGTACGAATTCTTTCCAATCCTTGTCAGAGAATTTCTTCTTGCTGTTCTTATTAATATTTTGTTGAATATGGAACCGACAAAGATACTTATGCGCTTTTGGAAAAACTTGTTCACACGCGTTCATTAGCGCAAAATCCCTGTCTGTTAAAATCACGCGCGGTTCCATACATCCTACCAGCATAGACTTGATCCTCTGCAACACCCATAGGTAGTTCTCTGACTTCTCAACGGAAATTACCGCACAAGCAGCCGTAAACGATTTGTTTGTCGACGTCATGCCTACGACCTGAACAAATGGCAGGTTGTACATGTTCGTTTTGTAGGTGGCGTCAATCATTAGCACATGCGGGAAGGCACACCACATAGTGAATGATCTTTCGTGAACAAAGAAGACATCTTCAACTTCGTTCGATATCTCATTTGTGCGCATGTAATAAGTGTAATTTTTTTCGAGAAGAATGCTTTCAAGTTTTTGCATCGGAGACTTACCGACATTTTTTTCGGCGTTGATCTTCTGAACAGCGTTGTGTATATCTTTCGGAATAAGCTTTCTAGCCAGATTGTTTTTTGTCAGCGTTCGCCAGATACTTTGGTTGGGAATGTCTTGCTCTGCCAGCTCCTTAACCAGTTTTTTATCCTCCGAAGAAAGCCTTCTCGCATACGCGTGACCCTCTAAGTTTTCAATAGGAGTGTGGTTATGCTTCACCTTCGTCACCTCGATCCTCCAAACACTTCCGGATGATTCCGAAAACCCGATCATCTCGAACGAGCAGCCTATTTTCTTGCTACCCCGTTTTCCTCTGTGTAGCTATACTCTTATGCTTCCCACCAAAAGTACATTGAAACCAAATCTTGTAATTCTCTCCTCTTTTATTCGACCTCTTAATCACAATGAGGTAACCGTTGTCTTTTGCCGTGTCTTGTACCCAACGCACCAACTCTTTATGTGACGAAAAGGTCTGCGTTGTATCAAACGAAAACGTAACCGGGTAACAGCCTTCCTCGTCAACAGACACATCCCCCAGCTCACCATCGTCACCGAGGTCCGAATATACTTGATGTTCAAAGTTGTGCTCGCCACCGTAACCGAAATTCGAATAACCTTGTAAGCTCTGTTGACAACCGTAACTGTCGTTTGGACCACACTCCTGCTGTACAAAGCTGTACTCGCCACCGTAACCGAAATTCGAATAACCTTGTTGTGCGTAAGGGTCCTCCACAGGGGTATTCAAATCCAGCGTCACCGTGTTATCACGATAACGAATGCCATATACAACCTCTGCCTCCCTCAAGTTGGACGAGACCGGTATACGAGTCAGAAATAGCGGTCCCCTCGTAAGAATCAGGAACAACTGTCTCGTCAGAATATTGACCGAAAATATAGTTGTTTAACCACGACATCGTTTTTTGTAAACAACAAACAACAAAACACTCGAATACCCACGTATGTTTGTAAACAACGTATTGAGTGCGACCTTGTCTCGAACGATGCTTTTCTGAAGAAGAAGAAGAAGAAGAACGTATGCTTTTCTGAAGAAGAAACCTCAATCAGTAGCTTGCTTTTAAAAGTGAAAATTTGGGTCGAAGCGCCGCGCTATGGCCAAAGCGCGGCGCTTAGGGTTAACGACAAAACATCATAATCAGCTTTATGTCTGTCAAACAGTAGGGAATGTCTCAAACGTCAATCGAAGCACCTTTTGTCGAGCATAGCGCCGCGCTTTGGCCATAGCGCGGCGCTTTGGGATGTGAAAATAATTTTCTCCGTGTGTGATTAGCATGACCCTTATTTATGATACTTTCATATAAATGTGTACTAGAAGTTCCCATTTGAAATGTTATGATCTAATATAATATTTCAACATTTCTTTTTACTAACAATCGGTTCAACCAGCAAACCAATTCAATTGTCGCTTGTCACAAACCGACAGGTCTAATTAGCGTTAGTTTATCCTATGTCAACAAAACCGGTTAGATATCTGTATGTCAATAGAATCTGTTAGGGATCCAGTTTCTGATCCGACTACGCAATCCATTCGTTAATATAATTTTCTTTATTGTATACTAGTATTAAGCCCATGCGTTACAGCGGTTGTCATAAAATTGTGTTAAGTAGTAGCAATACTATACCATTGTCAGCGACCACTAACACCGGAAAAACTTGTAAAACAAAATAAATAAAAACGGGGAAAAAATAACGCCGAGCGAAAAGCAGACGTAAAATCTTTGAATCACGTACGCTCGTTGCTCAGAAATTAAACTGTAAAACATAGAAAAAATAACTAAGTCCATCCAGGACCCGCGTGTTGGACGAACTTGTCAAACGCAGAAAAATAGATGTGACGGGACGGTTCAGTCAATCGGGAAAAAAATACGAAAAATGTTGAACCCCACACGCACGTTGCGGTGCGTTAACTCACAAAATTTAGAATGAAACGAAAAACTTGGGAAAGATGAAAAGTATGGTGGACCAAAATTGAAAATAAAAAAGAGTTGAGATTAAATTGCAAAAGATGAAAAACTTTGGGTTAAAAAAAAAACAAAGGGTCTAAATTGCAAAATTGAAGTTATTTATTAATTTTAGATAAAGATAAGGATAAAAATAAGTGATATCTATATATTGGTTATTAATTAATATTAATATTAAAAGAAATTTATTAAACAAATATAAATAAAATTTATAAAATTGAAGGAGAGAATGCAATGTAGGATTATTTGGAGTTTTTATTATAACTTAGATAAAATCCATTAAATGTGTGTAATTTTTTATAATTACCATTTTTTGATATCCAAATATGTAGCAATTGTTGGAGGAAGAGTAGCATCTAGCTATCATTTATCATGGTGTGCACGTGACTTGCTCCCTTCCTCCCCTAGTCTTACCCAACCTATATGCTTCAAATATTCCAGACTTTAAAGTTAGTTATCAAACGTATATAGCAACCTATTTGGGTCTCTTTTTGTCTAGACACGCATAATTATGTTGTCACGCACGTGGGGTTGACAATTAAATTTGCCAAATTAGGCTGGTGGGTATGGGCCGTCTCTGGGTCGTCCAGGATCTCGAGGACCGGCTACAAAGCCCTCCTTGGCCGGTCGGCGTTCCTTTGGTCGCCTCACCACGCATGTGATGAGCCTTTTGGTTAAACAAAGCCGTTACAACGGCTACTTTATAAAAAAATCTTTATTATATAAACCAATCAAACCCTCATTTTTTTAAATATACTCACCCACACTCTCTAAAACATCCCAAACTCTCTCTCTCTCTCTCAAAAAAAAAAAAAAAAAAAAGAAAGAAAGAAAGAGAAAGAAAGAAAATCAAATCAAACAATGCCTTCTTCATCTTCGTGGTGTTCGTCATCTTCCGGTGAAGTCGTACAATTTTTTGTAAACGCTGTAATGCAGACGACATAGACGATCATTGCGTAGGAAGAAAAGGAAACAACGCCATAACCATGAACTAGGCAAGCGGCCATAAACAGAGACTGAGAAGAGTAGTTTATATTCGTATTTATAGATTTTATATTGCTATTATATTTTGTATTAATATTTTTTTTGAGTTAAATGCCAAAATGGTCCCTGAGGTTTGCTTACTTTTGCCACTTTAGTCCAAAATTGAAACCTTTTGAATCTGGGTCCTTGTGGTTTCAATTTTGTTGCTATTTTCATCCAAAATCCAAACTAGGTCTGATTTTTCAGTTAACCACATGCCTTTTTGTCGTTTTCCTCCCTTTTAATGAAGGGCAAAACGGTCTTTTAACGTATTATCATAACATATTAGAAAAAAGAAAAAAAAATAAGATTGACCTTATAAATGGAAACGTATAACATGGTCAACGAACATCCATCTTCCTGATTTCCCCCAAAGTCCTACGATTGAACCCTACCACAATCCATGGACGATTACGATGATTTGAATTGGTCTGTTTGAAAACAAGGTTCCACTTGATCCTGAAGTAAGATATGGTACATATTTCTGATTGTTAACTTCGAATTTTGTTACATCGATGGAAGCGACGACCTAGGTTTTGTGTCGTCCACGAGTTGCGAAGTTGGGTTGGAGCTCCACAGGTGCAGACCACCATTGTGTTAGTCTTCAATTGCAGGTGGCTAGGGTTGAAGAAGGACGATGAGAACTGGGGTTGAAGAAGGGACGATTAGGGTTTCATAAAGGGATTTTGTGATTTTTATTTATTTTTTGTTTTTTTTAATATGTATAATACTACATTAAAATACTTTGCCCTTCATTAAAAAGGAGAAAAACGACAAAAGGCATGTGGTTAACTGAAAAATCAGACCCAATTTAGATTTTGGATGAAATGACAATAAAATTGAAACATGAGGACCTAGATTCAAAAGATTTCAATTTTGGACAAAAGTATCAAAAGTGACCAAACCTCAGGGACTATTTTGACATTTAACTCTTTATTTTTACTGTAACTTATTATAGCATTATTATATTTTTATTTGTAACGTACGTGTAGGTGCACACGATAGATTGATGGCTGATTACTTTGTCGACGAACCCTTGTACACGGATGTGATGTTTAGATGTCGGTTCCGAAGAATGATGTTCCAGTAAGTGAAGAGCAACAAGATTTAAACGCGTTCCCATTACAGAATGAGTACAGACATCAAGACTTTCAAGCAGACTTGATGGAATACATTTGGAACTTCGCACACCACGACCCCAATGACGACTAGTATTTTTTTTAAGTTTAGATTTTTATTTTTTAATGTAATGTAAGCTATATTATTAATTTCACTATTTAATTTAATTTAACTTTTATATATATTGAATGAATATTATTTAACAAAAAGAAATTAATAAAAAGGGAGACCTATCACCCTTGGGTTAGGTGATGGCCCTGGGTTAGGAGTTGAAATTACTGAACAAAGCATTTTTATCAAATATGTACCTTTTACGAAGGGATCATGTGATCTAAAAATATTGCTGCAACAGGCTGTACAAAAATAAATTGAAAAATAAATCGGTATTTTTTGGGTTCAAGTTATCTAAGGTATACGCCTTGCAAACTGGGATCTACCTGTAATAACTAATTAAGTTTCTTAACATTTAATTTATTATGTATTAAAATCGTGTGTAATAACTAATTAAGTTTCTTAACATTTAATTTATTATGTATTAAAATCGTGTGAATTATCGAAATTCGAACAAAACCATTTTTTCACATGGGTTAAGGTGAGTTTAACTAAATCACAATTCAAACCTAACCAAATAGCCAAACAACTTTCTATATACCCTATTTGCATGAATCAAAAGCCCTTAAGCGTTTTTAACATTTAGCAACATCTGAATGGTTAAGTGCTGAAATAGTAAGAGGACTGAACCATTAAATGCTGAACTAGTAAGAGATCTGAACCATTAAGAGCTGTATAATGCTTAACCGTTCAGAGGCAAACGTCTGACCAATTCAGATTAGAAGTATTAACCATACATACTCTGTATAATGCTTAACCATTCAGACATCTGCTCGTGAAACAAACAGTCTGAACCATCAAATGCTGAACCAGTAAGAGGTCTAAACCATTAAAAGCCTCATTAAGAGGTAAATAAACAACCCCATAGCCTCGGGCCTCATGCACACTTTTTAAACCAAGTAACATATCATTGTGCTTTTGATTGGTGAACAAATATTTGAACAATATAATATCTCAAACAAGGTGATAAGATTCATATGGAGTAACAAAGACGACAACTTCCGGTAGCATTACATGTAATATAGTTATCATAGAAACTAAACAGACTGCATATCCATAAAAAAACAACATTGCCCATTGTCTTCTACTTAAACATCATGCCCAAAAAGAGGGTAAAACAGTAAAACCATCAGTCCCCCTTTCTCCTAAAAGAGCAACCTTCAGTGAGTCTGGCCCGACCACCAGTCGGCTGGCATAACACCGTCTGGCAGTTTCCGCACACTACAACGGTTTGAGAGTGGCTAAACACGGTAGTTCTGTACACCCAACACAAGAAGTATATTAAGTATGTAAATATCATTATCATTGTTCTTATAACAAGACCGGATCACTCATCAGCCTGATAACCGACTACATAACTGGGCAGGTTATGTCCACTTGAACCGACCCGCTTAAATTACACGTATCGGTAGGCCTGTAAACAAACCGAACATTCATGAACTTGTTCGGCGGGAAGTTCTAATAAAACGAACACAAACAAAAATATTTGTCCGTCTGATTAATGAACGAACATGCACACACCATGTGTTCATTTATTTATGTTTGCTTATTTACGTTCGTTTAAATTTAAATAAATAAATACATAATAGTTATTTTATATAAATATTAGGTTAACCGAATTTTTTATTTTTTTTAAATAGTAAATTATCACTTACTTAATATTTATATAAAATACTACTTAATTTTTGTATCTATGAACCCTAATTTAGATGTGTTTTCGGATGAATTGTAATATATTAGACTTGTATGTTTGTGTTCACTAATGTTAAATTGTGTTTGTTTATATTTGTTCAGTTACGTTCATTTGTGTTTGTTCAATCATGTTAATTTATGTTTGTTAATGTTTATTCAAATATATTCAGTTAATTTTTGTTTGTTTATGTTCATAAACTGTTTGTTTAGACTTCAACCGAACAAACATAAACAAACACAAACATGCCTGATTTCTTAATGAACGAACAAAATCATGTGTTCGATTATATGTTCGGCTAAAGTTAAATGAACGAACACAAACATGCCTATGTTCGTGTTCGTTCGGTTCGTTTACAGGCCTACGTACCAGACATAACAGTTAAGACTGAATTTTTAAAATTTTAGATTTTTCTTCATTTCAAAAAATCATTTTCTTCAGTTTTTTTTACTGAAAATAGTGACCAAATTACCAACCCATATAAAGTTCATGTTGGTCGGGTTCGGATTATTCAAGTAATCTCTAATTCGGGTTCAGGTAGCTTCAGATTCGGGCAAAGTTGTTAACAGCGAATAGCATCAAATAGTGGTACCTATATACTAAGTAGTGATAAATAGCGATACACTAGAAAAAAAATTAAAATTTTTTTATATGTATATCATATCAAAATACCTTGGTATATATATGCTATTTTACACGTATATTTAACAAAAACCTAATCAACCAATAACCAAATAAAACAAAAAATAAATAAATAAATAAAATTAAAATCAATATACTCACATGTTAAAGCAGCCTTGACACTTAACATCCTGCACCAATCAAAAACAAAAATTAAATATTTGAAAAATATACACTCTCAAAGTAAAAGCAATTAACAAGTTTAAGAAAATGATGGAAAGCATGAGTTATTGAAAAAGAAAGAATTAGAAGATGAAGAAAATACCATAAAGAAGGAGTTAGGAGACTGAACAAGACGCTTCAGTTTATGCTTCCTTTTTTCCAATTCAGCTGGTGGGTTCAGCAAATCAACATCGTTCGGCAAAACCTGCAATTATCATTCTTAATATTAGATGGGTTGATTATACGATCATGAAGAGTGATTTGTTTCAAACATCTCACCATCTTGTTTGATTGTGTTTCAGCCGCCGCCTCACTCACGAAAACCCTAACAACAGATTACAACAGCAGATTGAAAATGGATATGTGTTGTGTTGGCTGTTTATATATTCATTATTGTATGTATGTTTTTGGGCTGGGCTTTTTAAATAAAGGCCTCTTATCTTTTTTTCTATTGGCTCACTATGTACATCTATTGGGCCTAAAAAAAAAAAAACCAGCCTGAAACCCATGACCTAAAGTATTTGGGACGGGTTTATCTGATAACTAACTGACAGGTATGGGATTAGAAAAAATATAAACTTTTCTTTTGGGATATGTATATTGATTACATTATCTATACTATATTATAATGCATTTGAAAAAAGTTATTTTAAAATACCTAAAAGTTAAGAGATTTATTGCATAATTAACAACTTTAAAATAAGGATTAATTAGTCTTTCAAATACTGTTTACACTTTAACTTCATCATCTTTAACCAAATTTTGTCTAATTATTTATTAGTTACACTTTTCCCCTTATTTTAAACCAACTGCCAAATTTTGTAGGTCCTTTCAAGATACTCGAGAGGATTGGCAAAGTGACGTATCGACCAGACTTACCTCAAGAACTCAACAACGTTCATCCAACGTTTCATTTTTTGAATCTCAAGAAGTGTTTAGCTGATAAAGGACTTCAAGTTCCGCTGGATGACTTACAAATCAACGAGCATTTTGTTGAGAAACCGGTAGAAAGCATGGACGGAGGAACCAAGCAGCTTAGGCGTATCCGAGCGATCGACGAGCGAGCGGACCTTTGCTCATGCTTTGCTCGTTTTCAAATCGAACCGAGCGGCTCATTTACAAACTGAGCGAGAATCGAACGCGTATTTTTCAAGCGACCGTCGAGCAGTTTGGACAACCCTAGTTTCACATTTGAAACCTGCTTTTAAACAAAATACAAAATAATAAAATATCTAGAAGCGAAAAGACAAAAATACCCCCACCCACTTAAGAGTGTAATTTTTTTTTTAAAAAAGAGTAAATTACAAGTTTTGTCCTTTATGTTTACATCAAATTTCAGGCGCTGTCCTTTAGCGCAAAAGTTGACAGGCGGTGTCCTTTATCTTTCAAAATCTTGCACGTTTTGTCCTTCAGGCCAAACTCAGTTAGTTTTTTTGGTTAAATCTAGTCATGTGCAAGGCACATGAGGGTACTATAGTAATTTCACCATTCGAGGGGCTATTGTGTAAGATCAATTATATCAAGGGGCTATTATGTAATTTACTCAAACATTTATTGACCCCTTATCAACATCAGAGTTATGGTGGTTCAGCCATGGAACCAGGTCGTCGGCGTAGAGATCACCCACTACCACCACTCTCTCTCCCTCTCTATCTTCTCTCTCTCTCTCCTCTCCTTTCTCTTTCTTCACCCGCTACCACCACCTTCCACCTTCCACCACCTCCACCCCCCACCACCAACACCCATCGCCACCACATCCCATCTCCCATCTCCCACCGCCACCACCAACACCCAACCACCACTGCAATCCGCCTTTCGTACTCCAAACCCAACACAGAATCAGATCCACCGGATCCAATACCTCCCTGATTAAACCCTAACCTACGAACCATCTGAATCAGAACCAACATTATAGCCAAAAGGCCTAAATTCTTTACAATTACGCTCACAGCAGTCTTCCAAGGCGGGCGAGAAGGCGAGGGATCGGTTGCTTTTTTAACGAAGGTTCGTTTTCGTAATTTGGTGGTTGAATTTGTTGGTATAGGGTTTTTGGTTTGAACAGATCTTTCGAGAAGAGTGTCTGCTTGTTTGGTTAAGTGGGTGAGATCTTTGGCTCTGCTGGTGGTGTCGTCGGTGGCCGGAGAAGTGTCGAGATCGTCGTTTCCGGTGGCATCTATTGGTATTGATAATTTGATATGTTTTGTGCTTTTACGAAGTCTAGATCTGTTGTATACGTTTTCATGTTTTTGGTTTGTTTAGATCATTCTGGTTGAGTTTTTTTGGTTTGTTTAGATCATTCGTGTTTTTTTTGGTTTGTTTAGGCATTAGGTTTGATTTTTGAGTAAGGAACATGAGAATAGATAGAGGAGAAAAGACGGTTGGTGTCCGGTGGCGGTGGTGGCCGGCGGTGACGGTGGAGGGTGGTGGAGATGGTGGTGAAGGGTTGTGGTATATATATATATATATATACACTTATAATAATAATAATAATAAAACTAAAATTATTTTGTTTTATTAAAGAGGGACAGACAAGTGGGATGTGCAATGACCATTTTACCCGCATGTGCACCCTCATGTGCCCTGCACATGCCTTAATTTAACTGAGAATTCTAACCTGGTTTAGGTTAAAGGACAAAACTTGGAAGATTTTGAAACATAAAGGACACCGCCTGACAATTTTAAAGGTAAAGGACAGCGCCTGAAATTTGATGCAAACATAAAGGACAAAACTTGTAATTATATATATATATATATATATCAAATAACAACGTATGTTTGCGCCAGGACTTTTTTTGCCTTTTCACATTCACCACCAAGCTTTTCTTTATAACATCAACAGCCTCAGCTTCATCTCTTCAGTTTTCGTTTTATAATTTCGTCATGATTTTGCTGAAGATTTAGGGCATGTTTGGGTAAGCTTTTTGAAACAACTTATTGACTTATTGGCTTTTTGAAAAGTCATAAGCTCTAAAATGATGTTTGGCAAAGAGGGTGTATGTGAGGGGAAAAAGCCAATAAGTCACAAAATCCTGACTTTTCCAAGAAGCCAATAAGTCAATAATAGGGATGGCAATCAAACCCGAACCCGATGGGTAAACCCGAAACCCGACACATTTGGGACGGGTTTGGGGTCGGTTAATTGGGTTTGGGACGGGTTTGGGAATAGTTTTTATTTTCTTTGCGGGTTTGGGACGGGTTTGGGATTTAGTGATATACCCGTTTACCCGACCCAATTACCCGATAAAGTGTACCCGTTTACCCAATTGTATACCCGATATAATTTCTTTTATATTATTAATATGTTTTTTTTTGCGGGTTTGGGACGGGTTTGGGATTTAGTGATATACCCGTTTACCCGACCCAATTACCCGATAAAGTGTACCCGTTTACCCGATATAATTTCTTTTATATTATTAATATGTATATATATGATACATCCTTTTTTTACACATATAGCTATTCTATTATGTATACATTGTAGTTATTTGATATATATTTTTATAATAACAATGCAAAATGTAACCGGTTAGTAGTTACCCGATAGATACACAATAGGTTCTGAGATGAGTATACCCAACAAGTAATCTTTTTAAATTAACGGGTTTACCCGAAACCAGCGGGTATTCCCGATACCCGATGGGTATTTACCCGCTAGAAACCCGACGGGTTTTGGGACGGGTTTGGGACAAGCTTATCTAATCGGGTTTGGGTTTGGGTTTGGGTTTGGGATTACCTAAACCCGTCCCAAACCCGACCCATTGCCATCCCTAGTCAATAAGTTGTTTCTAAAGCTTACCCAAACATGCCCTTAGCATGAAAATAATGATCAGAAGCCCTAATTTTCAGATGACGAAGAGAACTGAAAGCCGAACGGTTTTTTCCCTCATCCAACTACCCACCGCCCTCTTCTCCTTCTTCAAAATCTAACCCTAAGAGTCTCTGGAGAGACAGAGGGGAGAAGAGATGGGAGACAGAGAGACCTCCCGCTTCCACACGGTCGCCGCGCCGCACATGCCTCTCCGGCGTCGACATGACAGACGGGTCCGCCGTACATGGTGGTGGGTTATGTCGGTTCTCCGGCGGTTGCTAGGTTGTCCGTTGCTGTTTCTGTCCACATCAGCAGAAGTCGATGGTGATTATGCTTCTAATTTGTGAAATTTATTGAGCAAAAATGGTGCGGATTTTACCGATGACGTCAGCGATTCGTCCTACAATCGCATCGTTCGCCACTGCTCGGTTCAGTGGCAGCATCGGCGTGATTAATGCTTCTTCGCGGTTCAATTCGGTTCACTTTGGCTCCACTGGTATGAATTTATGGATAGAATAATTAAGTTTTGTTTTGTTTATTGGTGATTTGAACGGTTAGTTTGTGTTTATGTGGATTGATATGGTTGTTTATATGATTATATTGTGTTTTGAGTTGAGTTTGCTTAATTAGGTTTAGTTTGTGCGTATGAGTTTTACGGGTTTTAGTGCATTTGTGCAGATTATGGATGTGAATACGTTTGTTGAGCATCTAATTTGTGTTTAAGTGGATAGGTAGGGTTTGTATCGTGTTTTGGTTTAAATTTGTATAATTAGGTATAGTTTATGGCTTTATGCGTACGAGTTAACGAATTTTAGTGCATTTGTGGAAATTTGTGTGTTTCGTTCGATTTGGTGTTGAACAACATGTAGGAATTTATTCGAATTTCAGACAGAAACTAATATAACATTATGTTAATTAGTGGAATTAATAGAACCTTATATTGATTATAATCTCATATGTATAGTTGTCGAAGGGTCAGTGCTCGCACCTAAAAGGTTTTTGACAACATAGATTATATACTTATGAAAATCGGGAAAATGAGGGCTTCAAGGCTGACTGAAGTTAATTTTGTATATCTGTGATGATAAATGGATTTAATAGAATGCTTTCGTTCTATGGATATGATATAGTGGTAGTTCATAGTCTGTTACTCTGTTAATATATTTTATTACCATTTGGCTTATGTTTGTCCAGTGGGATCACACTCAAAAAACTTTGGTCCTAACGCTTGTAAGATATTTAGACAAGAAAGAAACCCTAAATCAGCAGCTAAAACAATTGTAAGCATGGCGCAAGGAAGCACAGCAACCACGCAAGAAAATGCGTTGGAAAGAGAAGAATGCTTCACGTTGTTTATCGTGTTGGTGACTTGGACAGAACAATAAAGTAACTTTTTATATTACATATTATTTTTTATCTTTTTTGTTAATAATTAATATGTGGAATCGATACACCTGAAATGTGTTTGCGGGTTCTATACAGAGTGGTTAGGGATGAAACTGTTGAGAAAAAAGAGACGTACCTGAGGAGAAATACACAGATGCGTTTCTTGGATATGGACCGGAAGATTCGCACTTTGTGATTGAACTCACATATAGTAAACTATCTTCAAACTACTTTTTATTAGGCCAATAGTTACGTATGAATTCTTTGCATATGGCTAATATACATTCATGTTGCCAGATTATGGAGTTGATAAATACGACATCGGAACTGCATTTGGTCATTTTGGCATTGCGGTTGATGATGTGAGTGAATATTTTACCACTTGATTTCTATCGGTTCTTGCATCTGCATATACACTGTCAATTTCCATGATGTTGATTGATTTAAGCTGATTAATTCTTTTAGCCTGTTAGTGACTGACGGGCGGTGTTTACTATTGTTTTTTATCGATGTAAAACACGTGTCGACATACTTTTGTGCTTACCACGACTTTATTTTGTAAGTTCTCTCTTTCGATTGCTATATCGAATCAAAAATCGGGTCGCCCCGCCGCGAAGCGCGGGTGTAACCCCCTAGTTTACTCTTAAAAAAAAAGGCCTTATGAAAATGGCAAATATAAGGGAAGATTTTTGTAACTTACTCTAGTAATAATAAAATAATTGCTTTGCTAAGTAGTTGTGGGGACCGGTAGTGTAAATTTGGGTGTATTTATTGGATTGGTCATTGGATGATAACAAAATATCCCCAATCTCGTTGTCTTTCATCCCTAGTGAGGTAAATCATGATTCGGTTTTGCTCTATACGTTTGTTTGACCTAATAATAATAATCCGTTCCGTTTGTTTAGAATTCGTTAATTGTCCCAGTCTGAATCTCCCAGGCCCCTAGGGTTTTCAAAAGCATCGGTAAATCAAGTTTTGTATACAAAGTAATCGAATTGTTTGAATTTCATTATTAATTGTGATGGTAATTTCCCAAAACCCTAAAGTAACATACAGACATATGTGGATAATTTTAGGGATTAGATAAAAATATGTGTGTGTGTGATATGGTGCAAGGAGGATAACGCTTATAACTTTCTTAGACCATGCGTAGTGGTAAGGGTGAATAATGCCCCACCATTGGGCGTTTTCCGTCATGTGGCAGTCCAGTCAGCAAGGGGCATTATTGGGCGTTTTTTCTAAAATGGGTGTAGTGGGGATGTATGTATTATGTTAAAAAGGGGTTTAAAAAATTAAATAAAACAAAAAAAGGGGATTGGTCAAGAAAAAGTGGGATGCATCTGATTGGCCACACAAAACCCATTTGAGCGTGTTTTGAATAACGCTGCTGGAGGGGGGATTTGCGCAAGATCACGCCTGCGGGGGTGGGGAGGCGGCATTATTGGGCGTGTTTGGGGGGGGGGGGGGTAACGCCGGACATATTGCCCATTACGGTTGTTCTTAGGGCTTCAAGTGGTTACTTGCTTTTCTTTATAATACTCTGTGTTATCTTCAAGTCTTAACTTATTATTCTTATTAGTCATGGTGCGATCACCCGTCTATGACCCTAATAATCCCGTTGTAGTACTTAAAGTCAAACAAGTGCTTGGTCTACTGTATGAGGTACTCATCTCTCTCCTCCCTCTTGGCTTAACTTGTGTTTGTTCAATAGCTAACACCTACTTTTGCTTTGGCACTTACTTACAGTCAAGCAACCCCTGGACAGCTGAGGAAATAGATGCACGTGTTGATTTCCAAGGCGTTGATAAGGCCATCTTCTTTAAAAAATTGTCAACCTACCCAACTGTTCTTTTTGATGGACATTGTTACTCTTATAGGGTACGTACGTGCATAGCTAGCTAATCTTTTTATTACTTTGACTTTTTATTCTACTAAACTTGGTGTTTCTTATTATTTACATTACAGTCTTCGGGTTATGTGAGAGACGCAATGCGACTTCGAGTACTAACACGTCAATTTGCAGAGGTTGATCTTAAAGACGATGCAACTTTCACGGTACAGATAAATTGTTTTATTTTCTTATCCAACTTGAGTCTTCCACATGACCATGATCATGATGATTGATTGATTAACAGGAGAAGGAAGGGACCCGGGGCACCTCCAAACGAAAACTGAAGAGGATCAAACTCACCACTCCTAGCTTTAATGACCTCTTCAAATATACTCCTGAAGGTATAAGAGAAGAAGAAGAAGAAGAAGAAAAACGAGGATGATATGTAATATCTTCTCGATCCTAACTCGTTTGTTATGCAATAAAACAAACTCTAGTTGTTTAATTACTTGCTCTTTGAATCTCCTGAGCTTCACTTGTGTTTGGTTTACCTACCTTAAATCTTCTCGTGTTTGTTCTTCTGGTGGCTGGTGTGGTCTCTGTTTGTTTTGTTTCATATGCATGCTCACTTTCAAATCTTTTCAATCGTTAAGCTCCTAGTCTATGTTTGTTTAGTTATGTCTCTTACAACGTTGGTTTTTAGTACTCTTTTGTTAATTTAGAATCCACATCTCTGTTTTCTCACAGTTGTGGTGTTTTTTTTTAATGCAAATATGACTTACATATGGGTCTAATATAAACAAACATATCTTGGGAAGTTTTGTACACCTATTTGATATCTGTACAATTGAATAGGAACTTGATTATATAGTCAAAACTTGATATCTGCCAATGATCTCTAGATCAAGTGGTGGAAGACTTGCATTTCTCTTGAGAGATGCAGGTTCGACTCCTATTTGGTGCAGAGTGAGGCACTAGTGGGCAATGATAGGAGACCCAGGGAAACCTAGGTTGGATCCTTGAGCCAAACGGGTTTTACTGGTAATTTCACCGTCGTGCCTACGGGCGGGTGGGTTGCTGGGTTTTCCCCGGAATTGGTGGTGGACTCGGGTTACTCTCGGAGTACTCCGTTTGTCCAGTGGGTGCCCCGAGAGTGCTCGGGATTGATTCTGTTGGCCGTTAAAAAAGAAAAAAAAAAGAATGATAGTTTCCATGTGTTTCGAATCACTTGCCTTTCTTCTGATGGAAGTCCCTTGATGAACATGAAGCTTGAGAACCTAACGCATAAACATTTTCAAGTGTCTACTAGTGGACGTGTATCCGAGAATGAGGGACTTAACTTATAGTCTTATAGATTGAGCTCAGTAATCTAAACTTGATTCCATGCTGGCCCTCTAGGACCAGCCAAAGCCATATTGGAGCAGCTGAAAATAATATGACTTCACCCATTAAGAATCACTTAGTCTAAGACACAAAAGTAAGGGTGTAAACAAGCCAAGTCACCCGTGAGCTACTCGAGAGCGACTCACTAAGAACTCGAATCTAGCCGACTAACCGAGCTTAAACAAGCTTGAACCTAGAAATAGTTTATTTAATAAACGAGCCTAAGCTCAAGCTTTAATTATCGAGCTCGAGTAGACTTGCGAGCCTAAAAGAACACATGATGATTTCCACTTAGAATATTAAATATATATATTAACCCATATAGAGCTTCTATAACACAGAAGCTACTTGCATCCACACCAGGGGCGGACCCAAGTTATGGGGTGGGTGGGCGGCCGCACCCCTTGAAAAAAAAAATTTAGTGGTATTTTTCGCGAAAAATCCAGACCGCACCCCTTGAAAATTTTCGTCCGCACCCCTTGAAAAATTCCTACCGCACCCCTTGGAAATTTTCGTCCGCACCCCTTAAAATATGTTAGGAATTTATGTAAAAAAATTGTGAACACGGATTGAAACCTGATCAAATTATGTAAACAAGTTAGCCTACACCCCCTTTAATAAACTTAAATTCAGTCAATCAAGCCCAATAACTTAATACTCATTCAAGCCCAACCCAACTACTAGTTTTGTTAAACAAACCAGTCCACATAATAAAAAAAAACCCAAAGCGCTGCCACTTGCCAGCGACTCCCGCCCTCCCTCTGCCTCACTTCAGTGCCCAGCGACAGCATAATTCCGGCCGGCGACTGCAAAATTTCGGCTGCAAACTGGTTAATTCAGGCCGCCCCTGACAGGTACATGTTTTTTACTAGGGCTTATAATAATTACTAGGGTTTGAAATTCAAAATTTTGGTTGACAAACATGTTTGTTGATTATATGATTGTTGGTTGGCAAATAATAATTACTAGGGCTTGAAATTCAAAATTTTAAATTGAAAATTAAGGAACATGGGCTATGGTTGAACACTTGAAGATCCTTGTTTATTTTGTATGTGATAGGATTAGGAATGAACAATGAGTAGGGAAGTTATGCCTCGATTTCTCAAGAGGAAAGGGGTTGAACCACTTTTTTTCGCCGGATTATTCTAATTAAAGACCAAGGTATGTTATAGATAAGTTTTTTTGTTCTTTTATTAAATGATTAAGAGAAATAAATGTAAGGATGGTTTGAACTTTGATGTTTTTTTGTTTGTTAATGTGATAGGAAGTTAAGAACTAGGGTTTGATTGTTTGAGAATTGAAATGGACCCGACCCGATCTGATTCGACCCGCTATGAAACTTTGTTTGTTTGTTTTTACTTGTTTTACATGACCCGACCCGATCCGACCCGCTACGAACCGATCTTTTTCTATAGCTAGGGGTCTAAAATCTTTAAAAAATTTCCGCACCCCCAGGAAAAAAATCCTGGGTCCGCCACTGATCCACACATCAGTAATGATGTTTTATACAACATAAACCATACCAACTTCCAACAAAGATGCTCGAGGCACCTTCAACACAACATCCGGTCCCCGTCCATTCCGCCTGAGAAAATGATACGCGAAATTAATCGCTAACTTCTTCAAAACCGAGGCTTCTTTCCACATGCGAGTGACCGAGTATGAATGCAGTCCCACTTTGTTGAGCATCACATAATCTTGAAGTTCTTCTTTCATTTGCCTGTGATCTGTTGGTTCTTCAGAATCATTATGATCATCGACGGAAAATGTCACGCGTCTTCTTATCATTTGCGGGTCCATTTCGACTATATCTGATAAGCTCTCGGCTGTTGGAAACCCGACAGATACACTAAAGTGTTGCATACTTTCATCCGGTTCAAAAGACCGTGCTGACGAAAAGTCTGAGTTCCCGATCACTGCACGCCTATACTCTCCTGATGATCTAGTTATTATATGTATCATATATGTATGCTTTTGGGCTTCAAAGCGTTGGTTGTTTTTTATTTTATTTTGAGCTGGGCTTTATCCTTTGATATAGGCCTACATAGAAATTTAATAAAAAACATGTGTGTACTGTAAACTATAAACTAATGGTGCAAAAATCGGGTTTTTTTAATACCCGGTTTCGGGTATGATCGGATATTAAGAAAAACTGGATAGGGTTTAGATACGGGTATTGAGGAGAAGTACCATGTCCTATGTACTCGGGTAGGGTATGATCGAGTTCGGGTATAATCGGATATTAGAATCGAGTATTAATATCCGGTTTTAAAAAATAAGTGTTTGTAATTAATTTACACAAAAATAAATTCATTTAAAATTAAATTTGGTTTGTAATTTGTAAAAATAATTAAAATAAATTACGATAACATAAGTTAACTCGATGTACAAATTATTTGCTTTATCATATGATTTTTTAAAAAACTTAATTATAAAAGTTGTAAAGTAAACATAATAATATTCTTTAAAATTAGGGGAGCGGAATATTTTTAAACATCTTTGAAGCAGTGGCGGACCCAAATTTTCTTTTCATGGGGAGCGGAATATTTTTAAACATCGTTTGGCTATAACTATAAAATAAATTTTTTGGTCCGCTTTGGGTCGGATCAGGTCGGTTCATATTAAAAAATATAAAATTGACTAATCGTATATGTTGATAAATGGTCAATTTTTCATAAATTTATGTATTGGAGAAAACTTGAGCTTTGTTATAAAACTTAAGAGATTGAAATCAAAACTTCCTCTATATATCTTTCTCTATAACTCAAAAGATGAACGGCTACGAATACATTATATCATATCTACAACCATGAGATACATTGAATGATTTATAGAAAACAAAAGAAATAAAACAAAATGGGTGGGGCCTATATGTCTGCTAATAATTCATAACACCCCCCCTCAGACATATGCCCATTTATTTGTTTGATGAATAAATCATTAGCTCCTTGTGGTATGTTGTTCTACAACTTTGGTGTTTAGCTTTGACATGCTGCCTCGTTAAAAACCTTGCTAGGAAAACCCAGTGGGACAAAACCATAGCTAAGGGAAAAAGAGTGCAGCTTGCATTATACACAGTGGATCAGATATGTTGCCTCATTAAAAAGAGTGCAACGTGTATAATGCTCCCCCTCAAATTGTGCGTCAATAATTTGAACGAATTATTGAAGTTACTGTGTCAATAATTCGAATGAATTATTTCCTTTACTGTGCGCTTTTACTGTGCATCTAGTTGTCATCCACCGAACGAATTATTCATAACACTCTCCCTTGGATGACACTTTGCAAACTTTGGGGTAGTTAAGTACTGCCTCATTAAAAACCTTGCTAAAGAAAAACCCAGTGGGAAAAAAAAAACTTTAGCTAAGGGAAAAAGAGTGCAGTCTATAGCTCCCCCTCAAGTTGCAATTTGTAAGGCATCACATTCTCCGTACGATACGCATGCCAATGTCATGAACGTGTTTCCTGAAAGTTGATGTAGGTAGTGCTTTTGTGAAAAGATCGGTTGAATTGTTGCTGGATTGGACATATATCATATCGACTTGATTGTCTTTAATAAAGTCTCGAGTATATTCAAAAAAATCTTGGTGGTATATAAGAGTGCAACTTGTAATACTCCCCCTGATTTCATTATGTATCGTTTAAGCCTCCTGCGTAGATCTTTTAGTTGATATTTTGCCACTTCATTCCTTGATGTGTATAGTCCTTTATGTTGATCAATGTTATATGGTCTTTATATGAGATTCCTAGTGCTTTATGTAAACAAATACCATATGATCCACAACTATATGTTGTTACATTCCCTGCATTTACAAAGCTAACCAAACTTGTTTTGGTAGGTTAGTAATATATAAAAAAATTTTATCTTTCATACCTTAGATGTTAATTTATTACATCTGATTATTTTATCTCTTCTTTGTACACGAGTAATATGATACAGATGGTAATGTATAACTAGCAAAATATATCAATATAATCATAATTCTCTATATGTGTAATAATTTATGGATAATGATGCAAATGCTAGTTTGTATATCAAGGCATAAATTTGTATTTCATATTTGATTTGTTAATATGTTTTAATAGTTATAAAACCCTCATACGGTTTTCCAAAGAAAAATATATATAGTCCAACTATACCGTATGCAAAAGATGCCTTGAATACTTACTTCATTCATACAATCCATAGTTTACCATGCTTATACATTAATCAATAGCTATCATAACCATCGAATTTCATTAACTTTTTCATGTACTCATCAGCCTTAGGAAACTCATCGAGAGTTCCATTTCTTTTCAGCATTTATAATAATTTAAGCATATTCATATCTTATAATGTTCTTGAGATCTCGCCTTACATGACTTTGATAATTTAAATTCTTCATGAATTTTTTATGTATTTTGTAGTACCACATGATATATAAAATATTCATAAGCTGCATGTCAATTTTCTCTTAATATATTACCAGACGAATCAGATATTGGAAAGTTATTATATCCACCACTGGAGAATGTGTCTCCTCATAATCAATCAATGGTTTTGCAACATTCTTGTGCCACCAAATTTTCTTAAAATAACTTCATGTGATTTTCAATTCATAACTTGTATAAAAAAAACCCATTTGTATCCAACACATCTTACAACTTCAGTTGCATGGACTAGGGATCCAAAAACTTTCCATTTCAACAGAGAATTCAACTCTGCCTTATTTTGCATCTTTTCATTTTAGCCAATCATTTCTATGTTTACGTTCATAGGCAGATCTCAATCTTAATCCTCATCGTTTAAATCATTTTACGCGCTACATTACATACAAAAGTATAATGACGTCGATTTTTATTTCGATTCCGTACATATCTTAGACATGATACAACTTATCGAGATCTCTTTATTTCCAGGTACCTGAGGTTCTTCTTGAACCATCATGTCTACTGTCTCTTCAGGAGACCTTTTTAATATCACCTCGACTTGACCATCTTAATTAGTTGCTCCAACTTTCGAGGAATTGTATTTCTGGAATCGACTAGTCTACCACGCTTCAGGCGTGCAATAGACTCATTAGAAAATATGTGGTTGTCCTTCTGGGACACAAACATAATTTTACTGTAAAAACATCGTAAAACACGCAGTTCAGAAAAACGGCATGAAAAACTCAGTTGAAAACGCCATAAAACACTCAGTTCAGAAAAACGCCATGAAAATACCTAGTTAAAACGCCATAAAAACACCTAGTTCAGAAAAACGCCATGAAAATACCTAGTCAAAACGCCATAAAACACCCAGTTCAGAAAAACGCCATGAAAATACCTAGTCAAAACGCCATAAAACACCCAGTTCAGAAAAACGCCATAAAACCCAGTTAATTTTTTTTCGAAAAGTATATCAATAGTATACTCATTGGAAAGATAAAAAAACGCTGAGTTTTATGGTGTAATTTTTTTCGAAAAATAATCACGTATAAAAAAGTTATTGTCGTTTAAGTATGATGGGGGAAAATAACATGTGATTAGCATGTGCACCTTTGATTGGAACTTCCTATTTTACCCCTCCTGGTAGTTCCAAGACCCCTATTATTTAGAAAAATGCCACCGCATCAATCTCAGCCACAAACCACCAGGGGCGGACTTACATATAGCCCAAGGTGGCCGGGCGCACCCCCGGGAAAAAAAATTAGTGCTATTTTCCGTTGAAAATCCCGTCTGCACCCCTTGGATTTTTTCGTCCGCACCCCTTGAATTTTTTCATCCGCACCTCTTGGAATTTTTCGTCCACACACCTTAGGTAAAAAAATGTTTTCGATTTATATTTTAATTTTTTTTAGTAAACTCTAATTAAAAAAACTACCTAAATTATATAAACTTATACTACCCAACTTAACCCAAATACCCAATACCTTAACCCACTATTTCATTAAACATAATTAGCCCACTAATTACTAGCCCATTAACCAAACTCAACCTAAGTTCAAACTATAATAATTAAAATAAGCTCAATAGTCCCTTAGAATTCCTCCCGCCCTCCCTCTCTTGGGTCGTCTCCTACCAGCGATCATCGAACACAACAACAACCACAACAGCACGTCATCAGCAGCTGCGAACCACCGCCGTCCGACACCAAAGGGTAACAAAATTCTTAAATAGGTTTGAAATTTTATGTGTTTTGACGTTGTTTATGGTTGTTTAGATGATTTTTAGGGTGATTATGTTGTTTAGATGATTTTTAGGGTGATTACACACGATTTCTAGGGTTGAAAATTAGAAATAGAAACATTATCTTATGGAGCGATGAACTTATGCATCAATTTGTTTGTGATAGGAACCATGAGTAGGGACGTTATGGCGCAATTTCTTTTGTTTTACATCACCCGACCCGACCCGAACCGACCCGATACGAAGCGATTTTTTACTTATATACCTAGGGGCCTAAAATTTTTAAAAATGTTTCGCACCCCCAAGGAAAAATTCCTGGGTCCGCCACTGCAAACCACTAAGATCTTGTGGCTGAGAATCGTTCTCACCGTTGTCACACTTTGAGGCGTTCTCTGCTGATCCTGTTCATATATATATATAGGGAGAAGATCATGCGAGAACCACCTCTTATTGCGAGAACCGCGAGAACCAATGTGAACACAACAAAAAATGCCTAAAAATAGCTAAAAATCACACAAATTTTTTTTTTTTGAAATTTTCAATATTTTTTTATAAAAAAAATCGCTACTTTTCGAAGCAAAAAAAAAAAAAAAAAAAAATTTAAAAAAAAAAAAAATTTTTTTTGGCTTCTAAAAGTAGCGATTTTAACATAAAAAATATTAAAAAATTCAAAAAAAAAATTTTAGATTTTTTTTTTGATTTTTTTAGATTTTTTTTAGGTTTTTTGGGGTTTAGTTTTTAGCATTTTAGCTTGGAAGGGGGGGGGGGGGGTGGGTTTAGGTTTTTGGGGGGTGGGGGAGGGGGTTTAGGTTTTTTTTTGGGGGGGGGGGGATAGGTTTTTTTTTAGGTTTTAGTTTTTAGCATTTAGCTTGGGGGGGGGGGGGGGGGTTAGGTTTTTTTTGGGGGTGGGGGGGGGGGGGTGGGGGTGGTTTTTTTTTAGGGTTTTTTAGCTATTTTAGGTTGTGTTCACATTGGTTCTCGCGGTTCTCACAATAAAGGTGGTTCTCGCATGAGCTCCTCCCTATATATATATATAGGGTAATATATATATAGGTAATAGGTAATTCCCGTCACTTTGAAATTGGCACAGTTCTCACATGGATTAGCACACTCGATTAATATAAGTCAAACCGCATACTTTTCACATTATGTTGTAAAGGGTAAAGTTCTTGTACAAATAATCTTAACATACTAAACATACAAATTGAAGGAAAACTCAAAAAGACAAGGTGACATTTTTGTAATTATCAATAACTTTCAAAGTTACTCTACAAATATACCTAAAAAAACCTAACCACTCTCCCACAAAAAAAAAAAACCTAAACCCCCCACCCCCCCCACCCCCCAAAAACCTAAAAAAAACCTACCCCCCCACCCCCCAAAAAACCTAAAAAAAAACCTAACCCCCCCCCACCCCCCAAAAACCTAAAAAAACCTAACCCCACCCCCACCCCCCAAAAACCTAAAAAAAACCTAGCCCCCCCCCCCCCCCCCCCCACCCCCACCCAAGCTAAAATGCTAAAAACTAAACCCCCAAAAAAACCTAAAAAAATAAAAAAACACACAAATTATTTTATTTTATTTTTTAACATTTTTTATTAAAAAATCGCTACTTTTAGTAGCAGCAAAAAAAAAAAAAAAAAAAAAAATTTTTTTTTTTTTTTTTGCTAACGAAATGTAGCGATTTTTTAATAAAAAATGTTAAAAAAAAAAAATTTGTGTTTTTTTAGGTATTTTTGATTGTAACTTTGATAGTTGGTGGTAATTACAAAAATGCCACCTTGTCTTTTTGGGTTTTCCTTCAATTTGTATGTTTAGTATGTTAAGATTATTTGTATTTGATCTTTTGCCATGTTGTAAAATACTAAACAATAGACTTACGCCAACATGTCACAAATGAGGAAATTATACCCTTATACATTTACCAACCAAAATTCCAAATTGTAGTCAACCGTCGCACGTCAACAAACATGACCATTGCGAAAAAAAAAAAAAAACAAATCGTTGGCTTACAATAACACTGGCACCGTTTCAAGTATATAATATATATAGTATTATTTATTAGTAAGTTTAACCTTATCTCCCACCTTATTTTACCTATAACACATCATAATATGCAATAAAATATTAATATTCTTAAAACTATTTGGTTTTCCCCAAACACCCATGTTTATATTTATTTAATAAACCATTTCATTTTCCCATTTCCCTATTTTTCAAATTCAGATTTCAAACACTTAACCTTATCAACGTCGCATCCCTTCATAAACGTACAACGGCGGTTACTCCGGCTGGATAACCGGAAAACGCAACTTAGGGTGCCTATACAAACCATCACATCGTTTCATAGGACACCCTTTTAACAACTGGTAGAAAACGTGTAAAAAAGGCACTGTTTAAGAAACTCACGTATTGTATACATATTTGCAAGTTGGTTTTGGAATTTTTTGCATAAGTAGGTGGTTTGAACCACAAAAGAGTGTTATTAGGTGGGTTTGAATTATCTTTTCATATTTAGGTAAGTTGTGAAACCATACAGCGACTTTCAATAACTTTTCTTGCAGAAAATCAGAGAGTCTGCCAAAAGCTGCATCAAATGTTGAAGATCGCTGAATGATACAGCGACCTTGTGAAGGTCGCTGTTTGAAGTACCAACCTTTATGAAGGTCGCAGTTTCATGTACCAAGCTTTGTGAAGGTCGCAGTTTCATGTAGCAATCTTATTGAAGGTCGCAGTTTGATGTAACACTGTTATATAAAGTCGCTGTTTGATGTAACAATGTTATTTAAAGTCGCAGAATCATGTTACGATGTTATTAAAGGTCGCAAGATCAATATACAAAGTTAAGAAAGGTCGCAGAATCATATAGCAAGCTTATTGAAGATCGCAATATGGTGTCACAATCTTTGTAAATAACGACAATCTTTGCATAATTTATGCAGCTTTCGTTTGCTAGTGTAATGCTTTTGAGTGGTTAATGTGAGTGGCAAACAGTAACCTTATGCTAGTATAGATGCTATGACTAAAGCATCGTCTCTCACATTAATTGGAATCAAGCCTGCAAAGTTGGATAGGTTTGTGTAAGAAAAATACTGTGCTTGAAGAAAAATACTGTGCTTGAATATGAATTCGAAAACTTATTCACAGAATGAAGTCTTTAAATTTGAAAACTGGTTTGAACATAAAGCAAACCACAACATTTTCAATATCAAACGAAGCTTCAATCCTTTCATTACCGATAAATATTCAGTCAACTTTGATCTGCGGAAGATGAATTTTGAATGTCATCCTGGTCCTCTTGATGCATCGATGTTGTTCTTGGACAAGAATCACCGTGCGTTTGAGGTATTAAAAAATCCAACAGCGTATGATGTGCCATTAAATATTAGACGATCAGATCGAACGTTCTGGCAGCATATGAAACAAAATCCGGTTGGTGGAAGGGTAGAAGGTTTAATACATGCAGCAGGATTCAGCGGGATACTGCAAATTGGGTACAAGTATGTAGACCACGCCTTAATAACTGCGTTGGTTGAGAGATGGAGGCCAGAAACTCACACGTTTCACCTTCCTTTTGGAGAAACCACAGTGACATTACAGGATGTCAACGTGCTGTGGGGGCTACCAATAGATGGGTTCCCTATATCTGGGGCTGATACTGGTATGACACCGTATGCTGTAAGAGACAAGTGTCAACAGGTGTTGGGGTTTACCCCTGAGGAAGATGATGTGAAGGGCAAAAGGGTTAAGTCCTCCCGAGTTTTACAACGAATAACGTCCGATTTTTCTGAAAATGAAGCATCAGATGAAGATTGCATTTTTCGTGCACGTTAAATAATATTTTATTTGATAGGGTGCACAATCTTTCCTGATAATGCAAACCACCTGATTGATGTCAAATTTTTAGAATTTCTCGTAGACTTGCCCGCATGTTCGGGATATAGTTGGGGCGGTGCTGTGTTAGCTCACCTTTACAGAAACCTTTGTAATGCTGCAGCACCTGATGCTATAGCCATTACTGGCCCAGTTGCGCTTCTACAAGTGTGGGTTTGGGAGAGGTTTCGTTGTTTTGCTCCTGCTGTTGACCGGTTCCAGTACAATGCCCCGTTAGCTGCTCGGTAGTGTGAATTGGAAATAATTAAATTTATTATTTGGTATCTATATAACACTATGTTATTTTTTTATTTATCCTTTTAGGTGGAAGGGAAGCTTAACGTGTACAGATGTTTCCACACATTGCCTGAGAACATATAGATCTCAGCTGCAATCTATGAGCGAGGCAACGGTATGGTTGTTAGTTGTTGACATATAAAATTTAAGTTTGTTTGAACACGTTTCTAAAGATTGATTTTTTTTTGTTTCAGTTTAATTGGAGACCATACGACGACATTGTGGGTAGACTCCCCGATATATGTCGGAGTGGTATGGGAATTTGGCGGAGTTGTTGCCCTCTGCTATACTACTCGGTTGTGGAGCATCACTATCCTCAACGAGTGATGAGACAGTTTGGCATGTTCCAGTATATACCTAACCTAATTGCCATAGATCATAATGAGCATGCCAGGCTTCATTCCATGAACCGGGTCGGGAAAACCGGCTGGAACTGGTTAATTCGTCACGCACCGTATGTTTGTCAGTGGGAGGCACGTCATCAAAACTTGGTCACCGGGGAACTCATGACATCTGTTGGAGTTGCCAATGATTACATGCCGTGGTACATGGAACATACCGTGTTATATGTGTCTAACCCACAGTTGCCAGCTGGCCCTACGAGCGGTTTTCAAGACGAAGGAGCAAGGGCCCAAATGATGGTATATACAAGTTTAAAATTATTGAAAGTTACCTTTATTATTGTTAGTAAAAAAATTAATTATTAATTATTTTTTTTGCAGTCGGAGACGATGGGTCTAATTCACCGATCTGAAGATGTGGACGTTATTCATGGTGCCGCGTATCGGGCCCTTGAGATGTCTAATGTTCCACAATACACACAATATCCGACTCATCTGTCACAGGAGCCGGTGGACCTTGCTTCATATCCTCGTACACAGAGGTTAGGGAGGCAACGACGTCGTGGTCGTGGTGGTAGAAACGTTCAAGAGCCCGGGCCATCAAATTGGGGCACGAACTTTGAAACAGGGGGGGGGGGGGAGGTCAGGATCCGGTGTCAACGAAAATGGTAATTTTTCGGGAAACTTTGGTGTGTCACAAAACGCTGGCACTATGTTTGCGGATGCTAATCTAGCGGCAAACAATGTTAGTACTGAGCCATGGGCGACATTGTTGGCTACAGCCGTGAATTCCGACGGTATTGACGTCACTGACTTATTGGAGGTCCAAGAAAATGATATGGGTAACATAAGTCAGGCAGGGTTTTTTAGCCCCTCGCCACATATGATGGACCACAACATAAGTCAGTCAGGGTTTGTTACCCCCGCGTCACAGACGATCACCTTTATGCCGGAGACGCAAACAGACTATCAGTACTGGGCCCCAAGCCAAAGTAACGAAGACCACCGGAACCGATATGAAAATGTTGAACCAAACCCCTTAGATTGGACTCTCGACTTGAACATGTTTCCACAAAATGACCCATAGTTTGCATAGTGTAATACATTTTTGAATAAATATAGTGTGTTTTTTTTTTGTTGTTATTAGTGCAATATATTTTACGTTTATTTTATTGTTCTAAAGAAGAGAAGTAAAAATCGGTTGGATCGTTTTTGGGAATGAGGTATTTATATATGTTTATCATTAAGGGTATAAAGGACATTTCACAATTTTTAACAATTATGCATTTTTCTTAAAAATAAACATGATGTTTAATTTGATTCCCACCCACTATAAATACCCCCACCATATGGAATTAGAACTCCACAAAAACCACATCCACCTTTATGGCAAACCAAGGTGATGAGCAAAACAATTCGCATGTGGTCCCGAAAACCTCATTTTCGATTCTAAACAAACTTAGACGTCCAAGCGGTCGTTCTAACACTTCGTCTTTTCCAAAGCCGACTCGAAACGTTATCCTAAATAACCCCGGGTCGTCCGCTCAGTCGAGTAAACCTGTTGGCAGCCCTCCAGAAAGGAAAAATTTTGCATTTCCAACCGAAGACTCCGAAAATTGGTCAAGGGATGCTGTAGATTTTTACCTAAAGGGGGATTCCCCCTTTTGTTATTCTCGCTTTTTAGGGGAAATACAACTACCTAGAAGCTTTTGGGGTAGCATACTAGGCTACGAATCTAATGCATGCCTAAATGACATTGTAATTTCAATCCTAGCACTATTAGTTTTTATTATACAAATCGCTAATTAGATAAATTAAATTTATGGCAGCATGTTCAAGCGTGGACGTTAAGGCTGATGCGGCTACGACAGTCTAAACTTTTAAAAGACCCGTCAAGGAAATTGCGTTGGACGGTTTTACCTCCCCAATTTTTTGAAGACGTGTGTTATACGAAAGATTGTTTAAGAGCGGTAGACATGGCAGGAAGGAAGGAACCGTACCCTCCATTTTGGGAGGTTGATTATTTGTATATTCCGATATGGATTAAGCAGGAGGACTGGTTACTATTCCGTGTTGATATGTTTAACATGGAAATAACACAATATTGGACTGATAAAAGATGGGGAAATGAAAAACGACAAGTGGTTGAAAACATCATGGACATTTTTCCAATTTTCTTCAAGCATTTTCTTGACCAAATCTAGTATTGGCGAAACTCAAGATACTGCACAAAGAAAAAAGTTTCATTTGGTTATGTTCAAGATGGTGTACCTCAGGACAATGGTAACATTGGTAATTCAGGGGTGCTTGTCTGTATGATGATGGAGAACCTTGTAAGAGGCAAGTCGCTCATTGATGAAAGTGACGTAGAAGAGGCTTGTATCAACTACCGTCGCCACATGGCTTACGAGCTTTATAGATGGCGTTGTATGTAGGATGAATGTTGTTTGGGTTTATGAATTGTGGTTTCATACTATCTTTATAATAAAAGTTTTTTATTTGGTCAGGGGGGCCCGAAAGTTGTAAAAACTCAATTTTTTTTCTTGTCAAAAAAGTCCAAAGTGGCCTTTTCCGTGGCCGTTTCCTCACCCGTGTGGCTCCCACCACCGGGTTCGTTTGTCTCTAACTTATAAGGAGGGGTAAATTTGTCCGGGGACCAGGGGCGTCTCCTCGGCGGAATGCATTTCGGGTCACTCAGGGGGCCCTGAAAGTTGTAAAAACTCAATTTTTTTTCTTGTCAAAAAAGTCCAAAGTGGCCTTTTCCGTGGCCGTTTCCTCACCCGTGTTGCTCCCACCACCGGGTTCGTTTGCCTCTAACTTATAAGGAGGGGTAAATTTGTCCGGGGACCAGGGGCCTCTCCTCGGCGGAATGCATTTCGGGTCATTCAGGGGGCCCCGAAAGTTGTAAAAACTCATTTTTTTTTTCTTGTCAAAAAAGTCCAAAGTGGCATTTTCCGTGGCCGTTTCCTCACCCGTGTGGGTCCCACCACCGGGTTCGTCTATCTGTAACTTATAAGGAGGGGTAAATTTGTCCGGGGACCAGGGGCGTCTGGTCGGCGGAATGCATTTCGGGTCATTCAGGGGGCCCCGAAAGTCGTAAAAAGTCATTTTTTTATCTTGTCAAAAAAGGTCCAACGTGTCCTTTTCCGTGGCCGTTTCCTCACCCGTGTGGGTCCCACCACCGGGTTCGTCTGTCTGTAACTTATAAGGAGGGGTAAATTTGTCCGGGGACCAGGGGCGTCTGGTCGGCGGAATGCATTTCGGGTCATTCAGGGGGCCCCGAAAGTCGTAAAAAGTCATTTTTTTTATCTTGTCAAAAAACGCCCAACGTGGCCTTTTCCCTCTGAAAGTCGCTGTATCAACTTGCAATGTTATAGAAAATCGCAGAATCATACTACAAGCTTATTGAAGGTTGCTGTTTCATACTACAAGCTTATTGAAGGTTGTTGTTTCATAATACAAGCTTATTGAAGGTTGCTGTTTCATAATACAAGCTTATTGAAGGTTGCTGTTTCATAATACAAGCTTATTGAAGGTTGCTGTTTAATAAGAAGTTTAAATTGTGTCTGTAATCATGTTCAAGCTTAAAAACGTTCGTTGGTTGATATTTCAACCCACTACACAACCCACTCATCCTTAACATTTGTTAACAAACGAAATCCAGCTTACACAACCCACTCATCCTTAACATTTCTTAACATTTCACTTTCTTAGTTAATGGATTCTTTTCGGCCATACCTCGTAAGACTATATTGGGGCGGTGTGTTTTCCTTTGTTAACGGGGCTGTTCAGTTTGACCAATCCATGCTAACAACCTCTTTCCTTATGCGACATAAATCGTCGTATGATGAATTGGTGGATTCAATCTGTAATCATGTTCAACTTCAGAAAGAATCGGTGCGCCTTTCATTGTTACTAGGGTACACGTTTCAGGGCATATCTCAGACAACAAAAATTTTCAACGATGATGGTATTGCTACAATGAACTATTTAGCCGAAGTATCGGAAACGAACTTCATTGCCGAGATCTATGTTCAGTGGGAGGCAGTCAATCCTGTCCAACACATGAGTTTCACAAACCTTCTGCATGACATTACACAACGTAATGTTGTTGACACCCAAGATTCCGATGAAGAGGACGAGGGATACGGGCAAACAACTCAAGAACACCACTTGATGCCTCCTGTTGATAACATAGTTGGTCCATCCTCCCAGTTTCTGGTGGGTGACAACAATAATGACGGTTTTGATGATTCGGAAAGTTGCAGCACCGAAGAAAGTTCTGAAAGTGAAGAGGCACCACCATCCGAGGATGGTACTTCTGACGACGAGGTTGCAGTCAACCAACACACTGAGTTGACCCTCGGTCAGCCGAGGCCAATCATTCCAGCGACACATGACGACCCAGACGAGGACGAGGAACTTAGGGATTACATGTGTCCGGATTATGAAGATAATCCAATGGACGTATGGAATCCAAAAGTAAAGCAGATACGTCTCGGCATGTATTTCAAGTCAAAACAAGCGGTGGACCTTGCTATCTGAGAATGGAACATTCGCCGTGGAAGGGAAATTTTTGTGATGGATAGCAAACCAACTTTATACAAAGTTAAATGCTACACGAGAAACAAAAATTTTAAAAACCCTTTCCCTCATGCTCCTTTGTGTGAATGGCGTGCAACGGCATCAAAACAGAAACACCAACACCTTTGGCAAATTACCAACTGGGCGCCTGCCCACAGTTGTTATTCTACGGTGGTACGAAACAACAACAGGTGCCTTAGGTCTAAGGATATCGCTGCACACATCCTGCCTCAAATTCGTACAGACATTGCGTTGAAGGTGAAACACATCAGGACGCATATAAAGCAAGCGATGTCTTACGTATACGAAGGCGTGGCGTGGACGAAGAAAGGCAATTGAGAGGATATATGGAACCTGGGAAAGCAACTTTCAGGAGCTGCCAAAGTACGTGTTACGGCTTCAGTCTCGAAACCCTGGTACGGTGGTTTCATGGTTTCATCACCCGCACTCGGCTCCAGGACATCCAACATTCAAATATGTTTTTTGGGCATTTGGTCCTTCTATTCGCGCGTTTCATCTTTGCCAGCCTGTCATCTCTGTGGACGGCACACACTTGAAAGGAGGGTACCGTGGTAAGTTGTTGGTTGCGGTAACCAAAAACGCCAACAACTACATAATGCCCGTGGCGTACGCTCTAGTTGACGAAGAGACGGTTCATAGTTGGTGTTGGTTTTGGCGGCATAAAACGACGCACCGTTTCTATATACAAAACTAACATGGTTATTTGAACGTCGCCACTTTACATCTGACATCCAAACTCATAATGGAACCGACAAAATATACAAACCAACGCGTCTTTCGAACGTCGGCACTTTACATTTGAAATATTCAAACGCACTCTCCTTTAAAACGTCGTTACTTTACATTTGAAAACCAAATTCATGTACAATTCGATAGAACCAAACCGTCAACACTATCCACCGATTCACCGTCGTTTGCCACCATTTCAAGCACCATTTTCTTCATCCTTTCTCTGTCTACAACATCCAGCCGCAACGCGTGGGTGACGTAAACTCGTTATTTACATTACATGGGATAAAGTATTCCACATATATTACATTGAAAATTCTGGACGCTACACTCTTTTGGCCCACGCTTTTTATTTTTTATATATTACAAGAAATAAACTATTGCTTTTGGCACACGCTTTTTATTTTTAATACATTACAAGAAACAAATTATTGCAAATATACTACATTGAAAGATTCAAAGATGTCATACTGTTTTCACGGACAATTTATGTTTCGACCAGGTCCACCAAAGTAAACATAGCTACCCCAGTTATCATCAATGCCCGCCAAAATGTCATAGCAACTGTTTTCATCAGCAGTGGAATAGAGATCGTTAGGAGTCCTTAAATGGTTAGATTCATCCACGGTTTCAATATTTCTTATATAACTAGCTTTACTCAGCCCTTGTTCAGAGAACCGACCACTGCCCATTTCAGTAGTTGTATGATGCCCGTTAGAGCGTGAGTTCACCACCTCTCCACCCCATTGTATTTGTGATGCGCTCGCACTTAAATATGAAAATAATGATGATGGCCAATATCCTATTTGTTCATCCCCAAGTTGCAACCACCAGTCCCCAGTTCGTGGTTCCTATAAAAGATGCTAAAAACATAAGACCCGCCTCTATTGGTGTACATATGGAACATTAATTAAACCTTTTAGTAAGCGTCAACAGTTGTAAAACTTTAATTTGTTCCTTTTTAAGACTAAATTTTGCAATCATGCTTAACTTATCAGATATTCATAAGTTTAAAAAATTATAAAAATAATGTTAGTGGATCAAGTCACACTTTTGACCAAGCCATCCCTGTAAAATTCGGGCAACGTGTGACTAGAAAAATAGGCCCTAAAATATTAAATATAAGAAAATCAATATTAGGGGGGGAGGGGATGGTCACTAGTGATAGATTTCTATCACTCCCAATATCCAATCAAATCATGCTATGTCATCACCCAATATTCTATCACTAGTGATAGAAATGTAGTGGGGGTGGTCATCACTAGTGATAGGATTCCAATGTACAAGTATTAATACACTATGTACAAGTCATACCCTATCACTCCTCAAGTTCAACGCGTTATATATATAACGAGTTATTCCTATCACTCGTTATGGAAGTGGAGGCGACGGTGTTAGTGATAGGATAACTCGTTATGGGGAGTCCATAACGGACCACCCCCTCCCCCCTTATGACGATAATTCTGATAACTATAAACAAAACAAAAGTAATGTTTCAAAATGATCTAATTTTTTTTTTGAAAAGAGAACTTAACAACCAATTACATATTTACAAATTTACACCAATCTGACCACGAAACAGAACTAGACTTGGATCTAATTTAAATAGTTAAACGAATCGTAAGACATTTCTAGCATTTTTGGAAGCAAAGTTTGGGATCAACTCTTTATAATCCATACTATCTAATATATCGTTCTTAAAAAAAAAAAATTGTTAATCCATTAAGTTTTTTTGGAACATTGTGGATCATAGGTGGAACTTCAACAACTTTAATTTTAAAAAGTTCTTTTTTTCTCTAGATGTCACAATTACTAGAATAGTAAAAAAAATACTCTATATGTAATTAATGCATTTGGAAAACAAACGACCTCCTTAATTTAACTTTTTAGAGCATCATCAGGGTTGATGATTTCACTATGTAAAAACAGAAAAACCCAGTTTCACTTTGTTGCCCCTTTCAATTCAATCTATTATCGATCACAATGTCGAATGGATCACTCAATCAGGTCATCAGACGATTATTGCCCTTTTGCCAATTTTCCACCCCTTTAATTTTCAGACTTTCAGTGTGTTTGCATTTTAAATAGGTTTGTTTAAACTTTAAAACATTATTGGGTTTAGTTGGACTAAATGAGAATTGAATTTATTTGATTATATGGGCCTACACTTAATAGGATAATTTAACGTGTTCAAAAACACAGTGGGTGTTAATTTGTAAATTTAATTATATGGTTTGTTTAAAAAATTTAGAGTAAATTGCTAAAATAGTCCCTAACGTTTGTTCACATTTGCTAGATCCATCCAAAAAAAGATTTTTTCTCATATGAACCACTGAGGTTTCAAAAAAGTTGCTAAATCCATCCAAACTTCAGGGACGATTTTAGCAATTTAATAAAACAAACTTTTTTTGGATGGATTTAGCAAATGTGAACAAACGTCAGGGACGATTTTAGCAATTTACTCTATTTTTTATTTTTATCTTTTTATTATATCTCTTAATTAACATAAAATCTATTTATTTTTTTATTTTCATCTTTTTATTAAATTTTTTATTTAACATAAAATCTACTAGTTTTTTTTTTGAACGGCGAATTTCTACAACAGGCGATAGATTCGCACCTGCTTTTGCAGGCCCTCCACTGGCCAAGACTATGTTGTCTTAACCGGGCTTACGCTCGGCATCATAGTTTGGCTTGGCGCTCCCCGACAAAATTTCCAGCCTACTGCCATATGCGAGTAGTTGCACCCTCCACAAGAGCCGAAAACTCTCTGGAGTAAATGCACTGTAATAGAAAACTCGGGTGTGCTCTGCGGGTTTCGAACCTGTGACCAGGCCTTCACCCACTTCATAATAAAGATTAATCATTTATATTTTACAATTATGAATACGGTTTTATATTTATACGACAAAATGTAATTTGTTACCTGTTTAGCAAGAACGTGTATTTTATTTTATAAATGAACAAAAAAATACTGGGTGAAGGCCTGGTCACAGGTTCGAAACCCGCGGAGTACACCCGAGTTTTCTATTACAGTGCATTTACTCCAGAGAGTTTTAGGCTCTTGTGGAGGGTGCAACTACTCGCATATGGCAGTAGGCTGGAAATTTTGTCGGGGAGCGCCAAACCAAACTCTGATGCCAAGCGTGAGCCCGGTTAAAACAACATAGTCTTGGCCAGAGTGGGGTGGAGGGCCTGCAAAAGCAGGTGCGAATCTATCGCCTGTTGTAGAAATTTGCCGTTCAAAAAAAAAAAAACTAGTAGATTTTATGTTAAATAAGAAATTTAATAAAAAGATGAAAATAAAAAAATAAATAGATTTTATGTTAATTAAGAGATATAATAAAAAGATGAAATAAAAAAAATAGAGTAAATTGCTAAAATCGTCCCTGACGTTTGTTCACATTTGCTAAATCCATCCAAAAAAAGTTTGTTTTATTAAATTGCTAAAATCGTCCCTGAAGTTTGGATGGATTTAGCAACTTTTTTGAAACCTTAGTGGTTCATATGAGAAAAAATCTTTTTTTGGATGGATCTAGCAAATGTGAACAAACGTTAGGGACTATTTTAGCAATTTACTCAAAAATTTATATATATAAATTATATACACAAAAATTAAAAATTTTGGGTCCCCGATAAAGTGGGCATTGGTCGGCACCCACTTTGCCTCTCTTATGGGTAGCCCTGCTTTGTATCAACAACTCTATTGTCATTTATAGTAAAAAAGTGAGTTGAGTTTATAAGTTTGAAGAATTATGATGACACACGAACACGTTATATATTTCATAGGTAAAAGCTAGTTCAAAATGCACATTGTCGTGTAGGATTAACTTGAAATTATTTGAGAAAGAAAATTACAAATTTGAAGATATACCTTCCAAATAAGTATGGTGAATTCATATTGTGAGCCATACATTTGTGAAATAGGAGATAAGCTGCCTCCAATTGCAATCTTCTTGTTGATTTGAATAAACCCAGAGCACCTAAGATTGTAACACCCTGTTGTTTGATGTCCATCATTCTGTCCAAAGAGAGTTAGATCATAAAATAATTATCATTACACACTCTACTAGAAAAAAAGGTTATTTTCCTATGAATATTTTCAACAACTACATTTTCAAGATGATGACGTGAGCGGGCAATAGTTTTCGACAGTGGTTCGCCAAAAGCGGCGGTCACTTTTGACTTTTGTTTTTTTTGTTTTTTTTTTTTTTTTTTCATATAATAGTTATTTATAGGTGATGCCAAATTACAATTTTTTCTCCGGTGTAAAATTACGATTTTGCCCTCGATTCAAAATAAAATTTTGCTTTTGCCCTTGCTTAAATTTACGATTTTGGCCTCAGTTAAAAAATATAGTTTTGCCTCCAGCTCAAAATAAAATTATGGTTTTGCCCTCAGCTAGAGTCCTGCCAAATTACGATTTGGTTCCCAGTTAAAAATTACGATTTTGCCCCCAGCTAAAAATTACGAATTTGCCCGCAACTAAAATATTACGATTTCGCCCTCATTTCAAAATAAAAAAATGGTTTTGCCCTCAATTCAAAATATTATTTACCCCCATTTTAAAATTACGATTTTACCTCCGCTAAAAATTGCAATCTTGTTTCCTACACATTTCACATGTACGGGAATTCTGATCCATTCCCAACAAAATACTACAAATTAGCGACAAGCAAAAGTTGTGTAGGAAAAGCGTCAGGAAATTTCCAACACAATTCTTACCTAATATATATTGCATAACTTTTATCTAAATTATCCGTCTAAAATCCATAGGAAAAAGTTAATTTTACATTTATTACTCAGTAATAATAAATATAATAAAAACAACAAAAATAAATATACTTAATAAAATCGTGAAAAAATGAGTAGGAATATAAAAAAAGAGATTAAAAAAATAATAAGTTTCCTTTTGTGTTCCCTATTTGAAACACCAACTCAAAAACTTAAGGCTGGAGTTATTGGGGCTTGGAGAGGGGCGTGGGACGTCCCTTCACGCCTGGAACACCGCCTTGCGGTGGGGTTTGAAGGTGGCGTAAGGGCATAGGCTTGAGGATCTTCATCAGTGTGGGGGCATGTTGGATGAGTGAAGTGAAGGTTCTTGAGTGTTGGGTTGTTTTTTTAACGTCCCTCTTCAAGCCATTTCCATCCCGTGGTTTTTTGGGCTTGAAGGGCAAAACCCCTTCTACTGTCATGGTATACACGTGTCGATCCACACCCCCCTTTAGCCTCTTGTACACCGTGTAGTCTAACTAATATTTAGTTAATAAGTTTCTTGTGCAGGAAACCTCCCGGTTTTCTAGTAGTGATTCTGGTTGATAATATAATATTTTAATATCATATAATCTTAAGCTTTTACTCTTATAGTTAGGGCTGTAAACGAACCGAACGAACACGAACAAGGCCATGTTCGTGTTCGTTCGTTAAGGAAATTTGGATGTTTGTGAACTGTTCGCGAACACATGACGAACAGAAGTTTGTGTTCGTGTTCGTTCGTTAAGGAATTTTGATTGTTCGCGAACAGTTCGTGAACACTAACCACGAACGCAAACGAACACAAATGAACTTTAATTTTGAAAATAAAAAACGGCACCGTTAATCTTAAACATTGTACACAACGAAAGTAGTTAAATATAACCATTTAAAGATTGAAGGGATGGATAATATTGGGTTCAATCGATTGGAGATAAGCTGAATGGAGTGTGATATCAAAAGAGGGAGAGGGCCAGAGAGAGAGATAAATAATAGAGTTAAATGCCATTTTAGTCCCTGTGGTTTGGGCCATTTTGCCAGTTTAGTCCAAAGGTTTCATTTTTAACCTGTGGGTCCAAAAAGGTTTCACAGTTGCCATTTTAGTCCACTTGGTTAACTTCATCCATTTTTCTGTTAACGAGAAGGCCAATTCAGTCATTTTGTATGTAATTCTGTTAACTAAAAGGACAATTCAGCCATATAAAATGACCGAATTGGCCTTCTCGTTAACAGAAACAATGGATGAAGTTAACCCAGTGGACTAAAATGGCAACTGTGAAACCTTTTTGGACCCACAGGTTAAAAATGAAACCTTTGGACTAAACTGGCAAAATGGCCCAAACCACAGGGACTAAAATGGCATTTAACTCTAAATAATACATATGGGGAAAGTAAAAAATTAATAAAACATTAAAAAGTTTTAGAAAGATAAACATAAAAAATCGAACACGAACGGACATAACGAACGAACATATTACCGAACGTTCACGAACGCAGTCGAACGAACGAGACCTTTGTTCGTGTTCGTTCGTTAAGCTTATCGAACGAAATTTTTTGTTCGTGTTCGTTCGTTAAGCTTATCGAACGAACATAAACGAACTTCCCGCCGAACGGTTCACGAACTGTTCGCTGAACGTTCGGTTCGTTTACAGCCTTACTTATAGTTGAATATGACAAATATTATACATAAACTTACAGTCCAGTAGATGAAGAATCTGGTGTTGGTATCTCCATACATCCCTGGATACACCTGTTTCCAAGAGTATGTAAGAACTTTCAAGTTCAAATATTCTGTTGATTTGGATCGTTTAATACTTTGATTTTATTGGCGTTTGGAAGATATGAAAACTTGATCATGTGAATTTGTTTATTTATTTAATACAAGAACTTAAACGAAAAAGGAATTCACCTGCCATCCAGCTGAAATGAGTTCTGAATCAATAGAACCTCCTGTTATCAAGATTTCAGCCACACTAAATTCATTATGTTCTTCAACCTTTGGGTTCCAAACATTTAATGTTGCTTTTGCTCCATAAACTTGCCCATTAGTATATGCAATTGCATGCTAAAAAGAACACCAATTAACATCATGTTATCAAGACCTAAAAAATCACAAGTGGTGATTGGAATGTCAAATTAAAAAAAAAAGAGGCTTACCTCATGACGTTCACGTACATCGAGTTCAACATCAACGAAACTCTTCTTCTTTCCATAACTGTTGACAGCACTGGCTCTGAGTACATCCTCCTTTTTTGTTCTTCTAATGGGGATAGTCCCTTTTGGGCATTTTCCATAAGAATGCCACACTTGAGTAACATATGGTGACAAAGTTCCATCTTTGATGCCATCTACGTTTATCCGGCTTGGATGATAATCCGGTTTCATCTATAATCATCTATAATATATCATTATTACTCTTTAAATCAACATGTACATAAATGGAAAAGAAGAAAACCTTGATGGTATGATTTTTGAGTAAGGGATGATCAAAAGCTGGTTGATGAGAGATATGGACACAATCTATTATATCGCCATCAGGGCTCTATTCACAATGAAATTATGCATACGCAAATCAATTAACTAACATATACTCGTATATGACAAGAAGAATGGTGACGTTAAGAAAAGAAAGACGGATAATATACCTTGATGGATTTAACCGTAGATTTATTTAAATGCTTCTCAACTTCTACCCGAGAACTTGGAAACCTACTACTCTCAGCGTAACAGAAATGCGCAGTTGTGATCACATAGAACACCACCACTAAACGAAAACACAACTTTATCTCTGCCATTTAGAAAAGAATTGAAGGGGGTGTAGTTCGTTCCATATTTACCAACTTTAAATAGGATCTTGCTAAGTCGCTATGGTGTTTATGTATATTATTTATTTAATATGTTTCATGTTAATCGATTTGACCACTTCTTTGGCTGAAAAAACAAACAATTACATTCGGAAACTCAAAACATTTAAAGGTTTTTTTTGAGAGGTATACGTTAGGCATAACTAATTATATAAATACCTTTTCTTTTTATGTGTATTTTAAAACGTTAGATAAACATTCTTAGGTTGCGCTGACCTGTGACTTGCCACTATAAGGCTAGAGGGTATGGTGACGGTCCTCCAAGGGAGGATGATCCGCCACGTAGGCGCCACATCATAGTCCTCCCAAGGATGGTTCATCCCATAAAACTAGAGGGTATGGAGGATGGTCCTAGATGATCCTACCCCACCACTTTTATATTTTTTTATTTTTTTAATCAAACTAGTGACATATCATTGCACAAGCATATATACTATAGAAATAAATTTTTATTGATTAATTACAAAAGATATCTAAATGATTTTGTATAGCTACTCTTCCACATAATCTATGAGCTATCAGCCAAGCATTCTTCCATTCTTTTCAGTTCTAAGTCACAAACAAATAGTTACTCTCAAAGTATATGCATTTCGTAGTAGGTAAAACAACTTAACTGAATCAGGTTTACCGAATACCACTCAAGTTAGATCTTATTCTAAAACATATCAAGAATTGGCCACTGAACAGCAAAACGAACTACCAAAAACAGAGTTACAGAATAATAATTATATACAGAAACAATAATGTGTACCTGGAGATAAACAGAACTTAAACAACAATCAAACAAGCCGACAATCTCGATCTCGCATACGCTTCATGAAAATACACAAAACCGTATGGATTTAATTTACTCCAAAACATTTAATACAACAACAATTTATACATCACTCTCTCAGTCTCTCTTCCTCTAAATCGAATCGCTTAATCTACCCAAATTGTAGCTCTTTCTACTTGCTTCGGACCATTGCCCCGACTACAGTAGAAAATCTCAACAAAATTAAATCGAGATCTAACAGGACATCAATAGAATCAAAATCTTCATAAAATATCTAAAAACACTAGCAGATACACAAATACACTAGAAAATCTCAACAAAATTAATTGCAGAAGCAAATTAAGAACAATTAAGGCTTGAATAAACACATACCGGAGATCGGTAGTTGATCCGAAACGGAAGTAGGGCACAAAGGTGTAGATGAGAGTTCCGATTGAGCTACAGAAGGTGATGATGATAGGGACTGAACACGACCGGTGATGAGAGCCAAACACTCCGCTCCTTCTTCGCTATACGCCGCCGTCAAGCGGTGGCAGCATCCCTGGCGGTTCCACCGTTGGTGGTGATGGGTATTTGGCTGGATGTTGGTGAAACCCTAACCTTTTTGTCCTTTTGTGAGCGTCCCAAACGTCCTGACTCCGACGTTGGCGACACTGGAGGAACGGCGACGGAGGGCCAGTAAGGCTAGAGGGTATGGTGATGGTCCTCCAAGGGAGGATGATCCACCACGTAGGCGCCACGTCATAGTCCTCCCAAGGATGGTCCATCCCCCAAAACTAGAGGGTATGGAGGATGGTCTTAGTCATAGTCCTCCGGCCCCACCACTTTTATGTTTTTTTTTAATCTTCTACTTTTTTTTAATCATCTACTTTTTTTTTAACATTTAACAAATAAACTAACAAAAATATTTTCATTAATTAATATTAAAAGACATTACATAAATATAAAAAAAATACACTTAATAAAAAAAACATAAACTTAATAAAAAAAACATATAGTTAAATAATTTGATGCTTCTTCATGATGTCGGTTTGTAGTTTTTTCAACATCGAACGTTTCGGCTCGGGATACTCATCGACATCCATCGTTATTATTTCCCATTCCTTGAGCCGAATTTTTTCATTGGAAATTCGGATTTTCTCATTCGACATTTTGGATTTCATCATTTGTTGAAGGGCTTGATTTTGAGAGAATTGAGCGAATTGGTTCGGTGAGTGTTGGAATGATGCAAAAGCATTTGATGAATATTGCGAGAATCGGTTCGGTTCTAGCGTCGGGTAATATCCCGGAACCGAGAAAACATTCGGTTGGGTCGGGTTGTTGGGATTGTTCGGGTTGTTGAAGGGATCCATGATAGAGTATAAGGTTATAAAAGTGGAAGAAGATTTATAAAAATAAAGTGAGAGGGATGGGAAATGGGGTTAAAATGGTGAATGAAGGTGAAAATGGATTTGAAATTTATATAAATTATTGTTTTTGACCGTTGCCTCTTTTGGGAAATTCAAAATTTCTTTTTTTTTTATTTTATTTTTCTAACGGCTACTTTATGGAGGGGGCCCACTTTTTTGCTTCGTCGCCATCGTCGAGACTGAGACGATTAGGACGGGACAGGGGGGTTGGTGTTGCTGCCGTCGCCGGACCGAGACGGGATGGGGACATCCCCCATACCCTGCAGCCTAATGGAGAGGGGGACGGCGACGGATGGAGGACGATGCTGGACGGTCCCCATACCGTCCAGCCTAACAAACTTGTAGTTCTATTGCACATGTAATTTATGAACACAAAATTAAACTAACCGTTACAACCATTAAGGTCATGCATATTAATAACTCTCAAGTCTCTGTGTGTCTTTGTGTCTATATATATGTGTAAATAGAGATAGGTTCATTTCAAAAGAGGGTTTTAGTGCGAGAAGGAAGAAAAAAAAGACCTAAATCGTTAATTTTTTTTATTAGTAGTTCATATCATTTTTAAAATTTTACATATAAATGTGTATTTTATATACATAAAAACCATTAAATTAATATATACACTCTAGGTTTGAAACAATGGGCCTTTTCTGAAAATTTGGAGTCTCCATAGGAGGAAAAGTGATAACTTTATTTCCCTGCTACAAATTTTCATGGGTGAGAGACAGCCTTTAATTTACTTGCAAAATTTTTTTTTAAACGACCAAAAAAAATTTATTACTACTTTCAGGGCCAACAACGTGTTAACCCACACCAATTACATACACCAATTAAAACTAACAAACATCCAACATTTCCTAGATAGTTCAAAATTACACCATTCCTCCCACGTTATATCCTTTATATTCGAGCGACTACTAATCCACGTAAAACCCAACTGCTTGATTTCATTTTATCACCCGGTCCAACTGTATTTCTTTATCATTAAAGATTAGATTATTCCTGCTCCGCCATAATACCCATATTGCCACTTTCATTACCGCATAAACTAGTTTCCTCCACTTCATGCTGCCACGAACATCTTTATGCCATTCCAACAAGTCTTTCGCTCGGAAAGCATAAACGTTTGACATCTTGCACCAAATCGATATGAAATTCCACACATTCTGTGCCAATTCACAACTAACAAAAAGGTGATCCACATCTTCATCCTCCTGGTTACAAATTCTGCAAATGGTTTGAGCGCTCCACACATTCCTTCGTGCTAAAGCCACCAGCGTTGGCAGCCGTTCTAGCGATAACCTCCACGCCAGGAAATTTGCTTTTATTGGAATCCAATTATTCCATATGAAATTGTTTCCCAGATTAGTGAATCTTGCCATTTGTAGACAATTTTTAAGGCTCTTAACCGAAAACAGACCTGAGGAATCCAAATCCCACCTCCACTGATCCTTGCCGTGTCCACCAGCCGCCGAGAATAGTAGTTGAGACAGGAGCTGAACTGCAGCCACTTCTTCCCCCGATTCTGGTTGTCGTACCCAGCAAAAGTCCAGTACCACCATTCCATTTAACATCTTCATTCGGTCCGCCACCATAGCATTCTTTTGGGTTTCTAAATTATACAAAGCAGGGAACCTGCATTGCAACGTTCCTCCTTCTAGCCACCGTTCTTTCCAAAATGAAACTGAGTCACCAACCCCAGGTACAGCCCGAAAGTACTCTGTTAAGTTTATCCCATTTTCCTCCATCTCCTTTGACACACTAAAAACTTGTTTCCACGGCCCAGAAATCGATATCTTCCTCGGAATCGGATCCATGTTCTCTCACTATTGTGAATACTCCAAATGACTTTCCGACATAAGCTATCCGGGTCTATTTTAAACCTCTACCACCATTTTGCGAGCATAGCAAGGTTTGCATCTTTTAGCGAGCCCAACCCAACCCTTCCCAATTCTTTTGGTGTTATCACATTATTCCATGCTACCATGCTTAGTTTCTTTTTTTCTGGTGTTATTCCCCAAAGGAACTCCCTCCTCAATTGTTCCAGTTGATCAATTACACCTGAAGGAGCTTTATATAATAAAAAATAATACGTCGGGAGAGCATTAAGCACCGATTTTATCAAGGTCAATCTGCCACCGAAAGATAGTATTTTTGCCTTCCATATCGCGAGTCTTTTCTTGAAAACATCCACTACCGGCTGCCAATGCTTTACCAAATTCATGTTTGCACCCACTTGAAGCCCCAAGTGTTTAAAAGGAAAACTACCCACCCTACAGCCCAATGAATCTGCTATGTGCTGAATATCAACGCTGCCCACATTTACCCCATAGACACTACTTTTAACAAGATTCACCCTCAGCCCCGAAGCTAAGTAAAAGCAACGTAATAATCTCATAAGATTATACACACTAGATGTCGACCAATTTCTGATAAAAATCACATCATCCGCGTACAGAAAATGAGAAATAATCGAACCTTGGTTAGCGAGCCGAACACCTTCATAGATTCCAATTGTGCACGCCTTCTTCAACACCCCTGATAATGCTTCCATAGCAATTATGAACAAAAAGGGAGACAACGGATCCCCTTGTCTAAGACCCCTATAGCATGCGAACTCTTGTGTTGGTGAACCATTTAGTAACACTGAAGCTCTTGCATTCATAACAGTGGCCATAACCCATTTAGTGAACTTTGACGGAAACATCATTTGCTCCATAATAGATTCCAAAAACCTCCAATTCAATGAATCGTAGGCCTTATCAATGTCCGCTTTAAAAACAAAACCTTCCTTTTTCTTTAACCTCATCCAAGGAATCAATTCGTTCAAAATCAAAGGGCCATCCAAAATACTTCTACCCGCTAAGAACGCTATTTGTTCCTCCGAAATTAGCTTGTCTATTACTAATTTTAATCGATTCGCCAAAGCTTTAGATATTACCTTATTTATGCACCCAATAAGACTAATTGGTCTATAATCTCCCATTTCGTCCGGGTCTTTGCATTTTGGAATAAGAGCAATAAACGATGAGGTGCACCCATTGGAAATAGAGCCATTCACCACAAACTCTTCGAAAACTTTGACAAAGTCAGCCTGCAATGACTCCCAACATCTCCTGATAAACCTGAAATTAATCCCGTCTGGGCCCGGTGCTTTATCCCCTTCACAATCCCAAACCGCATTCTTAATTTCCAGTAGCGAAAAAGGTGCTTCCAACATCTCTGCATCATTAACATTTATATGCTTTAAATTTGGGTAAATAAGACCCGGTCTATTGTGCAACGGTTCCTGAAATTTTTGTGCGAAGAAGGCACTAATTGAACCTTTGATAAGTGGTGGTGCTGTCTCCCATACTCTGTTTATCATTAGACCATTTATCCTATTGGAACTCTGATTTGCATTAACAATCTTGTGAAAGTATGCTGAATTCTCATCCCCTTCCACCGCCCTCTTCACCCTAGACCTTTGTTTCAAATCCATGTTTTTTACCCGATCCATCTCCATAATAACCTTTTTACACTCGGCTCTAGTAGCTGGCTCATTTGGAGACAACATCCTGTCCTCGGCTTGAACTTCTAAAGCCTCCAGCATTTCTATTTTTTGCTTATAAACCGCCTCCTTTTCCACTTTCATCGCACACACCCGTTCCTTCAACTTGAATTTTATCCATTTTAGTTTTACTGCCAAGCCTAAATCAGCAGGCCCATAAAAAACAAAACTTCCCAATGCCTGCTTAACAAAATCCATAATTCCGGGCATCACCAACCAAGAATTGAAAATTCTGGTTGGGCTGGGACCAAAGTCTTGTGCCAAAACAGACAAAAGGATCGGACAATGATCCGAAACCATATTAGATAGTGCCACCACGGAGGCATTTGGCCATTTGCTTCGGAAATCTCTACACACCAAATAACGATCAAGCTTGCTTTTATGGAGACCATTATCTGAATGGTATGTAAATTTACGCCCCTCCATTTGGTACTCAACTAGGTCAGCCGAATCAATAAATTGATTAAAAAACGATGCATTTAAAGGTACAAATTCTGAGTTGAGCCTTTCATTTGGTTCTCTCACATCGTTAAAGTCCCCACCAAACACCCACATTCCTTGCAATGATTGTTTTAGAAAAACCAGTTCCTCCCATAAGGCTCTCCTCTCAATCAGATCATTATAAGCATAGACGTTCACCATGTTCAGCCATTCCCCAGTATGTTTTAATCTCCCTTGCACTAAAATGAATCTTTGGTTCCTTATGACATCATTACAATCAAATACAGCCGGATCCCACAAACTTACAAGACCCCCTGACCTACCAACTGCATCTACACTTGTCATATCAAATTGCGATCTCCCCCAAAATTTACTAAAAGAAAATTCAGAGATGCCCCCCAATTTTGTTTCCTGAATTGCTAAAAAGTGAACACCATGGGATGTTTTTAAGCCTCTAACCCAATCAATTTTCCTCTGGTCCCTGACCCCCCTTAAATTAACAGTCAAAAAATTCATTGAAAACCATTTTTATCACCAACAATTAACTCGCTGACCTGTTTAACGAAGCCTCCTAATTGGAATCCAAGCGCTGCCCCAATCTCCACTGTATCGACTGTTTCTTTTTTAATACTACTTCCTCCCCTCGTTACAGAGACTCCCACTCCAGAATCATTACCGATTTCCGGATCGTGCTGCATATCCCCACAACCAACCCCATCTCCCTTGTAATTTTGGTCCTTGTCTGTCTTTGATTTATCCCCATGCGTATTTTCCTCCGACCATGTGTCATTATTTAGGTCAAAAGACCTTTCCAGATTTCTAACATGTGTCTGGACTGGATCTTCCACCATATCTTCATTTGGGCTCGTAAATTGTGGGCTTCTATCTCTGCGAGGTTGTAACACCTCGTAAAATCACGACCAATATTATAAAGACACGTGTCATGGAAGATAAACGTGTTACAAAACCTGGATCAAGTTGAAAGATATCCGAAGGAATTAAAGGTATCAACATGTTAAAATCATTACCTCTGAGTGATTTTTTTTATTAATTCCAAACCTTAATATGTTTTTTATAAACATCTGATATAGATTCAAATCCAGTTAACTAATGTGATAAATAATTCAAATTGCAAAGAGTGGAATCCTATGTGTATTTACGACAAACTTCATTTAAAAGCCTTCTTCAAAAATTCCAAAACCTCCATTGCATGGCAACACTTTCAAGATTGATTAGACCTGATCAAGTGGACCCATTGTGTTGATAATAACTAAAGATACGAGTAATAAAAGATTGCATGGTCAAATGTTAGAAGTTCACAAGATTTTTGTCTTCTAGCAAGGCTTACGGACCCCAATTTAACTTTATCCTTATGTCATGAGACAGAACCCCAACGAACTTACTCGGGCAGAGCCTTGACATGCATTGGTGGGTCCTAAATCAATCGGACAGGGTAATGACTTAGTGATCAGGGGTTACAATACTTAAAACGGGGCAGGGCTTTGTAGGATTTAGGGGTGAATAATTAAAGGAAATTTGGTATAAATATATCACAGAGTGAGCGAGAGGAAAGAAGGCGGACTGAGCACTTGAAATGTGAAAGCATACATCTCATTTATACTAAAATTTTGAAACCTTAGGACTTAAGGCTTCGTCCACGTATCCACCCTCATTCAATTTAAATTTCAATTGTTGTAATCTATACTCATGCACACGTGTCTTTCAAACTTTCATATTCATATTTGTTTAAGTTAATATTATTTTATTTATTATAATTAATTCAACTGCTTTACTCATTTGGCGCTCATAACTTCTAAAATATGACCTTTTATAAAATGATGAATATATCGTTAGAACGAGAATATTTTTGTCTACATTTTGAACCAAGTTTCATTAAAAATGGAGTAAGGTCAAATATAATGTATTCTTATTATTATAATTTTTAAACAGTTCCTATATTCGTCTAATTACCTCATAATTCTAATAGTCCACTTACCCGTTTAATAACATAAGTTTTTTTTTGTTATATACCTTATTTGAAATTTTATAAATAAAAATTTTGGGAATGTTACAGCAAAGAGGCATACTAGTTGCGCACCCTAGATGATAAGGAAGTCCCCAGGACCTGGAATGCTCAGCAACTACGAAAATGTTACATGTAACGAGCAAATGTTATTTCCTTTCTATGTAAGGCCCCGGGCCTAACACAAACATCTTAAATACAAGAAGTGTTGATTATCCTACATCTTATTTTCTGTGAATTTTTGTTACAAATGCATATATTACTTTGGGTATACACAAAAACATCGTTGGCACAACGACATAAAACATTGTAGACCTCCAAGGCTCGTCACGACCAAGTGCACAACCGGGTCAATCACACACAATAAACCTGTCAACCAACGCTCATTTCGTAAACCCACGAACACGAAAAATCGTTAACAAGTCAGCTTAAACATTGTAGACCTCCAAGGCTCGTCACGACCAAGTGCACAGCCGGGTCGATATCACACAATAACCTGTCAACGATCACTTTCTAATATTTCAGGCACATGTGAACAAAGCGTCGGTATAATGACAAAACAAACATTATAGACCCCCAAGGCTAGTCACGACCAAGTGCACAGCTGGGTCAGTTAAACACAATATCCTGCGTAGCCACCATTCATTCGCAACACCTTATCAAAGCAATTATCATATGCACGAATTGTAACATAAACAAAATTCACACAAACAATTTTAACAACTAGAACCATAACACATATACTAGCAAGCAAAATTGCGTAGCAATACATGCATCACCACACCACGAATGAAGCATATAATGTTTACAAACGTCAAACAAGTAGCCAATTGTCTGAAATACAGGGTCCGTAGACCGATACACAACATGCAAGCCAGAAAACAACAACTTTAGACTTGGTGACTTGTACCAGCACCACCAGTTTCCGCATCAACATCCACAAGAACCTTCTTCAAGGTTTCTACTGCAATACCACAGTGCGTCAGCATTTCGATGGCCTTTAAGATTCCAAACTCGAGGAACTCATACTCTTGACGCTTGGCAGTATAGTTACCCGCACAATCGACTTTAAACAGCTCGAACTGGTGATCTTTCTCTTTTGCAAGAGCGGCTGCCTTGCCTTCAACATATCCATCTTTACGGCCACTGTCGTACGCAACGCCACTAAGCTCGAACGTATATTTAGCAAGTTCTTCAGATTTCACTAGCGATCAGCAATCTATACAAAAGACAAGGAAAGAAATATGACAAACGTGGAAAGTATTAAGCAAGAACAAACAACAAGGAAACGTACCAAAGGGACACCGCGCGAGAGTAACCACTTGCAGTCAGCAGCCAAGTCCTGAGCCAACAACTCCAATGTTTTGTTCTGAGTTTTTTACTCCTCAAAAGTTTTTTCCAGGGCAGCAATACGTGCCTGCGACTCAGTTTCCTTCTCCTTGTAGGCAGTAGAAAGGCACTCATATTCCTGGCTTTCCTTGGCTTTTTCAGCTTTTATCTTCACCACTTCATCGCGCGCAACTTTGAGCTCGCGGTTCGACCTCTCACACGCTGCCATCCAGTCCCTTTGACGGTCAGCATTGAGCTATTTCTCCTTGGCGAGTTTTTCTTCGCCATTAACCACTCTCCATAGTAAACCCTTCTTTTCAGAATTGAACGTCTCTCTCTCAGCAGCAAACTCCTTTTTAGAAGCCCCAAACTCTAATATATCTTCTCCCATAGATCACCATTCTCTTGTGGTAGAGAAAAAGTTTACACCTGATTGGACGTGCTCTTCCCAAAGGTCGAAACGGTTGCAATTCTTTTGAAACAACCTCTCAGCAGGGGGGGGGGGGGGGCGACAATGAATAAAACTCATGACAGTTGTCAAGGTCATCCATCCTGGAGCCTTTCGTTAAACCCCAACAAGGGATGTGAGGGAGATTATTACACGATGGATTGTGATCCATCCACGATCCACCAGCTCCCACCTTCCTGAATTTCAGACCCTACCGGCTACTAGAGGGGCCACGCCCCCAGGAGTAGAAGGGTAACGCCAAGTATATATCGTACCCTGAGGAGGGGTAGCCTCACTTATAACAATCCTCAAATAAAACCGACACCCTCGATTATTTTTCCGACACCTTAATATATTTTAAAATATTCCAAAATGTCCCAAAATACACCCCATATGCGAAAACGGGCCTCAAATACATTAAATAGTATTTAAAATAATTAAAAATTGAATTTTTAAGTTGAGGCGGGCCGCGTAAGACCCACCCCAACCTTCACGCGGGCCGCATGAGCTTAAAAATGTGGCGCAGCCCGGTGTGGCCACGTGGCCCAACACCCGGCAGGTCTAGTTGCTGACCCAGCCCACCTACGCATTGACCTGGGGTTAACACGGGCCGCGTAGGCCCTTTCCTTGTTTTACGCGGGCCGCGAGAAAGACAAAATTCAGCACTATATAAGCAGGCCATCGGGTTTCAATCAGAATTCGTCCATCTTTCTTTTCTTCCTCTCAAATCTGAATAATAGGCTTTATACACGGGTATTATACCCCCCTAAATAGCGAAGTTCTGCTCCGTTGTAAGTATTATAACCCCTGTATACGTATTAGATACGCTGCCTGATTGATCTAGGGTTCCGTAATGGCTGTCGTGGTTCTGCCCGACGTAGTCGTTGGAATGCCGTCTCGGGGAGGGTATTACTAATGTTAAAATGGGTTATTATACTAACGCGTGTGCATTTGTGTAAATTTTAGATTATCACCAGGAAACCCTTACGGAAAATCTAAGACAGCAATGTGAGTTGATCCACTTTTTGTAAACCTTTTATTAACTGTTTTTACAAAACCTTAAATACTTTTCCAGACGAATAACAGTTATTGAGTATTTGTAAGATTACAATTATGATGAGTATGTTGGGGTTTTGTATACAAAATTTGTTACCACCTGGTCAAGGAGTGACATGTCCACAAGTCGGGTTCGACAGTACCATGGATGTTAATTGTGATGTCTTGGAAACAAATATAATTGCGGGATCGCCCTCAATACTGTACAATGGGATTTTTATTTAAACTTGATTAAACTGGGATTCACTCACCAGTATTTCCCACTGACAAATGTTTTTAAAACGCGTTTCAGGTAACAAACTGTGAAAGCCAAATAGAAGCCAGCTGGACAGCACTGAAGGCTTGGATAAGTGGCAATAAAGTTACCTAAAATAAAATAGATGTTTTTGTTAAATAAAATAGGATTTATTCCTATAAAAATGTGTGTACTACGAACTTGGGTTTTAACCCATTTGTTTAATGTTATGAAAATGTGGTATTTTACTCTGATCAAATGTTTCCTAACTACGGTCCTGATGAAAAGTTCTGCTGCCAAATTAGACACTACGCGATACCACCGAAACTGGCTCGTGGGTGCCCGTTCCCGGGGAACATGGGATCGGGGGTTGCGACAGAAGGTGGTATCAGAGCTAAGCCACTGATTCAGCCACAGAGGTATTCTGCTGACATCAAAATGTAAAGTGTTAGGAAATAAATTACAGAAATACGTGCATAACTGTATTTATTGTTATGTGTTATTTGACTATTTGTTAGTTTACAGTATGAGCGACGAAGGACCATCTGACGCGTATCGTCAATTGTCTGGTTCGCCTAGAAGCGAAGGCACCTCCTCTTCTCAGCCTGCCCTCTCAGGGTACTCTGCTGATACGGAAGAAGGAATCTTTGTGTTTAAGGCTCAGTCAGAAGAGCCATTTCCTCAGAAAAAGAGGGGATGGTTCAGTAGAGGGGCACACGAGCGTAGGAAGCGTATGAAAAAGTTACAAGACCAGAGAGCACTAGCAGCAGCCAAGAGAGAGACAGATGCCTATGCCTAGGACATAATAAATAGGGGTATAGCCAACATCCACATCCTAGCAACTACTGCAGCTGACCCTAATCTGGAGCAAATAATAGCACCCCAACCACAACTGCCGATCCTTGACCAACCCATGGAAATAGAAAACCCTGAAAACCAAGTAGAGATGCATGACTTCAATCCAGAAGAAATCCCTAGGGTACCAGCACCAAACCCCCTAGACCCAAATTACGATCCCTGGTGGGATGACGTTAGGGACTATGTGCAACGTTACCCGATACATGAAGACACACCCATGCAGAACGTAGGAGCCTACCTAGGTTTGGACCCTTTAGATCCCTATTTCCACGATGAATACATTAGGGAAATTTTAGAAGATCCTTACCAATTCCAGGCACCTACACCCCCATACCAGGAACCCGCACCCAAGATTCCGAACCCAGTCCTAGAACCTACACCCCCATACAAGAACTTAGGACATTTGGTGAGTAAATTCTAGAAAGTAGTGAACGGATGAGACAAGTGGGAGAGCGACTCGTATGGAAATACGATGAGTGCAATATGGATTTTTGGATGAATCCATATCCGTGATGTGATGGAGGAGACGGTAATAGTAATAATAATATAATAATAATAAAATAAAATAAAAATCAAATAAAATAAAATATGTGTGTACGGATGCCTACTATTACTATTAGTGTAATTTTCTTTCTGTTGGTATTGTAATCTTTATTTCAGTACTGGTGTGTAATAGATGCCTAGTATATGGAAATAGAGTAAAGTCGCAATGATCGACGTTTTTGACAAAAATACGTGTCATGTGATTGACTATAGTAATGTTATTTTGTGATATTAATACGGGGTAAATGTTTAAATTCAGATGGCCGATGAAGGAAATCAAGGAAATCTGAATAACGATAACCAGAGTAACATTAACGTGGTTAATGAGAACCCGAGCATCAATAACAATGGAAACCAAATGGATAATAGTGCCGTTCAACACATAGTGGCACAAGGAATCATAGATGCAATGCCATTTATTATTCAAACGATTCAAGAAGCGAATAATAAAAGTAAACATAGCAGTAAGCGACCAATTGAACCAGAAAACAACGTGAACAATGGACCTATACTTCAAGTGCCCATTCCCAAAAGAAGAACCGTGTCTTATGGTTGTTCTTACAAAGAATTCTGGTCCTGCAAACCAATAGAATTCTAGGGCAATGAAGGACCCATTGCAGCTCTACGCTGGATAGAGAAGACTGAGGCTGTTTTAAAAATAAGCAAGTGTGCCGAAGAAGACAAAATAATGTTTGCTTCTAATCTGTTTAAGAACTCAGCCTTAGAATGGTGGAACATTATCCTCCAATCAAGAGGAAGTGATAGGGTTTACAACATGGAATGGGAGGAATTTAAGAGTATGGTAGAAAGGAAATTCTGCCCTCCCAATGAAAAGGAACAAATAGCAAATAAGTTCTTAAACTTAAGAATGACCGGGGTAGATAGTAAGGGTTATACTACCACATTCTTTGAATATGCTAGAATAGTGCCAACCCTTGCATCACCTGAACCAGTATTAATCTCCCGTTATATCTGGGGATTAATCAGAGAGATTAGACATGTAGTCAAGGCAACTAGACCTCAAACTATAGAAGAAGCTGTAGAACTAGCAAATACCTTGACAGATGAATTAATCCGTACTAGAGAAGAAGAACAGAGGAGAAACCTAACCCAAAGGCTTACTCAAGAATTCCGTTCTGGGAATTACAATCGTAGGAATATGGGTTCTACCTTTGCACCTTTCTGCAAGGTCTGCAAGAAAAAGCATTCGGGAAAATGCTCCACTCTTTGCAATTTTTGCAAGATGTCAGGACACAAGGAAGAAGATTGCAGGAGAAAATCCAGTAATGGACTGTGCTACAATTGTGGAGAGTAAGGTCACATTAAGACAAACTGTCTGAAATTGGCTCCAGCTGCGAACAACAAGAACACTAAAAATGCTAGAGCATTTGTTCTGACTGCAGATAAAGCCAAGATGATTCCAGACGTGATAGCTGGTACGTTTTTAGTTAATGATGTTTTTGCTAAGGTAATATTTGACTCTGGTGCAAACCAAAGTTTTATTAATACTTCGTTTTGCAAACTTTTAAATCAATCATTAACTAAACTACCACAAGAATGTCTCGTAGAGACAGCTAATGGGGAAACTGTTAGGATTTCTGAATTCTTGCAGGGAGCAAGAAGAGAAATTTTAAGTCAAAAGTTTATGGCAAACCTTTATCCATGAATCTGGCAGGATTTGATGTCGTATTAGGAATGGATTGGTTAGTAGCCAATAAAGCCAGTATTTTATGTGATCAAAAGTCAATCCAAGTAAATTCGCCAAAAGGTAAAACGATCACAATTAAAAGAGATAAACCATCTAGATCCACAAAATTCACCTCTATGATGAAAACTGCAAGTTATATAAGAAAAGGATCTATAGTGTATTTGATTTCCATAATCACTAACACTAAAGGAAAAGAACTAAAGGACATTCCAGTAGTGTCTCAGTTTTCAGATGTATTTCCAGAAGAATTACCAGGACTACCACCAGACAGAGAAGTTGAATTCAGAATTCACCTACTACCTGGAACAACACCAATTGCCAAAGCACCTTATCGTTTGGCACCCGCCGAAATGCAGGAATTGAAGAAACAATTAGATGAGTTGCTAGAAAAAGGATTCATACAGCCAAGCTCATCGCCATGGGGAGCGCCGATCTTATTCGTTAAAAAGAAGGACGGATCAATGCGTATGTGCATTGACTACCGAGAATTGAACAAGGTCACAATTAAGAATCGGTACCCATTACCGAGAATTGATGATCTGTTCGATCAACTGCAAGGAGCTCGATTTTTCTCTAAAATCGATTTAAGGTCAGGATATCATCAATTAAAGGTACAGGAAGAGAATATTCCTAAGACCGCATTCAGAACAAGGTGTGGCCATTATGAATTTACTGTCATGCTATTCGGTTTAACCAATGCCCCAGCCGCATTTATGGACATGATGAACCGAATATGTAAGCCATATTTGGATAAATTCATAATTGTCTTCATAGATGATATTCTAATTTATTCTAAGAATAAAGAGGATCATGCAAAGCATTTGCACGCACTTTTAAGTCTATTACGAAAGGAAAAGCTTTATGCTAAATTTTCAAAGTGCGAGTTTTGGCTAGAACAGGTATAGTTTCTTGGACATTTAGTAAACCATGAAGGAATTCATGTGGATCCAACAAAGATCGAGGCAATTACCAAATGGAAAACCCCTGAGTCACCAACCGAGGTTAGAAGTTTCTTAGGATTGGCCGGTTATTATAGAAGGTTTATTCGAGATTTTTCTAGAATAGCCATTCCTTTTACTAAGTTAACCTGTAAATCCATTAAGTTTGAATGGGGACTAAAACAAGAAGAAGCTTTTAGAATTCTTAAGCAAAGATTAACTAATACACCCATACTAGCGTTACCAGAAGGAACTGAAGACTTTGTAGTCTATTGTGACGCTTCTAAATTAGGTTATGGATGTGTATTAATGCAACGCCAAAAGGTTATAGCCTATGCATCTAGACAACTTAAGAATTATGAAGAGAATTATTCAACTCATGATCTAGAACTAGGAGCTATAATTTTTGCCCTTAAGATTTGGAGACATTACCTTTATGGTAGTAAGTTTACCATATTCACTGATCATAAAAGTTTAAGGTATGTCTTCAAGCAAAAGGAATTGAATATGAGACAAAGACGCTGGATGGAGATGCTTAGTGATTATGATTGTGATATCTAGTATCATGAAGGAAAAGCAAATGTAGTGGCAAATGCTTTAAGTCGAAAATATCATGAAAAACCAAAAAGGGTACGTTTTCTTAAATTAAATCTACAAGTAGATTTAAATGATCAAATCAGAAAAACACAAGAATCAGTAATCAAGGATGATGCTGAAAAAATAAAAGGTATGATTAAGGAATTAGAACAAGGAACAAATGGAATTTGGAGATTCCATAAAAAGAGAATATGGATACCTAAATTAGGAAACCTACGTCATCGTATATTAGAAGAAGCCCATAAGTCTAAGTATACGATGCACCCAGGAAATGATAAAATGTACCAGGATTTAAGGAAAAATTTCTGGTGGATAGGAATGAAAAAGGATATAGCAGCCTATGTTTCTAAATGTTTAACTTGTTCACAAGTTAAAGCTGAACACCAGAAACCCTCAGGTTTGTTACAACAATTAGAAATGCCAGTGTGGAAATGGGAATTGATAACAATGGATTTTGTTACCAAATTACGCAAAACAAGGAAAGGTAATAATACAATCTGGGTGATTGTAGACAGGCTAACCAAGTTAGCTCATTTCCTACCAATGAAAGAAACTTTCAGTATGGAACAGCTAGCTAAATTGTATGCAAATGAAATTGTTTCATTACATGGAATTCCTTTATCAATTGTTTCTGATAGAGATAGTCAATTTATCTCTCATTTTTGGTCAAGTTTCCAAAAAGCCATGGGAACCAAGTTAAATCTGAGCACAACTTATCATCCTCAAACGGACGGACAAAGCGAAAGGACAATCCAAACAATGGAAGACATGCTTAGAGCTTGTGTAATTGATTTCAGAGGTAATTGGGACAATCACTTATCTTTAATAGAATTTTCTTATAATAATAGTTATCACACAAGTATCAATGCTGCACCATTCGAAGCACTTTATGGACGAAAGTGCCGAACCCCAGTCTGTTGGGCAGAAATTGGGGAAAAGCAACTATCTGGACCTGAGATAGTGCAAGAAACAACCGACAAGATTATTCAAGTCAAGGAACGACTAAAAGCAGCACGTGATCGACAGAAGAGCTATGCCGATAACCGACGCAAGCCATTGGAATTTCAAGTAGGAGACAAGGTGTTGTTAAAAGTCTCTCCTTGGAAAGGAGTGGTAAGATTCATCAAAAGAGGAAAGCTAAGTCCCAGGTATATTGGACCTTTTGAGATTATTAGAAGAATAGGACCTGTAGCCTATCAGCTACAACTGCCAGAGGAAATGGCAGGAATACATGATGTATTTCATGTATCTAATCTCAAGAAGTGTTTAGCTGATTAATCACTAATGGTACCTCTTAAGGATATAGAGGTAAATGAACAACTCAAGTTTGTAGAGAGGCCTCTACAAATTGAAGACAGTAAAGTCAAGAATCTCAAACATAAGAGATTAGTTCTAGTCAAAGTGAAGTGGGACTCCAAAAGAGGACCTGAGTACACATGGGAGCTTGAATATGAAATGCAAAGGAAATATCCACACTTGTTCCAATAGATCTCGAGGACGAGCTCTAAAACAAGGTGGGGAGGATATAACAATCCTCAAATAAAACCGACACCCTCGATTATTTTTCCGACACCTTAATATATTTTAAAATATTCCAAAATGTCCCAAAATACACCTCATACGCGAAAACGGGCCTCAAATACATTAAATAGTATTTAAAATAATTAAAATTTTAATTTTTAAGTTGAGGCGGGCTGCATAAGACCCACCCCAACCTTCACGCGGGCCGCGTGAGCTTAAAAATGTGGCGCAGCCCGGTGTGGCCACGTGGCCCAACACCCGGCAGGTCTAGTTGCTGACCCAGCCCAGCTACGCATTGACCTGGGGTCAACGCGGGCCGCGTAGGCCCTGTCCTTGTTTTACGCTGGCCGCGAGAAATACAGAATTCAGCACTATATAAGCAGGCCATCGGGTTTCAATCAGAATTCGTCCATCTTTCTTTTCTTTCTCTCAAATCTGAATTATAGGCTTTATACACGGGTATTATACCCCCCTAAATAGCGAAGTTCTGCTCTGTTGTAAGTATTATAACCCTTGGATACGTATTAGATACGCTGCCCGATTGATCTAGGGTTCCGTAACGGCTGTCGTGGTTCTGCCCGACGTAGTCGTTGGAATGCCGTCTCGGGGAGGGTATTACTAATTTTAAATGGGTTATTATACTAATGCGTGTGCATTTGTGTAAATTTTAGATTATCACCAGGAAACCCTTACGGAAAATCTAAGACAACAATGTGAGTTGATCCACTTTTTGTAAACCTTTTATTAACTATTTTTACAAAACCTTAAATACTTTTCCATGCGAATAACAGTTATTGAGTATTTGTAAGATTACAATTATGATGAGTATGTTGGGGTTTTGTATACAAAATTTGTTACCACCTGGTCAAGGAGTAACATGTCCACAAGTCGGGTTCGACAGTACCATGGATGTTAATTGTGATGTCTTGGAAACAAATATAATTGCGGGATCGCCCTCAATACTGTACAATGGGATTTTTATTTAAACTTGATTAAACTGGGATTCACTCACCAGTATTTCCCACTGACAAATGTTTTTAAAACGCGTTTCAGGTAACAAACTGTGAAAGCCAAATAGAAGCCAGCTGGACAGCACTGAGGGCTTGGAAAAGTGGCAATAAAGTTACCTAAAATAAAATAGATGTTTTTGTTAAATAAAATAGGATTTATTCCTATGAAAATGTGGTATTTTACTTTGATCATATGTTTCCTAACTACGGTCCTGATGAAAATTTCCGCTGCCAAATTAGACAATACGCGATACCACCGAAACTGGCTCGCGGCCGCCCGTTCCCGGGGAACCTGGGATCGGGGGTTGCGACATCACTAGATTCCCAATCTCTTTCAACTCCTTCAACACGAGGATCACCTTCTTGAATCACCACTCCGGGAGTAACCAGCGGTGTTACCTTCTTCACATCATCCCCTCCAACAGTGCCCTCCTTACCTTTTCCCTTGGGTCTAGGTGAAGAGGCAACATATCAAATGGAACGGGGGGAGGAAATGTATGAGGAATGGGTAGACTTGGTAGATGCTGCAACAAGAGACAAAGAGTTATCCTTAAGAAGGAAGAGAACATGCCCAAAAAATTAACCACAAGCAACGGGGAATCATACCTCGAGGTGCAGAAAATGCCTCATATATTTTCTCAAGAAAGTTGCCAAACTTCTTTCTAAAAACTCCAAGATCCACTTCGGATTCAGAGGGTGCAACAGTCTCACCCATCACCTTCAATTTCATCTCAGAAAGAGCAAGAGTAGCTTACTCATCTAACTAATGCTTCTTCTCTGCAAGAATTTTTTGTTTCTTAGCCACCATCTCAGTCAAAGCGACCTTATCATCCGAATCAGGAGTAGACCGTTTGACCCCTACGTCTAAACCAGACAATGAGTCAAAAACAACAACATAGTCCAATAGTTTGACGTTAGAAGAACACTTACGAGTTGATGCACTAGCCGGCTCTTCATCAGTCTTCTTTTCCCCCGTCTTCTTCTCTTCTTGCTTCTTCCTCCTAGCTTCTTCCTCCTAGCTTCTTTCTGTTCAGCAATAGCAACAGTGGGATCCACAAGAGTTGGGGTAGACACACCTTCACCAGCAGGCTCTAGAACAGGTCCTTGCTGTGGACCTGCACGTGATAAACGGTGAGTCGGACCATGAGATGAACCAGTAGATTCCTCACTGGAAAGGATAATAGGTTCCTCTCGAGTAGGAATCGAATCAACATCGGTTTCAGTTTCAGCAACACCTAAAATAACATTGTTGTAAGCACTCATGCTCTCGGTGGTGGGATGTAAGAAATTATCCTTAATCTGAGCAGTCCACACTGGCTTCCCTTCCAGCAATGCCGGAACGGCCATACCACCAGCAACTTTTGGATCGAAAACGTTCATCAAACTGTAACCTGCTGAAAAAACAGAAGGACATGTGAGAAAGAAAAAGGAGAAAGAAAACAACTCGAATAACAGTATGGGAGCAGTACCTTTCCCCTTGTGTGCATAAACCGGGTAAGCTCTCGGGTCCCGAGGCACCCACACCCATAACAAACTCATACCAGCAGCAACAAGAGCCTTCTCATCTAGCTGGATCATCGGAGTAACCATCCGGGTCAACGTTGTATACCACTCTTAATCAGCAAAGGAAATAGAAATCGCCACCCTGGGCACCCCCCACTCTCCGACCAGTAATGCATATCGATCGGAATAACTCCTAGACGGATATAGAAGAATTTTTGTTTCCAGTCATGAAGACTATTAGGAGGGTCCCGACTACAGGGAAACACACCAGCGGTATGAGAGTTAAAGGAATAGAAACCCTCGGTGTAGGTAACGTAATAAAACACGTTGAACTTCTCAAACGTCGGCTCTACCCTTTGAGCCCGGCAGATAAACTGAAAATGAGTAATCCGGAGCAATCCCAACGCATTTATCTGAGAGATGTGTATTCCATAACTTGTCAAAACCTCCACAACAAACTTTGACTTTAGCAACCGGAAGTTCCCCTCCCAGAAAAAGTCAGCATACAGAGTAATGTAACCGGGGGGAGCATCTAAAGCGGTGCTAGTAGCAGTTGGGAACTGAACACCCCAGTCGGAAGGGAAAGAAAAATTCTGAATCAAGTTGTTAAGTTCTTCCTCCTTCTAGTGGATAACAGCTTGATCTGGACCAGGAAGGTTCTTCGGCTTTAATTTTCTCTTATTCGTACTAACGGGTTTACCAAATGTAGACATATTGCAAGAACAGCCAAGAAGATGAAAGGAAAAGGAAGAGAAAAGATGCAGAGAAATTTGAAATTTGAATGAAGGTTGGAGAGAATAGTGGAACGTTTGTTGGAACTGCCAAGTATTTATACCCATCGCATTTAATGCGATGGGGTAGTGGACCGTTAGAAGGCAGACCATCGACCAACCAGGGGATGGCACGTCAGGAAAGAGAAAACAAAGCGCCGCCTATTTAGGGCGCCTGGCCACCACGCGCCTAACACACGGAGAAAAACATGCCTGACAACTGCAAAAGCAACTGTTCCACCCCTCCAACAAGACGGCCACCTCAGACGGAGCATCAGTCAAACGTCAAATGTCATTTTTCTCCATACATAAAGACAACTTTTCCTTGAAGAAACCTCCAAGAAATCTCCATGCGCCGTGCGCCATTTTGGCTAAAATTTGCACACCACCTCCATGCGCCGTGCGCCGATTTGGCTCAAATTTGCACGCCATCTCCATGCGCCGTGCACTGTTTTGGCTCAAATTTGCACGCAATCTCCATGCGTCGTGCACCGCTTTGACTCAAATTTGCACGCCATCTCCATGTGCCATACGCTGTTTTGGCTCAAAGTTTCACACCATCTCCATGCATCATACGCCGTTTTGGCTCAATTTTGCACGCCATCTGTCGCAACCCCCATCCCCTATCTGTCCCGGGAACTGGTGGCCGCGAGACCAGTTTTGGTGGTATCGGTGTTTATCATTTTGGCAGCGGAAATTACATCAGGACCGTAGTTAGGAAATATTTTATCAGAGTAAAATACCACATTTTTATAATATTAAACACATGGGATAATCCCAAGTTTCAAGTACATACATTTTTATAGGGATAAACCCTATTTTATTTAAATGAAAACATCTTTTTATTTTAGGTAACTTTTATAGGCACTTTTCCAAGCCTTCAGTACTGTCCAGCTGGCTTCTATTTGGCTTTCACATTTTGTTACCTGAAACGCGTTTAAAAACATTTTATCAGTGGGAAATACTGGTGAGTGAATCCCAATTTAAATCAAGAAGAGTTTTATCCTTTAACAGTATTGAGAGCGATTACAATGTTTATATCTACACAATTACTCATTCAGTACTGTCAATCCTGACTGGTGGGTCATATTACACATTGGCTAACTCTTTGTCCAATGGTAACGTGTTTCACATTTTGTATACAAAACCCCAACATACCAACAGTAATTGAGGAATTACAAAGACTCAATCACTGCTAATCACATTGTAAATTAATTAAGGTTTTGTAAAAACAGTTGGTAAAAAGGTTTACAAAAAAGAGATTACTCACATTGCTGTCTTAGAGTTTTCCTTTAGGATTTCCTAGTGATTATCTATTAATTATACAAATGCACACGCGTTAGTATACTAACCCAATATTTACATTAGTAATACCCTCCCCGAGATGGCATTCCAACGACTACGTCGGGTAGAACCACGACAGCCGTTACGGAACCCTGGATCAATCGGGCAGCGTATCTAATACGTAACCGGGGTTATGATACTTATAACGAGGCAGAACTTCGTTAATTAGGGGGTATACTACCCGAATATTACTTCCATTATACAGAATTTCGAGAAAGAGAAAGATTGTGAGCGAGTTCGAATGATCAGCCGATGCCCTCTATATATAGGGTCTGATTCGAGCTTCGTCGCGCCCCGCGAAGACCACACCAAGGTCTTACGCGGCCCGCGACCTAGGGTGGTAGGGCGTAGGCTTGCTGATTCAACAACTGTAGACCTGACACGAGCCTACCACATGGCAGCTCAGGGTGTCGTTGCGTGGCAAGGCTGTCGCGGCCCGCGTAGCTCTCAGCCAACACGTTCGCGGCCCGCGAGCGAGGTTAAAATCTTGTTTTTATTTAATTTTTAATGATATACGGGTGCTTGGGCTCGGTTTTCGCATACGGGGTATGTTTTAATACATATAAGGACACTTTAAATATATCAGGGGTGTCGAAAATATTTTGGAGGGTTGTTATACCATCCCCATGCGCCGTGCGTCGTTTTGGCTCACTTTTGCACGCCATCTCCATGTGCCGTACGCCGTTTTGGGGCACTGCTGCACGCCGTCCTCTTACGCCATGCACTGCCATGGACCAACCTTGCGCGCCAGTTATCAAACTCAACGCACCATGTCAATCCAGAACTGCATACCATTTCTTAACAGGGAACAACATATAAATAAACCAAAAACAACTAACAACACCTCCATTCTTCTGAGTCCAGAATCCCTCCCAGATGATAAACTCACCTGGAAGCCACACTGGACTGGGGGGGACTTGAAGAGGTATGGTTCCAAATCCATGCACACATAGCAGGGACCACACCACTTTTCTCCAGCATGGCGCCTACATTAGCAGAACGTATCCAGAAGCTTCTAGAAGCTTCTGGAAGAGATCACATGTGATAAAAAAGATGCTCTCCCAGACATAAAGGACGACACATGTCACCTATAGATGGATACCAACTGGACCTGCGAGATATCTGGAGGACAGACCGATAGCCACTGCCAGAATTCTCCTAACTGGACGAATGAGGGTGCGCCACATCATCCACTACTCTGGCAGCAGTAGAGGAGACAAAGAGGATATTCCCCTTGGTCGGACAGCTGGCGCCCACTGGCTAGCTGGCAGGTCGTCTCCTTTTCCTTCATCCTTCGGCTATAGATAGAGGACTCCTTCTTCAGGTTTAACATTCTGCTTTCTCTCTATTTCACCCTTATCACACACTATTCTCCTTAGAACAATACTTATTCTCACGCCGGAGGGTGGTCACAAGGAGAACTCCCCTATTCTCCTCCTTGTGGCGAGTTACCGGTGTTCTGTTTTGCAGGATTCCAGCTATTGGCGAGTGGAGGAAGAGATTGAACCCTAATATACGAGACAACTCAACTGGGATAACCTTGTATCAGTGTTGTAGAAGGCGCTAGGCGCTAGTCGGGCGGTGAGGTACCGCCTAGGGATTAATCGGGATTAATCGGGATTAATCGGGATTAATCGGATTGGGATTTTTATATGTATTTTTTCAAAATTATATATATATACCCAATAATATAAAAATAATACTTCAAAATTCACATAAATACTTCAAGTTTCAGATAGTATGGTTCGATTTTGACCGATTTTGACTGATTCTAACCAATTTTGACCGCCTAGGACCGCCTGGGACCGCCTGGGACCGCCTGGGACCGATTTTGACCGATTTTAACCGATTAATATATCCGATTAATCCGATTTTTGACCGCCTAGGACCGATTTTGACCGACTTTGACCGACTCCGATTAATTGGCCGACTAGCTCAAAATTAGTCAGTAACTAGCCGCCTAGCGCCTAGGCGCCGATTAATCGGCCGCCTAGGCCGATTTTTGCAACACTGCCTTGTATTAACCAGTGTTTTCAACTACCAATGTTTTGCTGGCATTAAGCTAGAGCTGGTTTTTCAATTCAAAGGGTATCAAAATGTTGGATAAATGGTGAAAAATGTGCTTTTTTTTTCACTATTTTGAACACAAACTCATTATTAATTAATCATGATGTTCACAACAAACTAAAGCATGTAAAAAATGGAGCTAATTAAATGAGTGAGCTATCGATACTGAGTCTTCAAAGTGGAAAAACTTTGAGAAATTAAGTGGGGACTTGTCCCATATAAGAGAAAAGTAGAAGCTTGGAGTGGTATACAAGTGAGAGCCCTCTTTAGAAAATTCTTTCCTTAGCCATAAAGAATAAATGAGGATCCTATGGGGTGTGTGGGCTGTCACTTTGAGCGATGAATATAAGGCTGGAGGGTATGGAGACGTCATCAGGGTCACCTCATCACCTATAGCACCACCCGGCGCCATACATCCACACCCAGCGATTCAACAAGGGGCGCTATAGGCCAGGCTCCATCATGGTAACGAGCTGGTTTCGCGTGGATCGAGGAGAGTTATGTTGAATGTTACCGTTGAACGGTAACAATTTAAAAAAAATTAATCTCCTTTTTTATAAATTAATCCTATAAATACCCCACATTCTCTACATTTTTATACCATTCTTTACACATTCTCTACACTTTTTTATACCATTCTCAACACTTTTTTACATCATTCTCTACAATGTTTCCCATCAACCCAAACCCATGGGACCCGAGCAATCCGTATTGGCAAAGTTTGCAAAACAACGAGCAAGAGGACCGGTATCGACGAGACCCGCGTACAGGTGAGCTTCGATATTATCTGATGCCACCAAGCACCCCAACTTCTCCTCATCCCACCACTCCACCGATGCCCGGTTTTTACGGGTATTATTCTCAACCCCCATTTTCCCCCAAAACATACCCCAAACCCAAAACACAACCCAAACCAAATCCGTACCCGAAATCCAAGCCGAACCCACTTCTAGAGAAAAGCGAAGTCATCGAAAGAAAGATGAGTCTAAAAACGTGCTACTAAGAAGGTCGAATTTTGGTCGCCTAAGGAAGAATTCGAGTTGGCAAAAGCATGGCACAACGTATCGGAAGACGAGATTGTTGGTAAATTTTATCTCCATATATTTTTTACATACTTTTATAAGCATATAGTTTTGTAAATTTATTTTTTAAATCAAACATATACTTTTGTAAATACACTTTTTTTAATAGGAAATGACCAAGACTTAAAGATATTTTAGGGTTGTATACGTGAGAAGTTTTTCGCCGTAATGGGTCGTGGCGAATATCGAACGCCCGACTCTTTTTCGGGAAAGTGGGGCGCTATGAGGACGAAGGTTAGCAATTTAACCAACATATATACTAATCTCGTCAACAATAGTCGAAGAAAAAGTGGTTCGAGCGACGTCGACGTCATGACCCAAGCACACAATGACTATAGATTGTACCATGGGCATTACTTTACGTTGGTAACAACATGGGAGCTTCTTCGCAAATCTCCCAAGTGGCATCTTGTACCACCGTTCGACCCAACCCGCCCAAGGTCTAAACGGTCCAAATCGACATCCACTACAGAACAATCCGGGTCTGATGCTCGTACAACAATTAATCTAAACGATGATGTTGACGAATTTGAAGAACAAGAAGAGCTACCTCGACCACAGGGTATGGATAAAAGTAAGGCAGCGGCACGAGGAAAGTCCTCTTCAACGCCATCGGATGGCCCGTCAAAGTTGAGCGACTTCGAGGCAAGTCTCAATAAAATAATCTCGATTAGGGAAAAAGACCAACAAATGAAAATGGAGAAACAAATCCGAAAAGATATAGATTTTCTCACGAGAGATTTGTCAAATCTAGCGGAGTAGGACCAAGTCATTTTGGAGGCTCATAAGGCACAAATTCGGACAAAATATATGTAGTTTTTTTTTCTAGTACCTTGTGTTTTTTTAATGACTTTGTAATGTTTTTATTTTTTAATGAAATTATGTTTTTTTAATTTAAAAAAATAAAATATATAAATAAAAAAATAATTAGGTAATGATGACGGGGGCTCCATCCCACACCTTGCAAGTTAAAGAGGGCGTGATAAAGTCCACTGGCTGACGTGGATCCTATGTGGCGATGACATGTCCTGATAAAGCCTCTAGAGGCTCCATCCCACACCCTCTAGCCTAATAATGTTAAATGGGTCTTGAATGCACACTTAAATCAACAACAGGAAGTTACTACTTCTTGGTCACTACTAATACAAGATCCCGAATGACACATAGTATTCAATAAGATCTCGTTCTCAGTGATGAAAGTGAAGGATGGGGTTAAGGAAGATTTATTCGTGTGGCTAAAACATAGATCCCCGTTTGATATGTAAGATTAAATATATATTATTTTGTATTTAACCTGGTAGCCATTATAATCATTTACATTATATAGATCAAAAAATATAACAACCTATTAAATAATTACTTGGTAATTGTTGATGGGCCAAATTACCCTTATTAACTAATTAGGGTTTCCTCTTTGGTGCATATATAAGGAGACTAACGTAGAGGTTTCAAGGTTAGACAACTTGATTAAAACACATAACATCAAATCGCCTCCTCTCCTAACCGATTCCCCTTTATCGGTTTCTTCGTCACCATCATTAGATTGCACCCTAAGGAGGAACTCGACCAATCTGACGAACATGACGTCTACTTCTTTCTCTGATTCGGTTACTGGCTAACCCGGTACACATGTTTTATTATTCATGATTGAATTTATTTAATTAGAATTTATGTTTTACCCATGTTCTACTGATATAATCAACATGTGGTATCAGAGCAGATGTTGATTATATTAATTCAATCAAGGAATTCAATGAATGATTTGGAAATTAAAATCAATCAAAATTATTTTATCTTTGATGATTGCTAAGTTGTTTTATGAAAATAATCGAAATCAGTTAAACTTTTTTTCGATAATCAGAATCAGATAATGTTTTACAAAACCAAAATGGCTTAACTTGGGTGAGCTTTTGATGTATCACTTCTGGCCAAAGCTGATTTGATACATCTACTTATTGCTCAAGTATAATAAAAGCCATGTTGAGTATGCATTACAAACGCGAATGTCTTAATTTCTGGCCAAAGCTGATTTAATTCATTCATGTATAGCATTCTTAACAAGTGCATAACTAAAGTGATTGTCTCATTTCTGGCCAAAGCTGATTTGTCACGATTACTTTGCACACATGCTTAAATGATTACACTTCTGGCCAAAGCTGATTTGTATTCGTTTAAGTAGAACTTTAAACAAGTCTATTATTTTGATGTTAGTAATAGACATATCACAACTTCTTCATATAATGATCCTCACATTAATGATCCTTCATTAATTTTATGATCATTTTGTCTGCCTCATTTTAAGTACCCATAACTTTTCTCACTATAACTTTCTTCTATAAATCAATATCTCATCCACTCTAATTCTTAAACCTAAAATGTTTTGCTTTATTTAAAGTTTCTATAAGAATTAGCTCTTAAATTAAATCCTTGATTATCTCTTAAGACACGATAATCCTATTGCTCTATTCTGATATAAGTACTATAGAAGAAAACTAGAGCATGATGAATAGGATAAATCGAACATGATGTCTCTTATGATAATCAAGAACTCTCTAACATAATGCTATCACTAAAGTTATTCCAGATTAAGTCTTTCCTAAGACTAATCTATTATATGTGGAATAATTACAAGAATTCCTAAGATGCATGCCTTCATTTAAAATTATAAACTATAAAGCTAAGTGGTATATGTGAATACATAATAATGTACAATACCATGACCCATAAAGTTAAGGGCTTACGCATGGAAATAAGTACATTTTTCCAGTACATTACATAGTAAGATTTTCACTTGTACAATTTGATGCCTTATAAATCAACTATAACACTCAAAAGTACCAAAGTTAATGAGTGTGTTGATAAACAACATATGTACAAAGAAATAAATGTTTAAAGCTGGAAAATAAGTTGTTACTCACCTTACAACCACTTAAAACTTTAAAACATGATTGTTCTAAGGTCCATAGACAAATTACAAGTAAAAAATTTCAACTTTAAGGTTCTTCAAGGGAAAATTTCACTGCATAATTATACCAATAGACTAGACATAAGCAACGAGACTATCCATTATTCTAAAGAACAGTTGGATAAATTAATTAGTTAGTCACTTACTAAAGAAATTTAAGTCTACTAATTTTAATATTCCAATTAACACATGATTAGTTGACTCTAGTTCCATACGTTTCCTTACCAGAACTCGACAAATAACTAACATGAGAGTTAGTGACAAAATTAAAATTTAAGGCTATAAGAACCATAATAAACAGTCTTCTAACAACGTTTTTTCGATACCTTATATATATATATATATATATATATTCTGAAGATTAGTCGGAATATAGTATCATAATTATTAATAAATTGTTCGCCGCGAAACAACCGTCGGTCAAACCCACGTTCAAGTAGATCCTGACCGTAATAATTCAGGTGGTTACCTTCAAGATTTAATCTCATCCGTTCAAACCCAAAAAAATTGGCAGTTTGTTTTTCAACGCCAGTTAAGTTTTGCTGTGTTTTCTGCATGTTTCTCGCTACGTGGGTACGCTCCCTCAACCTTGTCGGTTCATCTTGGATAACTTCTACGTGGTAGTTAGCATACAAGATGTATATATATGTCCGTGTATGCTTTGCATTACATCCTTTTCAATAAAGCATATCACTGTAAGGTGGTTACATATTTTATGTGTTGATGATGTTTGTTATGTTTCGATAATAGTTTCTTATTTAGTTTGTTTGTTTTGCTTCAGTTATGATCGATGGATAATGTTGTGTATGATGAGGATTCAATTACGGGGAAAAATGTAAGTTGTTAATTTATATGGTATTGTGTTTATTTAACCATGTTTGTTCATTTGAATAATGATGCTTTGTTTTTCAGTTTGCTGGGTTGGACAGTGTTGTGGAAATGAAGCAGCCAGCAGATATGAAGTCTTCTAATATAGTTGGAAATGTATTATCATTTTGTTTTGTCAAGTATTGGGATTTACATAGCATTGTGTTTTTTACAATCGTTTTGTGTTTGTAGGAATCCTTTGTGTTATTATAGTAAAAAATCATTGACATGCTTTTTTTGTCAGGTTGTAGCTGACGAGTGTGTGGATGGTCATTTGCATGAATTTTCTTATTGCTCTAATGAGAATGTACATTTAGAAGCAAGTTTATGATGAAGTTTCTGTTATTATTTATGAAATTGTTTGTTACTTAAAATCATTGTGTTATTTACAGCTATTGTGTTTTTTGTGATGGTTTTTTTTTTTTTTTGTAATATACTATGACAACAGTGGTTGACAGTTGTTTTTTTTCTTTTCCAGGTGGTGGCTGACAACATTTTTGTGGATGATCATTTTCAAACGTTGAGCAGGACATGTGATGAAGTTGGAAACGTGCGTAATAATTCTTGTAAAATATTTTATCATGTTGTGTATTTTTAAAAATCATTGTGTTTTTTACAGATACTGTGTTTTTTGGTTTATTTTTGTAATGTACTATGACAACAGTGATTAACAGTTGTTTTTTTTTCCAGGTTGTGGCTGATAACATTTTTGTGGATGATCAATTTCAAAAGTTGAGTAAGATATCTGATGAAACTGGAGATGTATGTAATAATTCTTTTATAACTGTAAGATAACATTGTTTTAGTTCAACATGGTAGTTTATTTTATTAATGAGTATATTGTTTTTCAGTTTGAAGAATTGTTTGGAGTACTTCCTGACTTGACTATGTCTTCAATCGGAGCTACAAAGGTAAATCGTTTATGTTAAAGTATGTAAATTATTTTGTTAGTGATAGTTGGTGATGTTTATGCTGAATCTTATTATGTTTGCTTATATTTTGTTTTGTAAATTTTAGAACAAATCTAAAGGCTTTGACTTGGAGTTTGGTGCTTTGGTTGGATGTCCTGACAATTCTATAAAGCATGAGATCAACAAGGTTGGTTCCATATCTATATGTTTAGTTGTGTTTAGTTAATATTCTAGATGAGTGACTGACATATTATTCTCTAGCCTCGTAATTTCAGAAGAATTAATCAAAGGGTAAAGGCGCTGAAGAATTGGAAGTGGGATGAGGTGATTGAAATCGATAGTTTTGGCGAAGATTAGTTATGTTGTTTTTTTATGTATGATGATGGTTATTATATTTTGGTAATGATACTGTGTTGAGTTGGAGTTTTTTTATGTGTGTATTTTCCTTTCCCTTTGTCACACCCCGGATTTCCACGTGTCACCGGTGGGCCCGGTGGGGAGTATCGTGACGTGGTTGGCAACATAATAGTCAAACAACACAATATTTAAATGCACAGCGGAAGCAAAGTATAGATTCATTTCAACCAAACAATATTGTAATATTAAGTATCACAAATAGTTGAATATAAATCCACAGGTAGATCAAAATAAAAAGGAAACAATGTTCAACAGTCTATCACATCCAAGCTTGCGAGACTTATTGTGGATGCTAGGAGAAAAGCCAACCTATTACGCGTAGTACCTGCACTTAACCTTTTTGAGAAAATACGTCAGTTTACACTGGTAAATACAATCAACCGACTCATTTTGAAAAGAGTTTAAGAAAATGAATTTAAGGCACAAGGCATAAATAATATTTTATAACTTGGGATAATTATTTGAATATAATGCTTGTAAAGGATTTACATGTTTCTTATGCGTTCAGTAGCCCGGATCGAGCCGGGTTAAAGATCAATGGACACACCACATTAATTATATGAAACACCGATGGGCGTACGCCTACGCCCCGTGCTTAGGTCGTGGCCATTTCGTAAAAAGATGCCAGGGATATCCGGGACACGGTCATTAACCCCCCAAAGGCTTTAAGCAAACAAAACAATTTAAACGAGACATCTCAATACTTTAACCATCATACAATTAAAGATTCAATGCCCGACCAAGCGGTATTTTATATACCGTACCCCAAGCCCGTATAGGGAAAATAAGTTAAAAGTATTTACCTGAGCAAGTATAAATCACAATCAGCAAGTGCAAGTATCTTTTACCGGGTCTCCTATTCTGGAACGAAGGTTTATAACAACCTATTAGAATCCTAACGGGTCTTTAGTTAAGCTTAAGCTTAGACCGGTTAGTTTCAAAGATACGGTTCGTACGCACGATTAAGCGAAGACCGGAATAGAATGTGATTTAGACCCGAAAAGTTTGAAGACTTGCTTAATATGGGTATATTATACACATTCTGGAATTTGAGATAAAACTGATAAGGTTTGAGCCGTTTCGGCTAATTTATGTAAACTAGTTACATAAACCGTACCGAACGCGCATGAAGCGTAACGGGTAACCATAAGAGTCCTAAACAGGTTTCCTAAGTTAACATGCCTGAAATATGTTGTGATATCAGTTGGATACCTTCCATTATGCCCAAAACGAGTTTAATCTCTAATTAAGCCTCGTAGGGGTATTTTGGTCATTTTAAAGGTTATAAAAGGGATTATGTATAATTCTGATGTTCGGGTCTGAGGAAATCAGTAAACAACTTATTTTTAACAGATTATAATAGTTGGTATTAAGTCTTATGTGGCAAAATGGTTTTAAACCCAAATTATGCGTTTAATACGCGTATAAAGCCGTTTTAAGCGATGTACGGGTTAAAATAGGATTCTGAGTTTTCTGATCAGTTCAACAGGTCAAAACACTCCATTTATTATTTAAAATCAGTAGCAATTGGATTGGCGTCAAAAGGATTTGTAAAACTCATTTTATGGCTTAAAAGGGCATATTCGGTATTTACCGAATTAAGGCGATAATCCTAGCTTATGATTAGTTTAAAAATAATTAAAAATCTTCAAAAATCCCAAAATATTATATTACATCAGTGGGTAAAAGGTTTGGTGTCAAAAATTGGGTTTAGATAGGCTTTACGCTAATGACGCCGTTTAATCACTAAGAAGCGTTCTAATTACGTCATTGAGCAGAACTCCTAATCTATACGTCCAACTGATGTGAAAATTTATAGACATGTTTAATAATCAGTAACTAAGATTATTGTACTTTCATATTTCTAAAATTCTCGTTTTATGGACATAAGGGCATTATGGTCAATATTTAAGCACTTAACGGAAACGTCGGACAATTAAGGATTTAAGTGGTATAAACGCAGAGGGTTATACCATCATGTAACTAGGTCCTAATGGAACTTTAAGGCATGTCTAAACCTATCAAAACCGGGTCAGAACCGAAGTCAAAGCAGAAAGTCAAACTATGCGCCTTACAGTTCCGAATCGATATTAAACAGAAAGTTGTCGAATCAAACAAGCTTAGACAAGTTCTTTTACTTATTACCAAGTTATATGAATGATAAAATAGGTTACACGCCTTTTACATGGTTAATTATGCGTTAAATCAAAGTTTACATTTCTGTTGACTTTTTCTAATCCTCTTTGACTCGACAATCGACCTAGTTAGAACGGGTATCAGTGGGTGCCCTTTTAAGGGTTTAAAGCCCACATAATTACCAACTTATAACAACCTTAAGTTTGCCTAATCGCTGGACCATTAGCGATTAATTAATAAGTCAACCGTTAATTACGACGGTTTGACTTCTAGGCTATAAACTAAGCAAAAATTAATTAAAGAAGGTTAAGCATACTTACAAGTGTCTAATGAACGATTAGGAAGGCTTAGAAAAGGCTCTTGAGTTCCAGAAGTCTTCAAGAAATGCAGATGAGATGAATGTATGAATGTTGCAAACTTAGGAGCTTTATATAGTGATCAAAACTCCTTAGATTGTTGACATGCAAGGCTACTAATGATCATGGATGGTTACAAGTGCCCTCTAGTGACTAAAAACCAGTATAGGAAGCCCATGGTATCATGGAAATGCAATTGGAGTCGGTTAAGAGCTGAACAGGCAGCTGTGCAACATTTCTGATCAGACAAGGCAGTCGTGTAGCGCGACTGCATAGGGGTCTAGTGCTCGCGCTACGCGAGCACATGGTGACCTGCCAACCAAGTTTCCATAATTTGCATTTCAGTCCCTGGTCCTCCTAAACGTCGCTTTCACTTCCATTCTTGCATTATGAGCCTTTAATATTGACATATAAGGGCGTTAAGACTTATACCTACTTTGTGAAGTCCTTGGTCACTTTGTGTTTACCCGAAAAGTCCTAAATTTCCATGTTGACGCTTCTAACCCCTCGAACACGAATTTTATCATAACTTTCTCATACGATAACGAAACTTTATGAAATTTATATCGTACATTCTAGTGAGCATAATTAACCGTTACAAAGCTTCGGGTTTGTCAAAAAGGTCACTCAGAGGTATAACTTAAACATGTTGACACATTTAACCCCTGTAGTTTGTAATCTCTCACTTTCTTTCATATTTAGCTTCGTTTGATCCATGATTTATTCGTTTGAAGGTACAAGCATCAAGTTGGGTTAATGTACAATATATTTATTCACTGTTGACATTTAGAACCCGTATATTCACATACTTTCCAGGTTTGTCAACTTTAGTCCTTCAAGAACATTCTTACACACGTTCAAACTTATGACACGTGTCAACATATTATAGGACGTGAATTTTCGAGGTGTTACACCCTTAAACATGCATGTTTTTCTTTGTTTGTAATATTTTCGTTATAATTTAAAGGGTAATTAATATTTTCATTGATTCATGCATATTAAGCCGTGTACCAGTTTAAGTTTCCCGTGTTTAATTAATGGTTTGTGTGTTTATAGTAATAACTGTATGTAAATGTGTGTCTCTTCAGTTTTTTGTATGATTGTATCGTTTCCTGGAGCAATTTTTACATCATGTAACCGTTGCTGCCATTAATAGTTTCGCGTTAGTGACCATAAGCCTTTTATATATATATATATATATATATATATATGCAGAAATTTCATGTATATTGTATCTCAAGTTATTTAAGTTTTACCGATTTCTAATTAAAAAGTTAAATTTTTTCAATGGCTTCATCAAGTAATCAAGGAGAAGATTTGAAGGAACTGTTTTATAAAGCAGTGATGGAAGAATTGGAAGCTGAGTTAGTGTTTTCTAAAGATCTAAGGAAATGCTTTCATTCTTTGAAGACTGGAGTTGGCTCTCGTGATGATGTAACTGAGACGTTGCGTTTATTGCCTCCAACTGCTGTTCGTGACATGGCACTTTTGAATAATGGTGAGAGTGGGAACAAAGATGTTCAGTTAATGACCCAGATGTTAGAGATATTTAGACAAGTTAATGAGTCAATGGAGTTGAAGAGTAGGATTTTACTTTCATTATAAGTAGTTTTGTTAAGTTTAGTGATAGTTGTTATTATGGTAAAGTGGTTTGTATTCAATTATTAAGAGTTATTGGTGGTATTTTTATTTTAATGGAATGTTTTGTTTTGTTTCTTGAAAGTTAGTCTGGATGAATTGTGTTTTTTATTATGGTCGTTTTTTATTGTGGTTATTTAATCGTATATTATTTCAAACATTTAATATATTCAGTTTAATTTCTTCGAGCGACCATCTGGAGAATTGTAATTGATTTGGTTTATTTTGATGTTAAATTGTGCCTGAATATAGAGTTGCACACATGAAAAAACGCTATCTATATGATAAACATCTAACTTTGATAGATGTCATCTATCTTTATTTAATGGTGTTAGCAATTGCTGTGTTAATCAATTTAAAAATAGTTACTTAAAAGTTTTAAATTGTGTGAATTAAATGTAAGAATATAAGAGCAGTTGTAGTTACTAATCAATCGAATAAAAAGTCATTATTATCTTAAATATAGACATGGTTATTGATGTTCTTAATAGGGATGTAATGCAATGATTCATCTCAATTGAATAGGCGTACCACTGTTTTGTTCAAACATATGCTATGTAAAAAGCTGTCCACTGCCATAACCACTGTTTTGTTCAAACATCTGCTCTGTGAAAAGTTGTCCACTGCTGAAAGTCAACCCCTGTTCTCTCATTTCCTTGGATATCACTGTTGTTCAAAATCAATGTTTTCATCCACTGATATGCTATCCACTGATAGTTAAAATCACCCACTATTTTCATTATAACCGTTGCAACCACTGATATTGTTCAATCATGTTTGTTCATTTGAATAATTATGCTTTGTTTTTCAGTTTGCTGGGTTGGACAACGTTGTGGAAATGAAGCAGCCAACAGATATGAAGTCTTCTAATATAGTTGGAAATGTATTTTCATTTTGTTTTGTCAAGTATTGGGATTTACATAGCATTGTGTTTTTTACAATCGTTTTGTGTTTGTAGGAATCCTTTGTGTTATTATAGTAAAAAATCATTGACATGCTTTTTTTGTCAGGTTGTAGCTGACGAGTGTGTGGATGGTCATTTGCATGAATTTTCTTATTGCTCTAATGAGAATGTACATTTAGAAGCAAGCTTATGATGAAGTTTCTGTTATTATTTATGATATTGTGTGTTACTTAAAATCATTGTGTTATTTACAGCTATTGTGTTTTTTGTGATGGTTTTTTTTGTTTTTTTTTTTTGTAATATACTTTGACAACAATGGTTGACAGTTGTTTTTTTTCATTTCCAGGTGGTGGCTGACAACATTTTTGTGGATGATCATTTTCAAACATTGAGCAGGACATGTGATGAAGTTGGAAACGTGCGTAATAACTCTTGTAAAATATTTTATCATGTTGTGTATTTTTAAAAATCATTGTGTTTTTTTAACCATGTTTGTTCATTTGGATATCACTGTTGTTCAAAATCAGTGTTTTCATCCACTGATAGTTAAAATCACCCACTGTTTTCATTATAACCGTTACAACCACTGATATTGTTCAATCAGTAGTTTCATAAAACAACTGTCTTCCATTACTCATCAAGGGTTGGCACGTGGACAGCTGCCACGTCAGCTTTCTCTTTTTCCTTTATAAAACGCTGAGCAAAACCCCAAACAGGGTTTTTACTATCGAATCGAATTCAAAAATTCCTTTCTCAAAGCAGTTATCATCCATTTCTCTCAAATCATTCTTCTTCCTCAAAATGGCAAAATCATCGTCTTCATCATCTGCAAAACCCACTGAAAAAGCCATAGAAATTCCATACAAAGCTCCTCATAACTACTTGGGTCTGTTGACAAAACCAAGTAATACTCAAACCTTCAATTCCATCATAGATGCACTTTCGTCTTCAAAGTACAAAACTTTGTTGACCGCTGATGCTCCAATTTACCTAAAAACATAGAGAGAATTTTGGAAGAATGCCACACTTGAGATAGCCATCAATTCCTCAATAAAGGGTAAAAAGGTTCAAATTACACCAAAATCCATTTCAGAGGTATTTGAACTCGATGATCTGCAAGGTAAAACTTCTTTTCCTAAAATCGAGTATAAAACTGATTTTATTGAGAGGGGGTATGCTGAGGAAATGAAAAGGGACACCTTACAAAAAGGTAGTTTTCCTCCTGCACCAAGATTCTTATTCCATACCCTCTTGATGTGTGTTTCGAATAAAACAACTGCTTTTAATGAAATACCATTGAAGATCCAATACCTGGGTTATGCTATTTTACATAACGAAAATCTTAATTACTCCCAGGAGATCTTTGATGACTTGGTCAAAAATGTTACTAGCAAATCATTTTTATTATTTCCAAGGTTCCAAAGCTTTTATTTTCAAAAGAAATTTGGAAAGGATGATGTTCATGTGATCATCCAAGGTGAACCTTTTTAGATAAATGGTTTAACACCTGAAACATTTACAAGATTATCAAAGCCTTCTAAAACAAAAGCAGAGACTCCTGAGCAGAATTTAACTGCTACCACTGCTCCTAAGGCACCTGCTGCTGAGCCCACTGCTCTAGGTGATCACAGCAGCAAAACAACTGCTGTGAAACCCACACCTAAAACCACCAAAAAACCAAGACAAAAGAAAACTCAAAAGCCCCCAAACCTACAAGAAAGGCAACTCTGGAAGATGAGATCCCAGAGCAACTGCCAGTGACAACACAAAAGTCACTAGAAACCACTGCTGCTACTTCCTTACAGCAGATGGTAGAAATATCTCAACCCATGCCTCAAACTCCTCCTGCTTCTTCTAAAAACGAACAGGCTATAAGAATAGGGACACCACAATATGATGCTCTGGAATCAGTTGTTTCCATCATCCACAGCCCACTTCCAGGGGTAAATTCTCTTTCCACACCCATCCTCACTTCCCAAATTCCACCACAATCAAAACTTTTGTTGGATGCTATTGATTTAAACTAGACACAAATCAGTTCATCTCAATCACCTGTTAATGAGATTATACCTCAGAAAGTGACTGAGTCTGTTGTTTCAATCATTGCTAACCCACCAACAACACCTGAGGAGGTTACATCCCTTGAGTTACATGTAACTCTTGGTGGTAGTTCAAGTGAAGCAGCTACTACAAGTGCTGAACCCACTGGTTTACACTTGGACAGTAGTTACATCAATCAGACTTCCTTGAAGGCAATTCCTTCTTTGGGAACCATGGTGCATCCATTTTTTTTCTGGTTCACTAAAAGTGGTCACCCCAGCTGAAGGAAGAAGTCCCCAGTTCCAAGACAAAGGGGCATCGGTGGATGACTTTTGGAATACATTCCCTGAGTCAACCACTGTTACAACCACTGAATGTGGGAAATCAGATGATCCCATTAAATTGGGTGATGGTTTAATGTACCGAGAATTAACGGACAGAGTTGACAAGCTTGATACATCTGTTGCAGAAATCAAAGACATGCTGCAACAGTTGTTGAAAGTTCAAAAGGTATCACCCACTGCTGCACCAACTCCAACAGCTGCTCAATCATCTGCTCCTACACCAAATGAGCTATGGAGTTTGTTTTAACCTCTGCTCCATCATCAAAGAGAATTAGCTGATCAGCATATTAAATAAATATAATTTTGGATAAATTCTTATATATAAATTTTAAGTAATCAATATATTTGATAAATAATAAAAATACAAATAATAGTAAAATATCTAATTTATATACTAAATAATAAATATAAAAGAAAGACGGAAAACCCCAAAAATAGGTGCCTCCAATGAATGACACATGTCACATATTGGATCGATAACCAACGCTACAAATGTGACAAACAACACCACCAAAGGGGAGGTAAGTTAACCGAATAGACTATAAAGAAATTGAACTAAAGTAAAGTATATTGTCTAAATATGGAGTAAAGTGAAATAACAAAGTAAAGTATGCATGGTCTAATATCGAAGAGTAAAATAAGTCGTTTTATATTTAAGACCTATCGTTTCCATCAAACGAATCTCCTCAACCACCCGTTATCAGTGACGTATTTTTCATCATATATGTTATATACATATTACATATTCTAAGTTATGTACAAAAAATAACATAAAGGGTGTGGACATGTAGTTACAAAGGTGTTTCTGGGAAATAGGAACACGTGCAGTCGTTTTTGAGTTTAGATTGGATAGATGCAAAATATCATGTAAAATTATTAAACTAATAATATTATAATTAATTAGAAGAGATTAAAATAAAATAATAATTATCTATAAGAGATACCGTTCAAAAAAAAGTTATCTATAAGAGATGACCTAATATAATGACAAGTGTTCCTAAAGTGGTTTCTTTTATTATATTAAATAGATTGTGTAACTAACTTCCTATTTTTTAGTTGTGGTTCTCATTATTTTTCAATAATCCAATTATCATAAAAAAACAATATTTTTATAAAAAGGACAAAATAATATATAAAACCCAATGCCAAAAAAAATCTACGATGTAATTATTTTCACAATTGTAATAACACAATGTTTGACAGCAAACATAGTAATTTATAAAAATAAGATTGATTAATAAAAAATATATTTGTGTATGTGATTGACTAAAAATTATCTCCATGTATGTGTATATAAATTAGAAACGGTTTCTAATTTATATTGTTATTTAATTAATTTTATTTACCCCCTATCGCTCACAGTATGTGAAAACCGTTTACCACCACTACTCGTAGTTTTAGGAGTTTTTACTCACCTGTGTCAACTGTTAATTGGGGTAGTTTCTATGTAGGTATTCATTTTTCAAAGGAATCGCTTTTCGTATGTGTTTTCTTCCTCTCTGTATCAACGTCAGTATTTCTAATTAAAGTATAATCGTAAGTGAATATGAAAGATCTTCCATCTCTGTTAATATTGATGAAGATTATTCCAAGACTTCCGGCAAAGGAGGTTATACGGTGCAAGGTTGTGTCTAAAGAGTGGTTAGCCTATCTTTCAACTCCTGAGTTTGCTAGGAATAATTGTCGTTTCTTGCGAGTATTAGGTGTCCAGAAAATAATTGCTCTTGACAAATCATCGTGTGCGATTCGTTATGTTGATGTTGCATCTCCTAGATGTGTTTTAGGCAATAATATTCACATTCCCTTCGATTGTCATCCATGTAATGTGATCTTTTTAGCAAGTTTGGATGGCATGGTATGGTATGTGTTTGCTTATGTAATACTGGTGATTTGGTTGTTTGGAATCCACTAACTCGTGTGTTCAAGTTGTTAAGAAATTCTAATTATCAGGGATTTTACAATATGGATGATGATAGTCTTGGGTGTTGTGTTGACTCTGCTGGTGATTACAAAATTGTGCACATTAAACGCACTCATTTCAGGTTGACTGTTAACATTTATTCGTTTAGTGAAGGTTCATGGTCAACTCCAAGGTTCTTAATTGATAGTCCATATGATATTGATGTTTATAGTTGGTCCGTTGGGACATTTTGTAGGAATAGTTTGTATTTTGTACTGACCAAGTTCTGGTGTATGGGTAACACAGCGGTTCTTCGTTTGGATGTTGAGTCGAAGGTAATAGAAAATGTAGGTTACCCAGATACATTGAGTGTGGAATCTATAGGTCAGTTGGTGACTATACGAGATGAACTTCATATGTTGTGTAACACCTTGAAAATTCGTGTTCAACGATTTAACGACACGTGTCATATAAGACAAAACGCGTTGTAAACTCGGATTTAATAAAGATGTTTTGGCAGGATTTAAAAGTGGCGTCATGTTAATTTTTACCTCTGAACGACCTCATTTATAAATCCCAAGACCCAAGTATACGTACATTAAACATCTAGTATATTTAAAAATCCAGGAATGTAGTTGTCAATAATTAAATTCATAGTGCTAGATGGGTTCCGATAGAATTCCTACGGTAAACCGTCGTTTAAGGCACTTTCAAAATGAATTCAAATGAAACAATTCGAAATGGTAGGGTATGTTACTGTATAAGGCACTTCTAGGAGGTGCGCAATTCGATGATTTGTTGCGCACCGCAACAAATAATTGTTACGGTGCGCAAGCAACTGCCCAGCAACAGAAAACCGGCTGTTGCCAGTTTTAACGCGATTCTGACCTTTTAATCGAGTTTTCCTCATACCCCTTGGCCCCTAAACACTCCCTAATCATGTAGGACACCTGTAGGATTGTTGTGGGCTGTAGTAGACCTTGTTGTCAATACATTGTGGTGATTTAATCCACTATATAAGTGCCAAGAGTTGCAACTTTGCAATCACATCTTCATCTGCATTCTTGGAGCACTTCTGGAACTCAAAACCTTCTCTCAAGTGTTCTCTAATCAAGCTTAGGACTTTTGTAAGTTGCCTAACCTTCTCCAATTAATTTTAGCTTAGTTATTTAGCTAAAAGTCAAACCGACGTAATTACGGTTTGACTTCAAGATTAGTTAATAATGGCTCAGTCAATTCACGAATCAAAAGTAGTTATAAGTAGGTAATTATAGGGGTAATAAACACTTAAAAGGGTTCCCCCTGATTACCACTCTAACCAGGTCAAAAGTTGGGTCAAACTTGCTAAGAAAAAGTCAACAGAATGTTTAAATTACAATTTGTGCATGATTAGCAATGTAGATCATATACAACCTGTTTGGTAATTAGTGTAAGAACATGTCTAAACATGTTCAACCCGACAATTTCCTGTTTAGACCCGGTTCGGAACCGAAAGTCGCATAGTTTGACTTATACTTTGACTTTCAGTTCTGACCCGTTATGGTATGTTTTAGAAATGCCTTAGAGCTTTAATTGAACCAGGTTACATGCTAGTATAACCCTCTGTGATTATACACGTCGGATCATTAATACGCATGATTCCGTTAATTGCCCATTTGTTGACCATTATGCCCTTATTGCCTTAAAACGTGATTTTTGGAAATGTAAAAGAGTAGAAACTTTAATTACTGATATATAAACGTGTATGCAAAGTTTGACATCAGTTTGAATTATAGATTAAGAGTTATGCTCATTATCGCAAAATGAATGCTTTATGTTAGTAAAATGGCGTAATTAGCGTATAGCCTAGTTAAGCCTACTTTTTGATATTCAAATATTTACCCACTGATGTAATATATTATTTTGGGATTTTTAAAGATTTTTAATTAATTTTAGGCTGAGCATAACTCATAGTCGTAGGCTTAATCCGGTAAATGTCGGTTTTGCCCTTACGGGCCATAAAATGAGTTTTACATATCTAAACGACTCCAAACCTTTTGCTACTGATTAGATATGTTAAATAAATTATTTTAAGCCTTCTGGAAATATAAAAATATCAGATTTAAGTATCGAACCCGGAAATGGCCTTTAATCGCCTTATTAAGCGTTTTAACGCATAGTATGTATTAAAATTATATTGAACATACCCGGGTTGATACCTACTGATATTTTAGGCAAATTATGACATTTTAACAGTAAGCAAAAGTTGATTAACTCAGACTTCAGTTTTGACCTTTTCGGCTTATGTGAAATTACCAAAATACCCCTACGGGGCATAGTTTGGTTATAATTGATAAATTTCACATATATGTTTTATCCTACTGATATAACTTAGTAAATTGAGTATATTTGCTGATTACATCAAACCTGTTATAAACTTTTAAATGACCAAGCTACCCCTACGGGGCCTAGTTTGTGTTTAAACACGTTTCGGGTATAATGAAAGACATCTTACTGATGTCACAACATATTTGAGGCATAATTAACTTAGGAAACCTGTCTATAGCTCTCATGAATACCGTCACGCTTATTACGCGTACGGTTCGGTTTATGTAACAAGTTTACATAAATTAGCCGAAACGGGTCAAACCTTAACGGTTTTATCTCAAAATCCAGAATGTGAATAATAAACCCATATTAAACAAGTCTCTGAACTTGTCGGGTCTAAATCACATTCTATCCGGTCTTCGCTTAATCGTGCGTACGAACCGTATCTTTGAAACTAGCCGGTCTAAGCTTAAGCTTAATTAAAGACCCGTTAGGATTCTAATAGGTTATTATAAACCTTCGTTCTAGATTAGGAGTACCAGTAAAAGCTACGTGCATTTTGCTAATTGTGAATTATACTTTGCTCAGGTAAATACTTTTAATTTATTTTCCCTATACGGGCTTGGGTTACGGTATATAGCATACCGCTTGATCGAGCATCAAATCTCCACAGTTGAGTGGGTAGTTGAATAATTTGATCGGCTCGTTTAAACAGTCTTGATTACTTAAAGCCTTTGGGGGGTTAATGACCATGTCCCGGATATCCATGGCATCATCTTACGAGATGGCCACGACCTGAGCACGGGGTGTAGGCGTACACCTGTCAGTGTATAACTCTATGATGTGGTGTGTCTATTGATCTTTAACCCGGACAAGATCCGGGCGACTGAACGCACAAGTAACATGTAATTCGTTCACAAGATTATAATATTAAATAATTCTCCCAAGTTATAAAAACGTTTATGCCATGTGCATCCAAACAAATTTTCAAATCATTTTTCAAATGAGTCAGTTGATTGTATTTACCAGTATAAACTGACGTATTTTCCCAAAAAGACTGAATGCAGGTACTAAACGAAATTGGCCGGATTGTCTCCTTAGCATCAATAAAAGTCTCGTAAGCTTAGGATGCCTGAAGTCTGTTGAACTATTGTTTCTATTTTATTTCGATCCGTTCTGTGGATAAACATCCGAACGTTGTGATACTTGATATTACAATAATTTATTCGGTTGTATTATATCTTTTAAATTTGCTTCCGCTGTGCATATTAAATATTGTGTTGTTTGACTATTACGTTGCCAACCACGTCACGATACTCCCCCACCGGGCCCACCGGTGACACGTGGAAATCGGGGTGTGACATGTTGGTTAGTATTGGAATGTGTACTGTAGATGTTCAATTGTGGCGTCTACAAAATAATACTTGGTCGAAAGTGGTGTCTTTTGTACCCCGTGTGTTTATGCCGTTGATGATAGGGTCATATGTGCACTACATTGATGGTAATAACAAATTAATTATAGTACACGAATGGGGTGATGTTGCTCAGATAAACGTAAGGGCAAAGAAGATGCATGGTTATTTTTCTATCATCTTTACACAAGGCATTGTAGGTGCAAGCTATATTGAAACTGTAGTTTCACCACATGTTTAGTTATGGTTGGTATTTTTTTGTATATGGAGAATCAATATTCGAAATTAATGTGTTATTTTAATTGTTCTATTATGTTTATAATATGTTTGGTGTGTAATATTTTATGCCAGTAAATATAATCAACGTTTGTTTGTCATCGGTAGTTCTTTTAACACTTTGAAAACATCTAACTTTCATATATCTTATCTAAGTTCATCTAATGGTGTTATTAATTTCTACGTTTATCAATTTACAAATAACTAATTCATTTTAAATTGTGCCAATTAGATATAAGATTTTAATTTAGTATGTTTGACAATTCGATGTATGACAATACAAGAATAGTTGTAGTTTCTAATCGCAATCGCTTAAAAAAGTCATTATTATCTTAAATATGGAGACACTTTTTTTATGGAGTCACTTATTGATGTTCTAAATAGTTGGATAAGAAGTCATTATGATATTAAAATATGCAGTGCATTTGGATGATGGAAATATTACCAATAAGACTTCTAATGTTGTATACAGGAAATCACAACTAAATTTATAACTAAATATGAACTTCGACTACCGTTTACAAATTATAATTCTAAACAAAATATGTCATCCATGCCCTAATATAGTAATAATTGTCATCAAGTTTAGGCTACCAACCAACCAAAAAAACACAATAAACTGTTCCAACATGTCCCACCAAAAACCATCAAACGATGACAACAAAAGGCATTAGTTTATATACGCAGACATCTGCATCATTAGCAGATAACGTTAACTGCTAAGCTTGGCTGACTGCATCCACATGCGTCAACATGAGGAGGTTTCCTGATTCTACATAAGTTAAATGCATATTGTCACCCGCGCTAATATCATTTTCCTTTATGAAACTTGGCCACCCTTCAATCACATACCTAAATCCATTTCCATCCTTCTGTCGCTTAACTATCTTCACAACTGTTTTCCCATCCATGTTTCTGACATTCATCTGATGCACCTTCTTTGTTAGCCTTGCCCTGTTTACAACTTCTACAGGTAATCACTGCATTGATGTTAGAGTTAACAAGTATATTAGCCGTGTTGGATATAATTGTCAGCAGCAACAAATATCAATTGTTAATTTTCGAATAAACATAATTTAGTATCTATTATCTATTATAGTTATTCTATGAAGGTTATAAGTGAAGTTATACTTTATTGTTTAGAAAAAAAAAACAAATGTTTTAAGGTTTTTTGTTGCAAACCAAGTTCAATTGTTATGTGTTTAACTGGTAATTCTGTACGTATAAATAGCCTCATGAATGGTGTTGTAAATTGTTCTCATTAAATAACAGAAATGACATACCATTCGATAATTTGCTTTCCTGTTGAATTGATACGCACCACTTTCTTGATCATAATTTTGATGTGCAACACGTTTTTCGTCTTCATTGCTTAACTTCAACGCCATCCGACTTCTTTTCCCGTTTTTGTTAACCTTATCATTTCAAACATGCATTTCCTTTCAATATATATATAGGGGGCCGCTAGAATGAGAACCACCACGAGTTATGAGAACCGCGAGAACCAAGTGCCACGGAGGGCCGTTGACCACGAAATTTTTTTTACACCTAGATCCGTATATTTTAAGACCGGGTGTAAATTTTGGGTTCAAACGGCGCGCCCGAGGGGGTAGTTTTTTACGCCCAAAGTTTGGGTTTTTTTAATTTTTCTTTTTTTTTACCAAACTTTGGGCGTAAAAAACTACCCCCTCGGGCGCGCCGTTTGAACCCAAAATTCACACCCGGTCTTAAAATATACGGATCTAGGTGTAAAAAAAATTTCGTGGTCAACGGCCCTCCGTGGCACTTGGTTCTCGCGGTTCTCATAACTCGTGGTGGTTCTCATTCTAGCGGCTCCCTATATATATATATATATATATATAGTATATATGTTAATGTATAAGAAATCTTTATTGGAATATTTTCTTAACTTATGCTTAACTTACCAAATGATCTCGTGTTTGTCGTCTAGTTGCTGACATGGTAGAATGATCATAAGTTGTACAGCATATCAGTTGTTTAGGTTCTTCAGATGTAGAATTGTGACAACCCTCACCAAACCAGGTATCCGTACGAACTAATTAATATTTAATTACTGCTTAATTACTGTGCTTGCTTACAACTGTGATTAAATTGCTTACTGATTTCTGATACATACATACTCATGCATCGCATTTTATACTGTCACTCTATTATTTATACACAAACATCAGTGACAACCTTGATGCACAAAAAAAGCACAATGAGCACACTATACGGATAACCCAGTAAACATGCTGACATAGCCAGCATCAGACAGACACTGTCTCTAAGGCCAGTATGAGCCGGGAATAGATTACTACACTAGTAGGGAGTGTAGGGAGGTGAGGATTGTAGAATTGCGTCACTAGGTGATTGTTATAGTGACCGGATGTGCCTAAAACGTACTTTAAATAAAAATTCAGCAACTAACTAGTAAAGTGCAAGAACATGGGAAAATAATACTAGACACTTCCCAAAGTGACAGGAAATTCATTGTGTCACTAAAAATAATATTAACGACACTTTAAATGCTTATTTAGCACATTAACGGATTAATATCCAATCGAACAACCGGACTTTACCCGGAACATAAAAATATTGTCGATGACATTGTTTTCCTTTTCTGAGCCAGTTAGGGTCCCCGAATACCCTAACACCCTTTATATATTATAACACACATAATACCTTATTTAAATTTCTTAACTAAACTATATGTAACTTATCTAAGCTAGTTGAAATCCAACCATGAACCCACCCCCCCCCCCAACGATCGTTTCCCCCATGTGGGACATACCACACATTTTCGATTATTATATTGTTGGTTGTCTAATATCTACTAAACATAGTATCTAATGGTTAATAGTGGTAAATGGGTTATAAGTGAACATGTGGGATAATACTTTCATTTCATAATCACCACTCAAAAATCTTGCATTCTCTTTCCCTCTTGGCTACTCTCGGCCGAGAGCATCCACATACATCCAACCATTTTCAAGTTTGATTCTTGCTAAACCACATACATACAAGGGTGTAAGGTGTCCTACAAACAAGCTCGGTGCATACGGAATCGCAAGGACCTCTCTACGACGCTATTAACCACCCATTTTTCGTCTAGTTTCTTCCCTAGCCTCGAGCTAGTAGTAAGTGTCTCTAAACATTCTCTTGATCTTATTTAAAGTGGTTAATAAGAGATTTAACGGGTAAAAATCATAAACACTAGAGATCAAAGTTTAAAGTCTTGTAAAGAAGATGAACTTGGTGGATAAAAAGAAACTAATGGTGTAAAACTTATGAAACTTGTTTTGTCGTGATTATTTTATGTTGTTGATTGCTAGTGTTGGAATGGATTGTCATCTAACCATGCTAGTTCACGTTCATGGAACATGAACTAGTGTTATGTTAAATAGAAAAGTTACAAGATGACGAACCCTTTCATACGGAAATATGAACTTGTGTAAAAACGATTTTTCTTATGAAATGGAGTTCTAAACTAGTAGATCTAAGGATCTACAAGTGGTATTTTTGAAGAACCAAGTGTATGATGAAATCATGTTTAAAAATCCGGATCTTTCTTGAAATAAAGACATTTTTGTGAACCAAAAAGTGTGTAGACACTTGTGTAACGAAAGGATTTAACAAAGAAATATTTTTGAATTTTTTTTTTTTTGAAATTTTTGACCAAGAAGATGTAAACTTGCATTTTCTTTAAAAATAAGATTTTCAAGAAACCAATTTTATTTATAAAGATAGAAAGATCTACTAAAAATGTTGGAAGATTACTACGTATTTTCACATAACTTACAAGTTCATGTGTTTGCGATTTATACTTGTTTTGACTAGTTCAATGTTTGAATATTGTTTGTTGATGATGGAAAATTGATTGGTTGAATTTTTAAAAAGAAAATGATACGCTAGTAAGCGTGGCCACCTCCAGTTACAGAGGAAACTCTGGCGAAATTTTTCCAGAAAATAACACTTAGAATATTTTTGGTGATAAGTGTTATGAATATATTTTTGACTTGTTTTCCAAACAAACTTCGCCATGATTTTTGTTATCAAATGACCAAGTATTCGGAGGTGGATTTTTGTAAACAAAACTTACTAAATATATATTTAGAATATATATTTCATAGTAAAACACTTATGAGATTTTATGATTATTTTGTGGACTATATGTATATTATTTTTAGAGTAAAAATAATATAACTTGAAGATATCATAAAGTCACGACTCCAAAATAATACCAACGCTAACACAAATAAATATTTAAGTTACACCGGTATTATTATTACCACGCGAACTTTAATATGTAACTTACGTATTTTTCAGAAAATACTCTTAAATGCGTATTTTGATAAAAGTATTATTTTGGAATTTATATAAAGTAAAATATAATATTTTTGGGAAAAATATGTATATTTTGGAGATAGAATATTTTGGACAAATGAATTAAAATATATTTTAAGTGAGACTTAATAATATATTTCGAAGATATAAAAACGCACATGTATCGAAACCCCCATCCTTGGGAAGGAATAAAATTACTAAATAATTAAGAAGTGTACACACGAAATAGTTGTCTAACTATTTCCCAAAAACATTAAACCATAAGCCAAGGCACGGCCGTCCGTCTAATAGAAGTTAGTACGTGTAGGTCGTTACGCAGCAGGCTATTCTAGGAGTTACTTTTCGAGACGCACTTCAGTGAGTTCATGTCCCCCTTTTCTCTTAACTGTTTTCAGTTTTTATACTTCGGGGGTGAAATACATGTTACAATTATTAAGGACATTTTTATACATGGTATGGTTAGCTTAAGGAGGGTTAGGACGTACAGATCATGTGAGTGGGTAGGTGGAACTAAAGGCCATTAATCCTCGTTGTAGGACCGAGGGACATTAGTGATAGATCTATTTGGGTGTAGCGAGCCCCACTCCTGAGTCCGCAGGGTGGACCAGGTGGTGACTAAGTGCCCGACGCACAAATCCGCTAGGGTTGAGTCTTCCTGCATCACTTCACACATATCATTGGCTTTGCAACCCAATGGTGATCTCTTTTTCCTTATTGCTACATACCAGGAACATTTTTACATCAGGACGTACTTAAACGATTTTTACATTGGGACGTACTTTAAAGGTTTTACATACTCACTTTCACATGAACTCGCTCAACTTTATATTGATTTTTCAACTTACATGTATTTCAGGAAATTAACGGATCTGGCTAAGTATGGAAGGGTATTAAGTTGCGTAAGAGTTACGAGGTCATCCACGTTTAGGGATTGTGACTTTTACCTGGACGAGTTGCAAGTCTTAAACGGTGTTTACTTTAAGTTTGTGGTTGTGTCTTTCGAACAATGTTTCTATTTTATTGGGTTGTAACTCGTTGCATGTGTCAACTAAACAATGTTGTGGTATTATGTTTTAAAACTTTAATCAATGGATGATCTTCACGGTTTTACTTTCATATAGCTGTGTTGTGATTAAGCTATGGTATTAAGAAGTCACACCATAATAAACCCACGCTTCCGCAAAGCCAGGGTGTGACAAGAATCAGATGCAATCTGTTTACCTTTCTTTTTAACCTGTTATTACAGCCCGTAACATTAAAGCAAATTAAACTACAATCGTCAACTAAGTATGTATAATAATATGAACAAATAACTTATCCGTTATTATGTTTCAAAGACTTACATCTTCTTTTGTCTGGTTGTTATTTCCTTCACTTACAAAACTCTTTCTTTCAGACTTCAACTTTTCTTTTTCAACACTTTTCTTATTCACTTCATGTTTCTCATCATTCATCTGCATCCAAGATTTTTAAAATTCATTAACATCTGAGGATCAATATATTGTATTGTAAAAATATGTAAACCCATTACCCCAGTAATCAATTGGTCGATTGAGTCTTCTTGATCAGTGAAGATCTGTTATACGATAACATACGTAAATAAGTCGTATTGACTAGCAAACCATTTTAACTTACTTTAAATTACTTACAGAGTTGAAGTGTTCATAGTATGTGTGTTTAGGTATTTCAACAACTGAGTTGTCTTTAGTTGTCTCCTTCTTTCTCAAAACAACCTCAACTCCGCTACGATAAAGTGTCAAGTTAAACGATTCGCTGTCTGTTTTCATCAACATTAGTATATCACCGTCTTCTATGTCAATATATTCAAACATCTCCGGACACCCTTTAGCAAAAAAGTAGCATGCATTTATTTTTTCGGTCTCAACTTTCCAACACTGACCTGCTGTGTATATGTTATAAGAATCTTTTACTGGCCAGTAACAGTAAAATTTGTTCACATAAGCTTCCGGAATGACCTGAAAAGTTGTGTAATATTTTATAAACATATATTCATTTATTCCATTTGCTGACAAGTATAACAAAAAACAAATTCCTACTAACATATAACTATACTTACTATGATCTTTAAATCTCCGTAACGGTTGACTGTCAAGAACGATTCAGCACAAACGTTTTCTATGAAACAATGTATTTGTAGACATTTTTCTTTGATTATCCTCAAAACCAATAAGGTGTTCTTTTTCAATTTAAGACCTTTTACAATACTTATCCATCCGTCAGTGACAACACTTTCACCTCTTACACTTCTCAGCCATGCTGTACAGCTTATTCCGCTTTCATGATTTATCGTTACCTTTGTCCGGTTCCAGTAATCTCCTCCCACAAGCTTTACAAACTCAATTGGTAATGCCTGTAGTTACATTTACTAATTTCAGTTTACGTAATGAAGTTTACACTTACTTATTGAAGGCATTACAACATACCAGTTTCAATGATTTAGGGTCTTGTAATAGAGACAGGCAGGACGTAATCATTTTTGTATACCTGTGATATATAACATTTAATATTAACTGTTAGTATTAATACACAATGTGTTAAAATGTAATTTTATGTCATGAGAATATTATTCCTAATTCATAATGTGTAATAGATCTCTTCTGTATACCGTTTCAATATATCAGTAAATATATATATATATATATATATATATATATATATATATATATTCGTAAAATATCTCTTTTCGCGTAATCGTACATGGGTTAGGTTATTTTGGAGCAACTTATATCTTATTGACTTATAAAATTTAATAAGTTGTCTTTATAGTGTTTGGGTTAGCTTATTTAAGTTATTTTTGTGTGTTGAGAAGTTGTTTTTGATAAGTTAGTATTTGTAACTCCTCACTTATGACAAGTTAATAAGTACTTTTTGAGAAGGAACCCCAAAAATAAAAAAAATTATAACAGAATCATATGTTTTCATTCGTGTGTGTTTGGGATTCCTTCTTAAAAATGACTTGTTAACTTATTTAAGTGACAAGTGAGAAGTTAGAAATTCTGACTTCTCAAAAATGGCTTGTCAACACACAAAACCCTTTAAAATAAGCTAACCCAAACACTCAAAAAACAACTTATTAACTTTTATAAGTCAATAAGTCATAAGTTGCTCCAAAATAAGCTAACCCAAACACCCCCATTGTTTGATTGCAACTTTTTCATATATTATTATCATTATACTGTAAACATTAGTTCGACAATGTCCATAACATGCAATACATAAGATATATATCAACTATACATAACATATGAGAGGTTGAAGATGATTGAAACCTAAAATCAGATTTGACGTCTACAAACAAGTTATTCGCCGGAGTAACCATCATATGTCGCTGATTAAGTATCTAACAGAGGTTTAGAAATCTAATAGAAATTAAATCGTTAAGATTTACAATTGGAAGTTACCTTTTTGTCGATCAAATCTTCGGCGGCGATTTTCAAGGAGATATGAAACGCTGGTGATGATGAAGTTGTTTTGATTGTGATAGATATGATGTTGATTGCGTATCTTTTTATTATCTTTTATATTTTATTGTTTGTTTAATTAAATAAAGAAATACTTTAATATTGGTGGTATGGATAGTGTTAATATTAGCCATGGTATTGCAACTGATTCTATATATTGTGTTATTGCGTCTGATTATTGTGTTTTGCAACTAGGTGGGTTTTCTATACATTATGTTATGTGTTCTTGTCATTGTGTTTACTTTGTATCCAATGGATATTAATTTATTAAATTAAATATAAAGAAAGATTAAAGAGTGAAATATGTATAAAATATTATACGCTACAATTAACACTTCCTAAGATTTCAACGACTCTTGCCTTCTTCCACGTGATTTCATTCTTTCTTTTGTTTTACAGATCGGCTAGGATGTCGCAGATTTTCTGATCCTGTTTCAACCGTTATGTGATAAACTCTTCTGCGTTGTTCTTGAAATCTGACGGGGGAGAGTGGAGGACTTCATCAAGCTATCCGATGCTGCTCCAGGTTCGCTTGTAATTGTTATCACTGATGATGCCGACTTTTCTGTTTAGTTCTTCATATGCTCCCTTTTCTTCGAGCGACCATAGAGAGAATTGTAATTGATTTAGTTTATGTTGATCTAACTTTGATAGATCTCATCTATCTTTATTTAATGGTGTTAGCAATTGCTATGTTAATCAATTTAAAAATAGTTACTTAAAAATTTTAAATTGTGTGAATTAGATGTAAGATTTTAAGTTAGTACGTATGACAATTCGATGTATAAGAATATAAGAACAGTTGTAGTTACTAATCGCAATCGAATAAAAAGTCATTATTATCTTAAATATAGACATGGTTATTGATGTTCTTAATAGTTGGATAATAAGTCATTGTGTTTTTTACAATGGTTTGTGTTTTGCCAACGAAATTGTATATTATAGTATAGTATATATTGTGTTTTATTGGCTTTTGTGTAGTATCCTTGGGAGATCCTGATAACATCAATTGCTTTTTTTGTATATGTATTCTGCATGTTTATGATTTATTGTATATTATAGTATACATTGTGTTTTTTTTTTTTTTTTTTGCTTTTTTGTAATATACTTGTGAGATCTTGATAACATCATCTGTTTTTTTGTATATGTATCATGCATGTTTATCATTTATTACAAGTTATTATTATCTTAAATGTAGACACTGTTATTGATGTTCTTAAATAATATTCTCATGACATAAATATAATCTACGTTTGGTTGTCGTTGATAGTTTTTTTAATACTTTTGTAAACATGTAACATTGATAGATCTCATTTATCTTCATTTAATGGTGTTAGCAATTCCTACATTAATCAATTACAAATAATTAATTAAATATTTTAAATTGTGCGAATTAGATGTAAGATTTTAAATTAGTATGTATGACAATTCAAGAAGAGTTGTAGTTATTAATTGAAATCAAATTAAAAGTCAACATTATTTTAAATATAGACATAGTTATTGATGTTCTTAATAGTTAGATAAGTAGTCATCGTGATATTAAAATATACAGTGAGTTTAGATGATGTTAATCATATATACCCGGACAACAGTGAGTTTGGATGATGTTAATCATATATACCCGGACAGCGGACGGGTAAACTACTAGTTAAGCAATGTTATGAAGGTTGTGAGGTTTGCATAGTCAACATAAAGTCACACTTACCTTAAACTCTCATTTTATTTGTTCTAAATATCTGGATAGAAACATTACTAAAATGAAACTAGATGATACCTTACATTTTCACAACTTTTGTTATCATGCAAATGAGAATTTGACAAAAGAAAAATGAGACCTATAAATTTCATCCATTACAACCGAAATTCATGAGAAATCATGACATGGTTAATGAGGATGATTTTTTCATCTAATCTCATTCTAAGTGATTTTAAATCATGACGTTACAGCCCTAAATATTACTTGGCTTAAGGAATAAGTATGGGTCTATCATAAGTCATTCATTGACATTCATGGAACTTATTCCAAATGGAATATTCAGACATAATTCATTTATCTTTTAAAAGACTATCTACTTGTATCTAAATTTTGTCGCATATGGCCCACGGCCTTAGAAGAAATCTATTCATATATATACTGATTTCTATTAGATATGTCCCTGAGTTTTCTTATGATATATGGACATTAAAGAAATCAAATTAAGTCTAACATATATATGATAGGTTCCCACGTCATGTAGCTCATTGAAACTTCTCATGTAGCATTCTAGAGATATTAAAGATCAGTGGGAGCATTAAGTTTCTTAATAATAACTTGCAATAGTTGCAAGAGGTGGGGGAGTGAAAATTTCATATTACTTCAATTTACACCTCTTGTACAAGACACTGCTCCATCTTGACACTGTTCTATCATAACTTGTCTCCTTAAAATATAAAGCTACACTTTCAAAAGTTTCATTGTTGCTTAATTGTGGACACACTTAGATTTCTTACCTAAACTAACATACTCCTCAACAAGAGAAACTACAACGACTAACGTCATTAACTTGTTTCTCTATTAGAATTTGTTGGTCGTTACATATTGACCCTAAGCATGCTGAGTTCCTAAAGATTTCTAAGGTCAGTTGGAGCAGTCAAAGTCCTTATCATGACTTGCAAGGAATACAAGAGGTGGGGGGAAGAGTGTCATTAAATTTCACTTCGAATTTAACTCCGATTACACCTCTTGTACACCATACTGCACCAACCCTTACAAACTTAGAATCCTGAAAATAATAGCAACCTAACCAAGAGCTAATCTATAAAACTGAAACTTTTAAAACCCAATAATCAACTCAGGAGGTCATCTAGGTTTAAAAACCTACTAACTTTGATGAGTACATAACCTCCCTAACTGAAGTTGAAATGGATTTTGGAAAAGTTTACTGATCCTATCTCTTCTAATTAAGCCATTAGCGTCAATCAATCTTCTGAATGGAATAAAACCGTTTTCTAGTAAAACTGATTTTATGTGTTTGTATAACGTTTGGGATTTGATTGAATTACCTAAGAGTGTTCATAACTAAACCAAATCCTAATATAAGTGTTAAGACACAAAGAAGCATGATTGATTGTCAAAGGTTGTACTCAGGAAGAGATAAATTATTAAAGAATCTTTATTACATATCTAACAAAAGATTTCTTTGAGGATCATCACTGTTCCAGTAGCTTATAATACTTTAAAGCCACATTAGATGAACATTAAAAGAATTTTCCCTAACAAACTGGCTGACACATTTACATGTTCATAAAACAACCTGAAAGTTCCAAACTGAAGGTTAAAGAACACTGTATTTGTAAGCCAATAAAATCCATGTATGGGTTAATGCAAACATCATAATGTGCTGAAATCTTAACGCAATTATTTTCATCAAGAATCAAGTGGATTAATGTACCTACCTCAAAATGAGTGGGAGCAACTAAGATAAACTTGTCTATATAGATGATATTCTTTTGACAAGTATATGTTATATAAGTAAAAGCATTGTTAACACAAACTTTGATATAATAGATCTCAGAGATATCTCTTATGTAATAGATATCATAACATACCGAGATAGACCCAATGTGACATTAGTTTCGTTCCTTAAGTTTAACCTTAAATGGGTCCTTACGCATATAACAAACAATACTGCTCTCCTTTAGAGGATAATAGGATAAATGAGATTATTTCCTTACGCTTCATTAACTAGAAGCCTTATGTAAGTTCAAGTCTATCCTCGTTTAGATATTACTCACATTGCAACAAACTAGATATGTCTAGATTAATGTGAAGCATCTAATGGGGTATTACAATATCTTTAAAAGAAACGAGATGCTATAACTTAAAGAAGAAGTGAGAACTCAAACCGGTTGATTACTTTAACTTTGTAATATTCAAAGATGACAAAAATGTAATTTCGGGTTTTTCCTTATGTCAGCAGACAAAACCTTTCTCATGGAGGAGTCATAATAAACTTATAATAACAACCTAAGTTATAACGACATAATATAGTCACTAAATGTTATCAGTGGACTCATCAGTTTATTAACTCCATATAATTAATGTTTTGAAGACTTAGTGTGATAAAGTCAGCTACCATGACTCCTTGAACAGTAACAGTTCAAGAGGTGCTGCATTAAGTTTCGATACGCAATTAATTATTAGTTTATGAATGAATTGAGGAAACTAAGTCTTTGTATCGAAAACATTCATGATATGCTTAAGGATCCTATAACTGGAGGGCTATTACCCATAAGTCTTATTAAGAGAGCTCATAGACGGGTATTAATTGATGGCCGTGCGCAACTGTATATCGTACTATGAATGACTAAATATTAGTTAATTTTCCTCATCAGTTTGATTTTGTATGTCTCTAAGAATATGCCAAGCCGGTATAATGGTATATAGACAAATAAAGTTACAAATCAAACAAAGGGTTTATGCGTATTTTGATAATAACGATTAGGTTTTAAATTAAGGCTATAGTATGACTAATAGGGGTCCTGAGTCGCATAATGATTCAACGGCTGTATTTCTCTTCTATAGTTCTTGTTTAAGGCTAAAATGAGTGTTAACTCCTGATTAGGCTTATCTAATACCCATAGTAAATGATTACTCGGCTAAGTGGGAGAATGTAAGATTAAATATATATTATTTTGTATTTAATCTGATAGCCATTATAATCATTTACATTATATAGATCAAAATATATAACAACCTATTAAATAATTAGTTGGTAATTGTTGATGGGCCAAATTACCCTTATTAACTAATTAGGGTTTCCTCTTGGGTGCATATATAAGGAGACTAATGTAGAGGTTTCAAGGTTAGACAACTTGATTAAAACACATAACATCAAATCGCCTCCTCTCCTAACCGATTCCCCTTTATCGGTTTTTTCATCACCATCATTAGATTGCACCCTAAGGAGGAACTCGACCAATCTGACGAACATGACGTCTACTTTATTCTCTGATTCGGTTACTGGCTAACCAGGTACACATGTTTTATTATTCATGATTGAATTTATTTAATTAGAGTTTATGTTTTACCCATGTTCTACTGATATAATCAACATGATAGCCTTATCTGAGAGAATTGGAGAGACTTTAATGTTAGAGATGTGTTTCTTTTTTCGTTTTGTTTTGTTGTTTGAGACCTCCAATTCCTAGCTGGCCCTGCCTTTCTATTTGAATAAAATAGCCGCTGTTCAAAAAAAAAAAAAAATACTACTAATACTAAAAATAGTGGAAACGTAAAAGCTAGCTCAAAGTTTTATTGAGTTACTACTGATCATGATTAAACTACCTTAGTTGAAGTTGATTTTGATAAGAAAACAACTTTGAGGACTTCTTGAAGCCTCTCACACACTTTCATAATCATATACACACAAAAATTCCAACAACTAGAACATACCTTTTGAGGTAAATTTTAGCTTCGATGGTTAACTCCCGTAGTACAACGAAAACTTTTTGTTGTTGTACATTGAAAAACAATTTAACGAGTGGAGTGTGGACCATATTGTTTTAAGAGATGTGTTAAACATCTTTGAATTGAAGCATTTTTATGTTACTTTATTGAAAATAATCTAATGTTTCTCTAATTCCATTGTGCAAATATATATTTCTTGTATCAAGCAAAGATTAAGAAAAAAATAAGATGAAAAAAAGAGTGCTTTATTTAAGTTGTTCTCAAAGACAATGATGGCTTACCCACCAGCCATTAAGAAGATTAATGTTTTTTTTCTCACTCAGACCTGCCATTTACAACTTGTTTATAATACTAGAAATGGTTACTTGACATACACGTGAAAAGAGAGGGGATATAGAATATTTACCTAAAGGAAAACCAAGTTTGCTCAATGCTTAGGCTGAGGGTGTGGAGTGCTTTATCAACATCACGTTAACGCCACGTCACACAAGGGCTTTAAGACCCCTCTCCTTAACTTGCAGAGTGTGGGATAAAGCTCCTTCACACTATAGCGCCCCCTCCTTTAACCAATCCCTCCTCGTTCTTCGCAACTGAAGCTCATTAACATGATGGAGCCTCATCAATGGCGCCCCGAGTTAATTTTGTGGGTGTGGGATGTAACAACCCTCGGATAGATCCATAAACAAAATCCGAAGTGTGTACGATAAAGCTTGAAAACCTGATGGTTGATGAAACAACCCGCACAAAAGTACCTTTATTAGACTCGTAATTATAAATCGAACCATTTAAGATCAAGACTCAAACATACGCGATAAGCACCAACACAAAAATCAAGAAAAACACGCGATTGGACGAGAAGGGCGGCCAAGGACACGCGTCACGACATTGCGGCACGTGTCAGACTTATGTGGGACACGTGGCGACCGAAGCCAGATCGACCCTCCCCGCGACACGTGCCAGGGAAGGCCGAACCGTGCGCGACGCGCGGGAGAGACCAAATCTGGCTATAAAGCCAGGGGCTTGGCACTTGGTCAGATTGCTCAGTTCGCTCGTTTAAAACGACGTCCTACTCCTTGTATCTCCGTTTCTTTCAATCAACGCCCTAAATTCCCGAAGCTCTGCTCCAATATCATGGTAATAACTCGATCACTGCTACGGTACTATATCCGATAGATTGAAACTGATCCAACAGATGTTTAAGTGCTGCCGGTACCCGACTATACTTTGTCATTCGTGGTGGGTTTGATCTCGTGATTATCGTTAAAGTTAAATTGAGTTAATACACTAATACGAGTTCCATTGTCTCTAGAAATTAGAACTCATAACCAGGGGGCTTCTAAACTAGAATACTTAGCAATAAAGTAAACTTAGTGGTTAAGATAACTTAACAGTTAAGTAAACTTAGTGGCTAAGAAAACTTAATAGTTAAGTAAACTTAACGGTTAAGGAAACTTAGCGCTTAAGAAAACTTAATAGCTAAGGAAACTTAACACGAAAAGGAAACTTAACAGCTAAGTAAGCTAAGTAAGTAAATTAATTAATCGGCTAAGTAAATTACTTAATTAAACAGTTAAGGAAAAATTATCAGTTAAACAGCTAAGTGAGATAATCTGTTAAAAAGCCAAGTAAACTTGATAGCTAAAATAATTAAGTAAACTTAATAGATAAGTAAACTTAATAGGCAAGTAAACTTAATCAGTAAGAAAAACCTAATAAATAAAGGAAACTTAATCAGTAAGAAAACTTCCTAGCTAAGAAAGGAATACGCCTTACCTATAAATAGGAGTCTAGGACTTTATTCTTCCTTGCTCATTTCTTCTCTTCTTCTCTCTATACGTTGGTGTTGTAACCAATAATCACCAATACGATATTCTGTCCGATCAATCCGGGAACCTGTCACACCCTGGCTTTTGCGGAAGCGTGGGTTTATTTGGTATGACTTCTTAATACCATAGCAACAATCACAACAATGCTATATGATAAAAATACGAGATGTTCATCCATTAAAAATAGTGAGAAAATACCACAATATCATTGTTTAGAAACATCGACATTTGAAATAAGTTACAAACCACAAATTATTTAAAACATTTTCATAGGACACCAAAAGACTTTAAATAAGACGAGGTTTAGAGATATGTAACCCGTCCAGGAATAGGTTACACTTCTCAAACTTCACAGCTTTGGATGACATCTATTTATCCAACGCAGCTAGACACATGCATACCCTGCCAGATCCTGCTAGTTCCCTGAAATACATGTAGTTTGAAAAATCAACAAAAGGTTGAGCGAGTTCATGTGTAAGTCTGTGTGTATAAGCCTTTAAAATATGTCTTGTGTGTATAAATGTCCCTTTGTAACGATGTATGTATAATCCTTTGTAAGTATAAATTCCGTGGTATGTAGCAAATAAGGAAATAAAGAGATCACCAATGGTTTGCAAGGCCATTGATATGTGTGAAATGCAGTAGGAAGACTCAAACCTAGCAGATTTATGCGTCGGGCACAAAGTCACCCCGAGGTCCGTTCTGTTGGGCCTGGGGCTGGGCTCGCTACACCCAGATAGATCTACCGCTAATGTCCCTCGGTCCTACAATGAGGATTGATGGCCTTCAGTTCCCGCCTACCCACTCACATGATCTGTACGTCCTAACCCTCCTTATGCTAACCATACCGTATATAAAAATGTCTGTAATAGTTGTAACATACTTGGTACTCGTTCTCACCAAGAGTGCTTTTTGTATTTTATACCATTTGTAAACATTGTAATATTTGTAACATGTATTCCACCCCCGAAGTATAAAACTGAAAACAGTTAAGAGAAAAGGGGGACATGAACTCACCTTGATTTTGAGTAAGTCCAAATAAATATGCTAATGTGAGAGTTCTTGGGAATAATATTCCACGTCACTCTAATTGATTGAACAAGCAATAATATGGAATATGTATCAACAATAATGTTTAATCGAATGAGCGGAGATCCTAAATCTATAGGATTCGGTAGTGTTTTGTCTAAAAGAAATAATGTGATAATTATATAACTAATTATCAAAAATAATTAATTTAAATCAGAATAATTAAAATCACATTTTTAATTATTTGAACTTGAATATTACTGATTTAAAATAATTATTATGGCCTTTGAATCATTAAAAATAAAATGAATTAAAATGATTATGATAACAATAAATAAGTTTATATAAGTTTAATTATCTAAATAATTAAACATAATAAAAATTCAGATTCTAAATTTATATAAACTCAGAATAATGCATATTTTGTCATAAGAATAATTTTGGATCAAAATTATATAGTTATATAATTTAATTACATTAAATTAAATTATATTCATAAGTATAAATACTGATTTAATTATATAAATATCAAAATTATATAAAACATCAGTAAAAATATTATTTTCTTAAAGTTTATCATTTAAGATAATTTGTATAAAAATTTCAGCATTTAATTCATAAAAACGGATTTATTATAAATTTAAAAAAAAAATAATTTATTTACTGTTTTAATTATATAAAATCGTTTTTATATAAAGTAATCAGTAAGTAAATTATTTTCAGAAAGATTCATATTAAACATAATTAATCTGAAATTTTTAGATTTTAATGTACTAAAACCGATTTATTATGAATTAAAGAGTAATAATAAGAAAACTGTTTTTAATAAAAGAAAATAAATAAACCAAGTTACTGTTCATCTTCTTCCCCAAAATAGTCAACCCGAAGTCAAACAGGTCCCGATTTTGATTCGAAACAGGTTTATATTCTAATTAAACTCGGGAAAACATTGTATAACTGATAACGTACCGATTAGACGAATAAAAATGATCCGGTTACGTCTGGAACGACGTATCGACCGTTCTCCGGCGACTGATTTCCGGCAAGACTTGCAGACGGTGAACAGAAGTCGATTTCGGTGTGTTTATGAATTTTGAAGGGTGTGTGATGTTCGTGGGGGTCTAAGGGACTTTAATAACACAACAATTTAATCAAATTCGACAGGAATTAGTGGTTTGAATCCACTTTAAGTTTTTTAATAAAAATTCCGATTTTAATCGGTTTGGCACTAAGTTTTGTCGAATTAGTGGGTTAATGGGTTGGCAAAGTGATTGGGGACCTCGTGGGAATGATTTCGGATAAATTAATCAAATAAACGAGTGGAACAGATCGATTTTGGTGCGTTTGTTCGATAACCCGTAACCTGTGGATTTGTTTTATTAAACAGATCTGATTGTAAAGTCTGTATATATGTTATAAGATACGTATATAAACCGGATGTGGCATGCCCGGCCAAGTGGTTACGTGTTCGCTTATTAATATCAAGGTCTCGAGTTCGATCCTAGTTGTAGCCGGTTCTTTGGGTTATAAACCCTTTTTTTTTTTTTAAATAACTTATAATTTACACTCAGGTCCTTGTGGTTTCAGGATTACTTAAATAATCCCTGAAATAGTTAACTGAGTAGATTAACTAGGTTAGTGTTTATAATTAAAAACCTTATATGGAACATAACCCGGTTAGTGTTATTAGTTAAAAATAGTTTAGAAAATGACCACATCAGTCCCTAAGTTTAAGTTTGAGGAAATGACCAAATAAACCTTGTACTTTTAAAACAAAATAAACCATATTTATTTCTTTATAAAATAAGTTTCCAAAACTTACAAAAAGAACCCAAAACTTATAGTTTGAAGTAATTGCACTTTAACCCTTGTATTTATATAGTTTCAAAAATAACAATTTAGTCCCTAAACTTTGTACTTTCGAATAACGACGGTTTTAGTCCTCGATGTTTTTCTAGCAAGTTTCAAAGAATGTCAAATAGGTCCCTCAACCTATTGTTTGTTTATGTGTTAGCATTGTCAACATGTTTCTGAATTATCCGTTCACTGTGCTAACTGTGTTTTGTGCATCAAATTTATCACTAAAGCTTGTGTGTAATAAATGGAGTGACTGTATAAAATATGATGCATGTGTATGTACGATATAAAAATCATAGAGCAGTTTAAATTGTCAGTTGAAATCAAGCACAGTCATTAAGTACGTAATTAAAATTAATTACTTGTACAGTACTTGTAATTTTGAGGGTTGTCACAGAACCAACTAACGAATGCCAAAGTGCTGTCTAAATAAGACTATACTTTGTTGAATTTCATTAAGGTTCTAATCTCGTGACCATCGTTAGGTTTGATTGAGTTTAACACTAATACGTATTCCACTCTGTTAAACAAAATGTTTAACTATCAGAAAACTCCAAACTATACACTTACAATCAAGATAAATGCTTAATCATCGGAAGATTCAGAACTATAAAGTACATGCTTAGTTATCAGAAGGCTTAGAATCAAGAGACATGTTAAATCAAGAACTATAGACCTACAAGGTGAGTCATTCTCTTTTTAAACTGTTTTACAAAACCTCAAAGTTATTTTCCAGTTATAATTACCTGGATTAAGTCTTTGCAAATCTTTAATTACTGGCAGTAAGTGGGGTTTTGTATACATTACTACTGCAGTATCAATTTTAGGTGGGCGCGCCTAAATCATGATACACGTCACTTTTGGGTAACGGACCCAATAGTGATATGACCACAATCATAGATCCGGTCGAGTGACACCTGGGCCAGATAATTATAAGATAGGGGCAATTGTAATCGCTCTTGATACTGTAAATTATAACAAATATATTTCTTAACAACTGAATGAACTCACCAGTATTTCCTGCTGACCAAATGTTTTTAAAACGCGTTTCAGGTGATTACAGTAGATTGGAATAAGAGTTGTGATACGACACCGAACGGCTTAAAGAAGTGGCTTATTTTATCAAATGAATTAAATTAAATTAAATAAATGTTATTTTTATGTATTTGGGTTTATCCCATATTAAAGCTACCTTTGTAAAACATGGGTTTATTCCCATCCGTTAATAAATAAAATCCGGTGTTTTTAAAACTCTGATATTTTTCCTAACTCACGTCCTGATGAAATTTTCCGCTGCAATACATTTCAAAATGACCACCGGTACCGCTTGACTGCTCGCGGCTCCCGTCTAGGGTGTGGTCGGGGGTCGTGACATGGGACGATGGCGCCTCGAGGCGCTATAGGGGATGAGGTGGCCCTGGTGGCGCCTCCATACCCTCCGGCCTTATCAAGACTTTCATTGTTGCTGAACTAGTACAAACCAATTTTTTGATGATGTCAAATTCAATTTTTTGTGCTGTCAAAGCATCAAATAACAATATTACCACACTAAGACCATGTATAGTGGTACACATGAATAATGCCCCTACCCTTGGGCGTTTTGACCTATACCTGGTTTATTACAAGCAATACACAACACCCTTGGCTCACGTCTAGACATGAGCATTACTTATCATCATAGGACGAATGGTTTGAGTAAACGAAACCCCCCTGACACTCGAAGACATGCTGCGAGCATGTATGGGATTAACTTATTGTAAATTGGAAGGACGTATACTTTTGGCTGAGTTCTACCATAGCTGTTACTCTTCTAGTATTCAGACAGCTCTGTTTGGGGCATTGCATGGGTGATAATGCCAATCTCTTCGTGGATTGAGGAGGATGACAACCTAAACACGGGTCCAGGACTTGTACTTGAAACTCTTGGGAAGATTTCTTGGACCGGAAATTGTTTGGCCGCAACGCGTGACCGACGGGAAAGCTGATAAACTTGGGAAACGCGGGAAGATCGCTGTAGGCGATCGTATCGTGTTGAAAGTCTCACCATGGGAGGGTGTGGAATGTTTGGGAAGCATGGCGAGCTTAACCGACGTCAGGATGGACCATTCAACAGTCTGGGAAGAATCGGTAGCGTAACTTACAAACTCGGGTTACCCGACGAATTGGATAACGTGCATGATGTCATTTATGTTTCGAATCTAAGGCAGTGGTTGTCCGATGAAACGTTTGTGATACCCTTATTAGAGTCTGAGGTTAATGACAAGTCGCAGTTGTTGAGGAATCTACTGAAATCATGGACCAGGGCGTCAAGATTCGTTAGCATAATCGAATTCCAATTGTAAGAGTTCGTTGGAACTCAAGGCATGGACCGGAGTTCACGTGGGAACGCGAAGATCAGATGAAGCTTAAGCATCCTCAACTTTTTCCTGTTGACCAATCTAATTCGGGTACTACTGGTGAATTTCGGGACGAAATTCCTCTTCAAGTTGGGGATGATGTGGCACCCGGAGAAAATCAGCAACAATCTTGATTCATCACTTCACTTCTCGGTGCTTACTTGTCAAATTTTGGGACGAAATTTCTTTCAAGTTGGGGATGATGTGACAATCCGAACTTTCAAGGTTTGTGCCGTTTAATCCCGTAATCCTAACTGATCATTATTCCTTGTTTAGACGAAACTTGTTTTATGTTTTTGTGTTATTACAATCATGTTACTTGATACTTTTGGGCCGCGGAATTAATCAACACTTGTGGGCTGTGAGTTTACTTGAGCCCAACCCGTACACGCATATATGTTTAATCAAATCACACTTATGCATATCACACTTATGCATGAATCTTGTAAAGCCCAAATGGGATTGGCATGGGCCCATATTGTGTTTTAACAGCCCACTTCGGGTAGCCTGTGATCGCCCCAAAACTTATATAGTTTAGAGTCTGGACCTTTTATAGTTTTATGTTTGCCAAATCCTAAAATATGATGTTGTGATGATGATTGATGATCTCATCAAAGCCTCCAAACAATTGCCTCACATGTGTATGTATTAAATTCCTTTTCCTCAAAGGAAAAGGAAATTGTTATGTCAGCTCCTTTGTTCACGTGAATGGGCCTCAAAAAGTGGTTTGCATTTAATGTGTTCACATTTGGAGTTACACTTTGATCCCTCCTCAACCGTAAGTTACATATGGCTGTTAACATAAAACTCAAAACTTAACCCTACCCCTACCCCTTCCCTTGTTGTGCGACGACAGACCCCCTCCCCCTTAAAGATTGTTCTTCGTGCCCCTTAAAGATTGTTCTATTCAAAAGGGGATGGCGGCGCAGTTTGTTGCCCGTCTACTTGCTATCCTTATGTAAATTTGACTTGTTGATTGGAATGGGAAAAAAAATTTAATAAAAAAAAAAAAATTAATCTTAGCATCTTGTTTCTTCGGTTAGTTCATCTATATTCATGTTAACCTTTATTTGATTGTCTTGTTATGTGATTTTAACTAGCAAAAGTGCTATGTGATATTGATAGTGTTACATGGTATCGATTGTTCCTCTGATGATGACCATGCTATGAAAATAATATGTGAGTTTGAAGTATAGATTAGGGAGTGATTTTGAGAGGAGTTTTGATGAAAATTATGTATGATAAACTGCATGATCGACCTTGGATATGCTTGGTGATTAATGAATGCGTTGGGATTGTTTAGATGTAAATCGATGATGTTGAAAGATCATTACATGTGGAATGTGTTATTAACCAATTGGCATGCTGTTGTCTAGTAGGGTACATATGCTTGTGATTATATTTGGTGCGATATAAATTATTGGTCTAGGGTTAAATAACATGTTAATTAGGAGTATTGTTTGTATAGATGATGATGTACATATGGGGTATTAATCTGATTAGGGTACGGATATGTAGGCTAGTTTAGGAAGTTTATGGATTCATGATAGGGAATTCATTATAGAATAAACTTATAACTTAATTCTTGAAATAAATTATGTGATCAATTAAATTGATATATGAAGTAATGATAACGATTATTAGATTAAGTTCACAAAAACTATTTGATGTTGGAAGGTTGTTGGGTGAGTTTGGTGCCCATTAAGAACCATCGGCCCATGTGTGTATTAATCAGAATTATGTTGGGCCGCACACCTGCCAAGTGGGCTCTCTCGTTTTGGATCACACATTTAATTGAATATGTTCTTGTATAGAATGTAAGCAAGTATTAGTTGAACTATGATATGAATGTCGAGCATGAGTAACAGTAAAGGATTGGTTGAAAACATAAACTTGTGGTGTACCAATAGAAGACTTAAAGGTCTGCTACATGTTATATGATAACCCAACTTGTGTTTGCTAAATTGCTATCTGTTTATTATGTGATTGGAATAAGCATAGACCTAATGATCGTTGATAATTATGTTTGGACTCGATTGACCAAATTGTAAACGTAAACGAGTAACTAGTCTTACCGAGCACATCAAAGGTGAGTTCACTACTCTTGAGCATGCGTCCCGGTGGTTGGGACAGTCAGTGGGTATCCCGGGGAGGGATAAGTCTTTTGGGTAAAAACGAGAATGTTGGATAATATACTCTTCCTATCACCTTTAAAGTCCCTCCGTGTTGTTTGGTTACCTGAGAGGTAACATGGTATTAGTTAGTAGCGCTACTTAGGTTTGGCAACCTCACCCCGTACCTGGGAGGACGGGTGTTGAACTAATGACCTAGTCATGACCAATGCTTTGATAGGAGCATTGGAGAAAGGGCAATGTAAATCAGGAGCCGTCTTGTATTCGGGGTATTATCAACATTAAATTCAATGGATTAACTAAACACTTGGTAACCAACGTTTTCGTAAAACTATGAACTCACCAGCGTTGTCTGATACACTTGTTGCATGCTCGCAGGTCGTTAGATGTCTTGGATTTGGAACTTGCTGTTTGGAGTAGCTGGCGTGGTCATGGGTCGACTGGAGGGATTCATGTGATTGAACTATTGATATCATACATTGGTTTTTGAAACAGTTTAACATTGGTTTACTATTTGCTTCTGCTGAACATGTTGGTTTTCATTTAAACTCGTTGACGGTATTTTACATTAATAATTAAGGATTTTATTTTGAAACTTGTATGCGTTCAATGTAATTAGTGGCTCGTTATTGGTACGTCACACGCCTAACAGGGACATTCCTTAGGTGGTATTTTGGGGGTGTGACAGTTTGGTATCAGAGCCACTGGTTATAGTGAACTTGGTTTTAAAACGTTTTTATAAAACCAGACTATAACCGAACAGTTCCGAAATCGACCATGACACTCAGCTCCAGATTGCAAGGTTCGCCTCTCGTATACTCATTGTACTGCATAACTAGTGAACACTTACATATGATATTGCATGTGATTGCACGTTTAGCACATCAGTATGAATTCATGTATTACTTACATGTGATTGAAACTTGTATGCGTTCAATGTAATTAGTGGCTCGTTATTGGTACGTCACACGCCTAACAGGGACATTCCTTAGGTGGTATTTTGGGGGTGTGACAAACCATATAAACAAGCTTTAGCATTGATTAAAAATATCTAAAAGTTAATGTCAAGAAAAATTTAAAGATCAATTGTCCAAACGTCTTTCTTGCCTTGTAAAATAGAAAGTTTGTACAATAATTAGAATATTGTTAAAAGTCAGTCAAGAGTTGCTATCAAGTATCAATCATGTGAAGTCCACATAGAAACTTCATAACAACATTTGTGTAATCCCAACCGCTGCATGATGAAAACATAGGTTAAATTACAGTATCCCAACCAGCAGAATGAAATACAAAGACCAAATTAAATGAAGCAGATCAAACATGAGAAAAAGGACATACCTGTTTAGGTTTACTTTTATGCATCAAGGTTACAACTTTGGTTCCCATTTAAGCATCAAATTTACAAAATTCTTTAGTATTGGATTTGGACCACATTAAATAATCTTCACATAATTAGATCATTCACTGACCATAATACATTAAAACACAATATTAACTACATCAGATCATTAAAAATCATAATTCCAAACAAAAGCAAAACAATCAAGTTGTGCTTAAGTGGTATAAGCCGAGCCTAAAAATAAGCTTGTCTAGTAAATGAGCCCGAGCTATGCTTATCGAGCTCGAGACGACTCGCGATCCTAAACAAGCCCACTATTTATATAACTTTTACTTAATATATTAAATATATATATTTAAATGATAATAATAATTACTATTACTATTTATATAAATTATGAAAAAATAACTAAATTATATTTAAAATAATAATTGCAATTAATAGAAATTAGTTTGTAAATAATAAACGAGCTGAGATCAAGCTTGAAAAACTACCTACGAGCCGAGCTCGAGCTCAGGCCTAACATAAGTTAAACGAGTACAAGCTCGAGCATAGTCGAGCTCGGCTTGGCTCTTTTGCACCCCTAGTTATTACTAATTTTGAAGTTAGAATTGAAACCTTTTAACACACAAAATAAGTAGTTAAACTGTTTTTTTTTTTTTTTTTTTTTTTGTATTCCTTGTAATAAGGATATTTTTTTGGTAGTGTAACTTGGTACACTGAAACCTTTTAACACACAAAATAAGTAGTTAAACTGTTTTTTTTTTTTTTTTTGTATTCCTTGTAATAAGGATATTTTTTGGTAGTGTAACTTGGTACACAAAGGCATTTGCAATTGAACAAAGGGAATTTTTCATTTTAACGTTACTCGTGACAAAAACAAGTTCAGATGAGGAATCACATAGGATCACTCACCCAAAAACTCCAACTATTAGCGTTGCTAGTTAGCCAAGATTCAAAAACAGCCACAGCCAAAGGTTGGTTCACTCAAATCATCAACAAAAAGATGAAGTATATATATAACTTCCACTCAATAGCAATAAACTTAACAAACAGGGGTCCCTACAAACTATAATTTGGAAATGGATCCCCAACTAAATTATGACATGTATACCCATTCCCTATTCATATAACATAATTTAGTTTTGAATACCAACATAAAATATATTTTATATAAATTAATAAATAATTTTTCATTATGTTATAAAAACAAATAATGATGTTGCTTTTAAATGGTTACTAACATCACGTAAAAATAGTAACAGAGCTTGATGCATTTTCACAACTATAAGAATATACAAGTAGGGGTAAGATCAAATAAAAAGTTAATTTTCCCTAAGTAGGATGAGAATGAATCTTAACCATTCATTTTTCAAATCAATGGTTAAGATGAAAGGGTAGGAGAAAGGAGGAGTGCAAGGGTATCTTGGGAAAATCCTATTTATGGACTTTCTCTCTCCACATACAAGGCACATGCATTTTCCACCCCCATTTTTTAAACGTTCATAAGTTTTTTATACGACATTATTTTTTTCATAAAAAATTCACCGTAAAATCGAGGGTCTTTTTATCTTTAATTTGAGTACCATATTGCTATATAAAATATGAGGACTAAAAAAACCCACTTAAATGTGTTGTATTTCTATGTTGTATAACATTTTTTTGTGCTAAATTTTTGTACTATATTTTTGTGCTAAATTTTTTGTGCTGGATTTTTTTACTACATTTTTTTGCTGAATTTTTTTGTACTAGATTTTTTGTGCTAGATTTTTTGTGCTAGATTTTTTGGTACTAGTTTTTTGGTGCTATATTTTTTTGTAATAGATTTTTTTGTTGTATTTTTAAAAAATAAAAGGGGTGCCACATGTCATTTTCACTCCTATTTATAAGGACCAAAATGCTCTTCATTCCTACTTATTAGGAGTGACACATGTCATAATCACAATACTTCTTAGGCTACTTAGGCAAAATCCACTTTTTAGTGGATCCCTATACAAGTAAATTAAAAATGCAATTAAATACTTCAAAGAAAACTGATACATTGGGAGGGAAATAGACTTTGATAAGTGATTTTTAATTGTGTTCAAGACTTTAGCGGAAAAGTATAATACATTGGGAGGGAACAATTTCTTTAGAGAAATTTTGTTAAAGGGTTTAGGTCTTTAAGAGGGAAACTGGAAAAATTTTAAAAGAAATGCTCCAAAGTTTTAGTGGTATATAGAAAGTGTCATTAAAAACCTGTTGAAAATTTTAGTGGCATACACAAAGTGCCATTAAATAAGTAACTTAGTGGCACAATGCTAAATGCCACTAAAAGTGTATGCTAATCAAATGTGAAATACATAAAGTGCCATTAAAAACTTAAATTAGTGGCACAAATGCTAAATGCCATTAAAAACGTGTGCCACTAAATGGCTTTTTTTTTTAATGGGAAACGCTGCTAGATCCACACAGACATGTTTTCCTCCTACCCATCCAAAGACCAGAATGTTGGCTGGTCAAAGGATAGATCTCCCTTCCAACGGGTCAGTTAAGAAATTAACGGGTGCCACTTTCTTGGAAGAAATCCCAGCGCACCTGAATATGTCAAAAATGACATTCCTAACCAAATCATGTCGGTATTTGAACCCCGGGAGCTCTCTACAATGAACCGCATGCTCCCCAAAAGAATCCAAACACGCCTTATGATAAACAGGGCATACCTCACAACTGGGAATAAAGGAATCATGAGGCGATACTTAAGGATAGTACGGTACTCCACCGGCGACATATGCTGGCCTAACCCATCTATGGGTATAGCAAGAAGAAAATATTGTGCATGTGGTGCTTGTAGACACTCAAAAACGGCTTTTTGTCTAACGGTCAAGTCAAACTGTACTTCGATGTTGTGGACAATTTTACTAAAAAGAGCACTCGCCAATGCATGTTGGGCTTTAAGGGGCGGAGTCCTTATTAGTGAAACCGCTGAAGTCAAAACTTGGAATCATATCACGAAGACAAGCCAAAGCACAAACATAATCAGAATCTATACCACATATGCCACTGTCTCTTAAGATGTGGTCTTGTAGCACCCACGATTGGGCCCTCGAGGCCACAAAAGCGTAGGATGAAGCCTCTACAGCTAAATACAACCCCAAACCCCCAAATTTAATAGGTAAGGAAGCAAGTCGCCACTGGAAGTCTCCAAAGAAAGGACCTCCACAAACCACCAATTCCTCAATCGCCTCACGCAAACCTATGTTAAAGAACAACGCTACATCTTCCACATGTACAGGTTGGCATGTCCTCAAGCCAAAGAAAAGTTTGGCAATGCCCATACATGATCGAAGCAAGAGTAGTTCACTCTGCGGGTCACCTAATTTGGATAGAAGACGCATCAAATCTACCGCCTTAGCAGCTCTTTTCTTTGCCAACCCACTAATAAAGCTTGCATCTCTACTAACAGCCACTTCAAATGGGTTTGACTTCTTGAATTGAACGAGGAAGCTGTGGTTGACCTTTGTTTACGATAGTTAATAACAATACTTAGTAATAACACATTTGTAGCATCTGTTTACTCAATTTCCAAACACCTAACTGCAATTGGTACGACATACTTAAGTTGGTTTTGACCTCTATGTTAGTCAAGCATGTTTGGTCCTTAATTTGACCTCTATTTGTTGCCTCATGTTTGAACATAAAAAAGACCTTTGTTTAGTCAAACATGTTTCAACATCCAAATTCAATTGCAGTTAAATGCATTGGTTTTGTTCAATCAAATACATGTTCATTCGAATAAAAGGTTATCTACTGTCATATACTTGTTCATTCACATACATGTACTCAGTTAAATGCACAATGAAATGGACATCCAATACAAGTTCATTCAAATGACTAAAACCATCAAGTGTGAAAAACATGTTAATCCAACCAAAGCACAAACAACTTTCCAAACCAAAGCATTCAATAGTCAAAACAAACAGCTTTCCAAATACTAAACCAAAGCTTTCCAAAACTTAACAAACAACTTTCCAAATAAATATGGTCAATACTAACATACCGTATGAGCATTTAATGGTCTGACTATATACCCTTCAATTAACATCATTCTTATAAAAACAACAATAAGCATATTTAGATAAAACCAGACATTCATCATCATTGATAAAATGTCATAAATAAGTCATAGAACATTCATACATATCGAAAACATGGGTTACCGATGATCACTAATCTCACATACTCAAAACTTGACCAACCCAAGTAACCCAATTAAACTGTTGTAACTAACACTGATCATCAACTACTAAAGCCCAAAAATGACCAGACCAAACTAACCAATAACAACAATTATAGTTACTATATTAGATATGCATCATATATGTACAACAAAGGAGCCGAAATCCTTCAGAGGCGAGGTTGGAAACAGAGGTCAACCTGAAACCCCCTACCGATCCTCAACATGACCCGATATTAGATTCTAACGTGTTGTCTTGTGACCTGAACTCTGATTCTCGCTGGAATTCAAAGATAAACAAATCAAAATTCAGGTTTTATACAAGGCACAATTCACGAAATCAAAGTTCAAATGCAAAATTAAGACAATATCGTACCTAGAACGTGGAATGTGATTAGCATAACAGCGTATTGCCTCATCTTCTTGATGATTGGAGCTCTGTATCGCCATACCTTCTTGATGATCGATACTGTTGACAACGGGAGGGTTTGGGGGAGACGAAGGAGTGGAATGTGACTTATGAAGGAAGTTAGGGGATTAAAAGGTTGGACAAGTTCCATATTTTTGTGAAATTACCTTTCTACCCTCCCCACCGTTAAGTTATTTGACGGTTAACTAACGCCCGTTAGTAAGAGGGACTTGATTGCGAGCAATTAGTGATATTATAATCCAAACCTAACCATCATGTTTCCCGAAGACTTTGATATCACTATTAAATACTAAAATACCCGATGATAATGTTATTTAATCCTTCTCTTCCCAAATAACAATAATAGAGGTTGCTTAAACCACAATATTGCCGGTGAAACATTGATCCACCGATGACAACAATCATAACAACACTACTACTATTTTCCACCATCGCTAACGCCGATAACCCACCTCAACCAACACCATGGCCGGAACAATTCCACTCCGTTCTCGTACTGAACTCCACCGACGAGCTTCAACTAATAGACCTTTACTACGACTGGACCAACGGCCGGAACTTCAACATCATCCAGTACCAACTTGGAACCGTACTCTACGATATCGAATGGAACAACGGCACTTCCTTCTTCTTTACTATTGATTCCGACCGCCAGTGCTCCTCCGTGCAGCTGGATGTCGGAATTTTACGACCCAATTGGCTCGCCGGAGCTACATACGTCGGTCAACGGCAAGTTGACGGCTTCGTTTGTTATGTTTGGGAGAAGGCTGATTTTATTACGTATTATGAAGATGTTGTGACTAGACGTCCAGTCAAGTGGGTCTTCTACACGGGTATATATGTTAAATTCAATAATAACCGGTTTAATCGAATATATTTAATTTGGATCGGTTTGGATTTGGTTGAAAAAAATTTAAAGCTAAATAAACTGATATCTGAACCGATGAATATTGGTTCGGTTAACTCGGTTATGCCAGACACCTTGATTTTAAAATGTGTGAGGTGTAGCGACATGGTCTAAAATCGAGGCGAAGGGTGCAAAGCTTGTACGTTAACCGCAATTTATTTATATAAATGTTTTTATATATATATTTCTTATGAGTTTTTAGCATTATTATCTAAATCTTTACATAAATAGGCTTTAGACTATGTGTTGTGGTGAATGTACAATGCAAAAAAAGCGCGTCACCACTACAAAGACTTTGTGCAATAGCGGCGACTTTTCCTATGTCACGGTACAAAGAATTTGCGCAATAGCGGCGACTTTTCCTATATGTTGCCGCACAAAGAATTTGCGCAATAGCGGCGACTTTTCCTATGTCGCCGCTAAAAGTGTCGCCGCTATTACTTATATTTCTTGTAATGAACGTAGGGGATGCAGGGTTTTTCATTTCACACTCAAGAACATGTGTTGTGGAGAGGAAAAGCCAATCGTATACTTATACAACATTCTGATGCACAAAATGTGTATGAAAAGCGCGCCTCACGTCCAGTTTATGTACACCACTCGCCTTTTGTAGTGTGAATAAGGTCGCTGATCTTAGCCTAAACAAGGGACACACTAAAATCATAACTGAACTATAATTTTTGGTTAACCAGCTATGGTTTAGCCAAAGCATAAGTTAATTGTGCGGTTTTGTTAATTCGGTTATGGTTGGTTGGTTATCAATTGCTGTTGTGTGCAGGAAGGGAAGCACATGTGATGACATTCGAAGTAGGTGCGGCTCTTGAAGATGCAAAATGGCAGGTCCCTTGGTATTGTTTTGAGCAGACGACTCCTGTTATGACAATGGAGGACATTAGCGGCACCATCAGGCATCGGGGTCTGGTAGATTTTGGCACTAGCAGGATTGCAAATATGTAGAAGTGATTGTGGCTTCACATGTTTCCATTTTGTTCCACTTTTCAATGATAAAACAAATGCAAGGAAATCTTCATGAATTTGTCAACTTGTTGTTAGAGGTTATTTGATGATTGTTTTGTTCTGTGGCTGGCTACCTTTAAATCAGACAAAAAATTGAGGTGGATTATGTCCTTTATATGATTGTAGAGTTGACAATTTATGACATCGGTTATTTAACACAACATGATTTGACATGAAGTTAAACAGGTTAGTGGTATAAAATTGGTGACCCATAAATGAGGCCGCTAGAAACGTGTTTAGGGTGAAGGGAGTGGGCGGCAAAAGGGTCGGCAAACTCCCTTTGCCGCGCGGTAACACCGCCCCCACCCCACTTTCACCGATCGGCAAAATTGATGTGCGGCATACCCACACCGATCGACAAACATATATATATGAAATTGATGTGTGTGTATTGTTGACTTTAACACATATATATATTTTTTTTAAATGAAAAAAAAAAGTTTACCACTTACAAATGTTTAACCAATGCCAACACTTTTCATCAAAGTTTAAACTCTTCACACCTGCTGACATGACACACTCTGATTGGTCCATTTTAAAGTTTGCCACTTTCAAGTGTCTAACCACTCCCTTCACCCTTATGTGGTCTAAACATGCCTAACATGTGTATCGTACGGATAACACATTTAGCTAATCGTGTTACATAGGTTCGGGTCATAAAATGATTGATACGGTACACTTTAAGGCTTAGTTTATTAAAATGACGTAGTTTTGAAATTTAATAGAACATAATATAGCACAACTAAATTCACTTCCCTAATTGGTTAACGTAATTCATTAAGGATTTCATCATTGTATTTTTTATACTCTTTTCATCGTGTTATTTATGTTTTACTATTTATTAATCTTATTAAGTGGGCCGTGTCAATAATCGTTTTAAATGTGTGTTGTGTCATTCGTTCTATTGAATTGTTTATATTTAATTGTGCTAAATAGATAAGTTATTTGTGTTATTGAACTGGTTATATAAGTTATTTGTCTTATTGAACAGGTTATTTGTGTTATATTTGACCGTGTTACATGTATTGTGTCGTGTAAACCGCTTATAAACATGTTCCAGATAGTGTTTGAGTATCTCACACGTTTAGTTGCACATGCCATGTTGAATCAGGGGCGGAACTATAGTGTTAGTAGCCGTAGCACGGGCTACGGCTCAACCCCGTATTCGTAGTGTTATTTTTTATTTTATTTTTCGGTTTTATACAAAAGATACCTCTAAAAAATTACGAGATACTCATATCCAAAAAATAGGGTACTTAGTAAAATCCAATTTTTTTATAAGCCCAAACATTTTACAACTGGAAAACTTGTAGAATAATTAAGCCCGAATGATAAAATAAGACCAAATTAACAATAATAGAATAATTAAGCCCGAATGTTGAATACAGTTGTTCAATATATACAATACGATACATTTTGCCGGTTCTGATTGATTGTACTAATAGTAATCAATGGTAAAAGCAAGGAGCTAAGTAGTGATAAGGACGTTGAATATGATTTTCCTAGAGTGAATTGCAAGAATTGTCCTTTATCTTTATGCCTCTTTACAGGCGGTATCCCTTATGTTTAAAATTGACAAGTTCTGTCCTTTATGTTTAAAAATCAAGCACGTTTTACCCTTTGGGCCTAACCCAGTTTGTTTTTCCAGTTAAATTTAACCACGTGCAGGTCACGTGAGGGTAATTGTGTCATTTAAAAAATTGTTTTCCCAATTAAAAATATGTTAATTAAAAATTAAATTAAAATATATAAAAACACAAAATACTGGCTCTCTTAAATAACCCAAACCCTAATCATTTGCCACCCCAAATATGAAGAACAACAACCCCAAACCAAATCAGATTTGCCACCCCAAATCTTCATGAGCTTCATCTTCTTCAACTTTGGTGCAAATCTGATTTGCCACCCATCAAAACCCCATCACCCGTCTACGAAATTGAAGCTAAATTAAAAGCCTTAAATCTAAAATACCAATCCAAGAATCAATCTTTACAGAATTCTGTTAAAACAAACTTTCCCACAACCCTGTTTGATTTTTCCATCATCTTCAACCTCTCTTCAACACTCCCAACAATGTCAACACAACCCACTACAGCCTCACTCTACTTCCCCAATGTCGACGAGATCAAAAAGGTCTTCAACCGCTTCGACACCAACGGTGACGGCAAGATCTCCGACGACGGCGAGTGAGTTGTAGCAGATCTTGACGCGGTTGGGGGATAGTTGTACGGTGGAGGATTGTGTGAAGATGATTAAGTAGGTGGATTCGGGATGGGTGTGTTAACTTTGATGAGTTTAAGAAGATGATGGCTGGTCCCTGTGAGTTCTTGATGATGAACCATTTGGGGGAAATGGGAAGAATTAGGGTTTGGGGTCTTTAAATTGGGAGGAAATGCAGGGGTAAACATTAAATGACATAATTACCTTCATGTGACCTGCATGTGATTAAATTTAACTGTGAAAACAAACTGGGTTAGGCCCAAAGGGTAAAACGTGCTTGATTTTTAAACATAAAGGACAGAACTTGTCAATTTTAAACATAAAGGACACCGCCTGTAAAGAGACATAAAGATAAAGGACAATTCTTGCAATTCACTCGATTTTCCTATAAGACCAAGAGTAGTGGTGCGTTTTTTTTTAAATTGCCCAATCACGCCCAAAAACGCCCCTTCACCACCCCCTGGGCGTGATTGGGCGTTATCTTGCAAAAAAAGCCCCTTGGCGTGGTTTGAAAAATGCCGAATGGGGGGATTGTTGGCCAATCACATTTGAGCTTCCAGTTGCTTGGCCAATAAGATTTTTAAATGTTTTTTTTTTAATTTTATTTTAGTACAAAACATAATGCCCAATAATGCCCCATCCCCACTACACCCATTTTAGAAAACGCACAATAATGCCCCATTGCTGACTGGGCTGCCACATGGCGCAAAACGCCCAAAAGTGAATATTGCCAACTACACATGGTCTAAGTTCACTTACACAAGACATATGGGTGTTTGGCTTAGCTTCTATTTCAACTTATTGACTTATTGAACAGTGAAAATGGGTGAAAATGACTTATTGAAGTGTTTGAGAAATATGTGTATGTGAGACAATAAGTCAATAAGCAAGAAATTCTAGCTTATTAAATAGTGAAAATGACTTATTATAAGTCACAAATAAGCTAAGCCAACCACCCCCATATCCTATAATCCCATTTCTTCTAAATTTACATAAATATTCAATGTGAGAATTGAACTCTCTTCACACATTGATACCGCTAAGTTACAAGCATGTGAAAAGAGATTGGATATGATAATCCGTGTGCTGAGAAGGTACACAATTTGACATCAACCGCCTTTCCTTCCTCATCTTCTTAGATTATATTAAAAGATTAAAAAACGACCAAGTTGCTCTAAAATATCATTTTAAATTTCGAAACATCGTGAAGTAATTTTAGTTTTTTACATTCTATTTCCATTTCCATTTCCAACATATATACATTTACCATGGCAGAGAATAGTGTTTCCCTTCCATTGGTTCAAATGGGTGGCCATCAATTCTCTATTGAACCAACCAGTTTTTATTTTTTACTCATTTTAAAATTACGTTTTTGCCCCTAATTTAAAATTACGTTTTCGCCCCTAATTTAAAATTACGTTTTCGCCCCAAGTTCAAAATGTAATTACCTTGTTGCCCCTAGCTAAAAATTACGATTTTCCCTCGGTTCAAATTTTACGATTTTACCGTATGCCAAAATTACGTTTTCGCCCCAGCTCAAAATAAAATTATGTTTTTCCCTATCTCAAAATTACGCTTTTACACCAGTTTATTATTTTACACCCACTTTAAAATTACGTTTTCGCCCCCAGTTAAAAAATACGTTTTTACCCCCAGTTCAAACTAAAATTATGCTTTTGCCCCCAGCTTAAAATTACGATTTTCCACTCGGTTCAAAATTACGCTTTCACCGTCAATTCAAAATTACGTTTTTCCCACGTTCAAAATAAAATTATGGTTTTCCACTAGCTAAAAATTACGATTTTTACCCTCGTTCAAAATTACGGTCTTGTCACCGTTTTAGTTTTCCTTTCTACCAAAACTATAGTACTGTTTTTTTAGTTTGTTGTGAATTATTCGGCTATCGCTCCGCAACGTGGGCGGGACACCAACTAGTTTTCTTATATGATTTGGATCACAACTTTTAAAATATTTTTACATTTTTCTTAAACATATTTTTACCTTCAATTCATAATTCAAATCTAAAATAATAATAAAAAAATAGAAAAATCAAATCGAGAAGCTACAACTTGCAACTTCCATAACTACCCATGCACCAATGAGATGCAATTTATGAAGAGCACATGGGGCCATTGAGACCTTATAAGTAGACATGCACACAGCACACAGAAAACACCATGTGAAATTACATAAATGACCTTGTTTGCCCTCACCCTCTTCTTATTGGCTTCTCATCCTCACAAATCAAATTACAAAATTTCTTCCCTCTTCTACTCTGCTTCTGTTCTTCTGGACTAACTTTGTGTTGCGTCTTTTCAAAGAAACATTCTTTTTAGGTGATTAAACAAAACCCAACATTCTTTATTTGTTAATTACAATCTATGTGTTTTTGTTTACTCATGTATCATAGTTTCTTGCAGTTGCTTCTTTGGTTTCAGTTTTTCTTGTTTATTATCGTTTTGCATAGGTTCCGAGAGACCGTTGAGCCGTTAGTCGGCAAAAAGTATTGAGATGGATGTTAAATGTCGCTTTCTTGTAGTTTGACCCTAAATTGTCGTAGCATAGCAGTTGAAACAAATAGAAAAAATCTCATATATTTGCAATTTTGCATTTTATTTTTTAATATAGGAGTTACACATTTGGGAACTTATTATAGGCACTTGTGACAAAATTAAGGTCACATAATTTTGGTGATACTATGTTGTTTAAACATTTTTCCAGTACATTCCTTTCCTTTATGGTGACGAAAAAACGAATTTTTTTTAACTTGGGGTCCAAATAGAATCCTTTTTTCACAGCAAAATTTGGTCGGCTAGAACACACCCCGAACGGCCTCTAGTTTCGCCCATGATCATATTTGACTTTTGATTTTATAACTCCTACTTTCTTCACTTAGTAATCACATGTTGACTTTTTTTTACAGCTCCACAACTGAGGTAAAACAAGAAAGGTATGGATCATATTGAGGAAAACAAGAAATGTATGGATATTGAGGAAAACACATGTAGTTCAAGATATGTTAAACCTCCTTGGATTTTTAAAGGAAGGCAAGTTATCCTACAATTTAATTCATTTTGGCAATATGCACACAGTCTACATTCATATTGTGACAAATATGATATTATTTGTAACAAAACGATACACCTTACAATTTCTTACCATATTATGCGATTCATAACTAATAACGATAGGTAAGAAATTGTAAAGTATGGTGCATCGTTTGCGTACCAATTGCAAGTTTTTATATAAAAAATGTTGGTTTCATTGCATTTTGACATTTTTTTAACAATTTTTAATGTCTTTTCCACCCTTTAGTGCACTGTACCAGTTTCATCTTGTGAAGGCAGATATTGCTAGAGCTATTATTCCAAAAGAGTTCAGATTAGTTGAAGCTTTTGGGTATCTTTATTTTTTAATAATTAAAAGTGCATTTCAAAACTATGTCCTGCCTTTTGTTAATGGTTTCTATATTTTAATATGAATATATATACACACACTTATAGGTACACTCTAGGAGGTTTCTTTCTTGCAGATTACAGTGAGAGCCCATTTGGACCCTTTGATGAGGTTAATTTCTTATTTTAACTATTAAATAAATCCCACTTTAAATGATTAAGTAATGAAGCAAGTTGACACATTCTCGTACATAGGATTGCATTTTATTAATGATAAATTATCATAATAATCATTTTTATAACGTATCATCATAATTGTCTTCAATGTACAAAACTTGAAAAAAATAGATACATGAAAAATAAGTGGCAATTTCATAAAGTAGATACGCGCTATTTTGTGTGCCTTTCATGACTGCAGTCGTAAAAACTTGTGCGACATGATCACTGACATAGATATACCTAATTTCGAGTATCATCGTGATTCTCATTTCTTTAATTACAGTAAATGTTAATTTATATGGTCATGTTTTATTCAGCTAGTGGTGATCGCAGGAATTGTATGGAACCCGCCAACGTCTCATGCGTGAGTATTTTCGCTTATGCATGTACTTAATCCTGGCATAATACAAGTTGATTTCATGTAAAACTTGATTAGTTACCTTAATAATAAGGTTCATGCACTTAATTATATAGTTAATTACTTCCACTCATGCATTTGTTTATTTGCCACTTGAGATCACACCAATTACCAATGTCTAAAACCAATATTTTTTGAACGACAAGTTTGGATCACTGATAGACCAGCGGAACCACCCGATCATATCCATCTCCACTAGGCATAATGCCTAAACACCAATTCAGGAGGAAACCCAATAAATATGGGAAAACCCGCCGTGGGAATCGAACTTAGGACCTAATTATTACAAAGCCTTATCCCACCCCAAGATGCCACTAGGCTATAAAGTGGCTATAAAGCCATGGGCGTCTAAGACAAATTAAGATAGTGGTATTACAAAAAGGTGACTTGTCTAAAAAGTTTTGATTACTTTTCTATATGGGGAAATATTGCTTTTTTGAAGTGTCAATAGGATTAACCTAAAAAGCTAATTAATATGGATACACATTTAATAGGTTGTGTATCCAAATGTATATTTTTTGAACGGCTTATTTTTTTGTCATCAATAGGATTTGAACCCTCGTCACATAAAAAGACAAAGCCTTATCCAACACCTTGATACGATCAGGCCAAGGGCCCTTTGGTTCCATGTCACTTTATTATTAAAAGTCCAGATATTTTTGAAATAACATAGTTTATGTAATCATATTCGCAGTTCGCTCATAGTTATTTATAAATTACAAAATAGGGATATGTTAAGAAAGTGTTTATGGAAGGCACATCCTTACCTGACATGTTTTGACCCGCAAAGCGTAACTATGCGTTTGACTCAAACCTATTTTGACCTGCTATTCAGCCCACACACAAATTAAGTTGTGTGATTGGTCATCTTTTATTTATGGCTATATAAGGTTATAGATCTTTGAGTTATATTGTTTCAATGAGTTTTAGATGGGCTGCAAGGGTTTATGTCAATAGTGAGGAGGCTTGCAAGCATGGAAGAAAGGTACCCAAACTTTATGTTCAAAATTTGATGTTTTTTTTCTCTAAAATTCCAATGTTGGAATGAAGATATATAGTTTTTGTTTCACGTTAGTAAATTATAGGAGTTGTGTTCTAACCGTATTCCTGATTATCGCTTTTTAGGAATTCGGGCTTCCAAGTCGAGTTGCCACTCTCTCCAAGGTGAGCTCACAAATGCGTTGTTTGTCAAGTTTATAATACATAATAACTCAATCATTGAGCGAAACTATAGGGGTTCGAGGAGAATGTACTTTGATAGATAACAATGCAACTTATTGTTTTACTCATTGTATGTCCTTCAATATAGTTGGCAAAACTGGTGAAATGTCACACAGCCATGTCATCTGAAAGCGGATGTCACGCCAATCTTTCACCTACATACAATTATTATAGAACCGAAAGTGTGTCCCATACAATGGGAAAAAACAGTATTAATTCCGTACATATGGTGACATATAAAGTGAAAGATGTTAGGTAATAAATCTTTAGTGATATCACCATTCAAGTTTTATAGTTCTCATTTAAACAGGGTATAAAAGCCATTTCAAGGGGACCAAAGAGAAAAGGAAATGCGTTTTTGGCAACTAGTGATGTTGGTATCGATAATAACATAAATATTCGCGTAGCTGATATCAATGGCCGTGTGGCAACTAGCCTCTATGATATTACTCTCGCTTCTCCTGGTAAGTTTTTCTTGCAATCCTGAATCTGTTGCAACATGTAAACAATCCTTAGATAGTCACCCAAGGATGGAGCCTTAGGGGACAACCTCCGACTCAATATTACAATTGTACATGTGTTATGTATGAGGTTGTAGAGACTAGAGGAAGCTGGGGTTGTGGGTTGGGCTAGGCCCAATGGCCTAAGCCTGCTTGCACTAGATGTTGAGCCCAATCCCCGGGGGACAGGTCTACACACATGAAAAAAAATGTACTTTCTCTAGGAAACATAATTTCGGAATCAGTATTTTAATGGTGTAAGCTATAAAGTTTTTTTTTTTTTTTTTTTTTTAATTATAAACTTATTGTTATTGATACTTATGTTGAAACTTACACGAATAAATATATAGGTTGACACAGGTTGTGTTTATTCATTTTCGTCCTTTTCTTTTAGTTTTTCTAGAACAGTTGAAACAAATATACAAAACAAATATTACAACCCAGTTAAAAAGTTCTAGTTCCGACACATGAATTTTGTAATATTATAGTTTTAAAGACGAATCCGTTGAAGTGGATGAGTATGGGCCCAGAGATTAAGATGTCACTTCCAAGCTTTAGGTAAACATATATTTTGTTCGGTTTCTTATCATCTAGCAGCTTTAGAAACCAAGAGAACTTACAAGTATGTATGTGCCTTTATTTTTGTTGCATTAAAATCGCAGCGGTCACACAGAGCATAAACCTCAGCTTCTTAAGTACAGTTGTCAGATCGAAAGCAGGTTTGTTTTCTTCTAGCTTTAACCTGAACACATCTTGACCCGTTACCCGACCCACAAACGTACACATTATCACAACTAGTTGTTGCTTGTGTCGTTTAACTGCAACCGATGCATTTGGGCAGGGTGAAACCTACATTGCCAGCAAGAGTATTTGGTGAGTTGGATCGGAAACATACATCTGAATCGCAAAATGTGGAGCTGAATGAATACTCAGATAAAGGAGAACTTAGCAGATCAGTGATGCTTTCAAAACCGATATTAGCGTTCGAGTTCAACTGCCTAAAGATGGAGGTTGAACCTCCTGTTGTATTTTCAAAAGGGTCCCATCATCCCTTGTACTGAAAGTCAAACTTTTGACCAAATTGAGGTGGCAAATGGACCTGAAATGAGTAGATTTGGATTATGTTTTATCTTTAATGAGTTAAATGTGTATAAATTTGGATTATGTTTTATGTTTAACGAGTTAAATGTGTATATACAATCCAGAGGACTAGATGAAAAGAAAAACAGTTAATGGGTAAGTTGATCAATGTATTTGGTGAATGCAGATAGAAAAAAGAAAATTAAAAGCCTAACAATATATAGGCTTTTGGTACCATTAGGGTGAAGGGGGCGCCCCCTAATGAGGTGAGGGGAAAGATTTTTTAACCCATTCGTACGATGCCATGTCATTTCCCCTTTCTAACTCCCCTCTTGCCAAAAAAAGTACGGGGTACACCCCTCATGAGGGAAACTATTTTTCTTTTCTTTTTTAATTAATTAATAAATGAAACAAAATAATTTTAACAAAATAAAATTACAAACATTCCTTTTTTCTGCACCCACAAACATTCCATTTAGCCTCCATTTTAACAAAATAATTAATTAATAAACGAAAAATGCCACACATTCCATGCGGTGACTAGTACTAGTCCACCATTTTGGCTCCCATCTTGCGGTGAATAGAGCTGACGGCGGTGCGCCCCCCGCGGCAAACAGCCTCCCCGCTCCCCTCCCCGTTCACCCTTATGGAGTAAAAGTCATCTCTCCGTATGTATATTTACAAATAAACATCACAATCATAATGTTGTTGGTATTATATATTTTAATTTGATTAAAATGAAAATGCAAAAGTTTGATTGAAGACTTTATGAAACTAAATTCCAATGAAATGAAGAAGCAACCAAAGACAAAGAAAACTTGAGAGAGCTTGAAAGATTATTAAGATGAAAACAAGCAAATCATTTCTTGATTCAGGTTTGGTACTTAGTTGCAAGACTTAATCAATAATAATAATATTAATATTTAATGGACTATATAAACATAGGTTATATTGATCATACCACTTGTCTGATTCTCATATAAACTAAATAGGGTGTACTTAGTATGACCGGATTGTTGATGAATTTCCGGTTTCAGCGGGCTTGGGCATGGGGCAGAAAGGAAGATATGGCGTGCACGTTATTGTTTAAACACTATTAATCAATTAATTGATAGTTATCCAGATTCCTCTCTGATATATGTTACGAAGATGATTATCATGGATTTGATTAATGAGAATCCTAGATATATATAGTCTAACTCGTTACGTTAGCTATATATACCATGTTATGGAGTAGGGATATGTAATGCAGTTTTGAGATAGTGTCTTCATAATAAAGATTGGGTGTTTGCCAAATTGTTGTTGTCTGAGTTTCGATTTTGATATACCTTGTACTAGTTGATTTTAATTGGTATCAGAGCTTCAAAAGATTTGAACCTGTGATCGTGGTAGCCGCCATGAAGGGATTGTGTGAGATTAAATATATTAACATTATATTATTTAATCTTGTAGCAATTATAATCATTTATATTATATAGATCAAAATATATTAATAACCTATTAATAATTAGTTGGTAATTGTTGATGGACCATATTACCCTTATTAACTAATTAGGTTTCCTCTTGGGTGTATATATAAGGAGGTTATTAGAGAGTTTAAGGGTTAGACAGTTACACAATTTACACAACCCTCATAACATCATTCACGGCTCTCTCTCCTAACCGATTCTCTCCCTAGTTTCGGTTCATCACCATCATAACGTTACACCCTAAGGAGGAACCAGATCATCCTGACAAGTATGTCAAACTCAATGGCTGCATCTCTGACTGGATTCTCTACTGGCCTGTCTGCTGTAACAGGTATGTAATTCATGTTTTCCATTATGTTTAAACAGAACTGATCAACAGATTGGTCATTGACCAGCCGGGCACCATCGAGCAAGAAAGTAGCAGCCTCTTGGAGCTGTTGAACGCAAATCACCACGGTGGTGGTTAGCGAGCTACTGTATGTTCCTATCCGATCAAACCCGAACCCATTGTCATTTAAGTACCCACCCGAGGCCAACATCAACAAATTACCATTTTGGAGTATGAGATTGGAAATAATTCTCGGAATTCACGGATCTAATGATGCAAAGAAGAACAACATGGTGAAGGCACTTTTTTTCCCCATTAATGCCGTAGGATTTGATACTTTAAATTGGTAATTTAAAATCAACTTAGACATGTGGGAAACGATAAAGACAAGAAATCTAGGGGATGAACGAGTTAAAGAAGCAAGACTTCAAATGTTAATAACTAACGATTAAAGGCGAAGAACACCAATACGGTTGACAAATTTTCTTCAAAACTATCTGGATTGCTTCAAAGTCAGCCACAATTGGGGAATATTGAAGAACAAAAATTGGTAAAGAAATTTCTCACAAGTCTTTCCAGGCGTTTTACACATAATGTGGCTTCGATTGAACAAGTCTTGGACCTCAAGATGATTGGTTATGAAGATGTTGTCGACAGATTAAAAGCCTATGAAGAAAGGACGAAAGATAAAATTCAACAAAAGAAAACCAAGGTAAATGACCTTATTCTAAATCTGAATCATCTAACCGTAGTCGTCGTGGAAGTTAACTTTTGTACCAAAAGGCGTTAAACTCACTGGGTTGAAGTGGGTGTTTAAAATCAAGAGAAATGCGGATGGTCCTGTTAATAAACACAAGCCATGTTTGGTGGAAAAGGTTATGTTCAACAACTGACCGACGCCGAATAATTACTCAATCCATAATACCTTATTAGATAGGGTAAGTCAGGTGTCGAACCACGAACAGTACTGTGGAAAGCGTTGTTGTTTAATTGTTTCTTTTGTAATTATGAAATTATACGGAAAGGAAAATTGATTGTTTGAAATCTAAATTAAGGAATTAATTAAAGAGTTGTAAATAGTTGTGAGGAGAAGTGATTCCTCCGGGTTTTAGATTCAAAGAAGATTCAGAAACTAAGTTTTAATTCGACAAATCACATGGACATGATTACCATGTTGATTAATTGACTGTGATAATAAGAACATTTTACTCGGATTGCATAGCAATTAAAGGTTTATCGCTTAATTATTAACTATAGTTTACTAAACCAAAGCCTTGTCCAATATATCCCAATTACTAGAACTCCTGGGAACTAAAAGTAAGAATAAGGTTTCTGTTAAAGATAATTGTTTACAATCAATCAAAACAAATCGTTAGCAATAACCTCGAACTCTTGGATTGCATATCCCAAATACAAGAAAAACTAAGTTTAGTTGTCTACTTACAAGAATCCTTCACCCGGAGGAAACCACGAAGATATTAGCCGCTCATGATGTTGAATTGATCTTCAATATTGATACGGATTTGCATGTTGGATGATTGGGAATCAATTGGATGGAAGAGATTGGTGAAAAACCTCTGAAACTTGCTCCTAAACTATAAAATCATCCTAGATCGCCTCCTCATGATTAAAATGAAAAATGGTGGCTAAAACCCTAATTTTGGGGGTTTTGAAGATTTCTCGTAAGTCAACCGACGAGGCTACGCTACCAGCATAGCCTACTTTGGTGTAATTTTGTTAAAAGTGACAAAGGCCAGCGTAGGCTACTCCAAGGGTGTAGCATACTCTACGTAGCTACTAAAAATTATTGTTTTCTTTGTTTTTCTTGCGTTCTAACCTCTTGTACCTTCATCCAAGCTTCTATAACTTCATGTTTAAACTTCCAATCTTGTTATCTTCCATTCTCTTAACTTCCAACCACTTGTGCCTTTCTGTACCAGAGACCCTCATCAAACCCGTGTTGATGTTGTGGTTGGTTATGTTGGACAATTTCCCATGTTGGAATTGTTGGTTCCCAGGTTGGTTTTGTGGGGCTAGGTTAAATCACGGAAATGGGTCTGCTGTTGGATGATTTTGCTTTTGGTTCTGGGGTTGATTTTGGTTTTGAGGGATTGGTGGATCTGGAATTGGAGGGATTGGGGTGTTCTGACCATGGTTCTGTGGTTGGTTGTCTTGATCAGCCATCTCGCGAGCAGCGTGTTCAAGATCTTGAGCAACGGTTGATAATTGAGCCTTAGCTTTTACTGTTGAATGTAAGAGGACACGATTCTATCGTGTGGTCTTTTCGATTTCTGGATCAAACAAGAGCGGTGAAGATTTCTTCGAGAACCTGGTATGCATGCAACACTAGTATCACCTACACAAAGACTAGCAAGAAACCCGACGTAGTACTAAGCAAAATAAAGAAAAAAAGTAAAAGAAAGATTTTTTTTTGGATTTTTGTGGTTTTTAGAAAACATGAAATAACAACTATTCTAAACTAACACTAAGCGCACGAATTCCCGGGCAATGACGCTATTTTGATGTAGCTGTCGAGGGTTAATTAAAACAAAGTATTTTTAACTTAAATACCAATACTAATACGGGTAAGTAAGGTCGTATTCCCAGGGAATTTGTCGTTAGTGTACAAAGAATTAACTAAAGAACTACTATTATCTTAATCGGGGGTTTGTTTGATTGTTTGACAAAAAAACGCAAATTGTTACAAAAAGTGTTTTCAGAATGAGAAGAAGTAACAACCACTCGGAATCCCAAATACCAGTTTAACATAAAAACCTGTTTATTGATTCAAACACCACATAGACATGGCCTTGGAACTAATGACTTTAATTAACGGTTAATGACAGTTTTTAATAATAACTATAACAACCTAACAATCTATTAAATTATACCAATTACCCACCAATTTACTAACCCGCTAACGATGTAAGAAAATCGCCAATACGTTTGATAAACGACAAATAATTCAAATATAATAAACGTTTACCAAAATTCAACACAAGTGGTCAAGATTACCAATTACAAGAATCCAAAAACAGAGTTTAATGTGAAAAACCTAGCAATCGTTCATCCGGGGGAAGTCATGAAGAGTTTAGCCTTGCATGGTAGTCATCACAACTTCAAATCTTGATTTGGAATGCTTAAACATGAAGAAATAAGGTAAACGGGGGGTGTCAGAACTCTAAAAATCGCCTATGGGGAGCTCTGGAATCACCCAACACCGCTGGGAATAGAATGAGATTATTATTTTGCGATTTCGATTAAAACCTAAAATTTCTCGAAATAACACTCTCCCATGCGTCGCGGGAGAGTCATCTACCATCTCCGTGTGGCGCGGGGATTAACAAACCAGGGGCCCACAAATAGGCACCTCTTGTACGTCGCGCAATGTCCAGGGTGCTCCCCCGCGTGGCGTGGGGGAGACACTATTTTTAGAATTTGTGTTTCAGCTCTCGGGTTGAGTCGTCGAACCCGTTTTCCTGCTTGTATGCTCTTTTAACCCGTTTAGCACACGTTAAGCCAATAAAACCCGATGTACAATAAGCACAACTTATAGATATGAAAAGACGCTTTTAAACAACTAAAACGTTTACAAAATCATACAATTACAATGTGTTATCACAAACACATCAGGTTCCTTACAGTCAACATAGGTTTGAGTGTACACCCGGTTGCTATGTCTTGTTAAGAAATTGGTTTACATGATTACATTGTCATATGAAGTGTACATATTTCATTTTCTACATATATACATATACCGTATGCCGACTTTTCGAAGTTGAGCCTTTATTTTTCACATATTTCATGTAACAATGTTTGATGCTATTTTCAAAAGTTGCTAGACTTAGGAGCTTTGGACTTAGTTTAATTTAATCTGGATTTATGTTTCATTTTGTGAACAAATTGTCTTTCTTTTGATATATGGATATTTAATTTGGATTTATAAATATTTTAATTTTGATAGCATGAATCATGAGCTATTGAATAATTGGTGTATCGCCTCGACGTTTCCGCTGTTGGTTGGGGTGTTACACTATTGAGGTTATTAAAACTAAAGTTGGTGTGTGTTTATTAAAAAGGAAATATTGTGTAGAGTTGCTTGCTGAGTATAGTATGACTGGTTACAAACCAAAGAGCAGTCCTATTGAACAACACTATGTTGTAAGTTCTTTGTGTGACAAACATAATGAACTATTGCTTGATTTAACCGGTTATCAAATACTTGTGGGAAGTTTATATATTTATTTATACAAGACCAAATATATCTTTTTTGTGCATGTACTTAGTCAATATATGCATAAGCCTAGAAAGCAAGCATATCTTTTACTTGCTATGAGAATTTTAAGATATTTGAAGAACTCACTCGGAAAACGATTATCGTTTAGAAGAAAAGATGTATTTGATTTAACACACGTATAGCTTATAACACACGGAAACAACATAAAACTAGTAGGACTAATCCCGTACATACACTTAGAGTTTAATGTTTAACTCTCTATAAAAGTTTCAGGGTTTGAAAAAAGAGGGACTAGTCTCGTCATAACCAAGGTTGGAGAACTCGCTAGTCGCTAGCGGGTCGGTGAGGTAGGGACTAGCGACTACTCGGGATTACTCGGGATTAATTGGGATTAATCGGATCAGACTTTTTATGTATAATTTTAAGTTTTTATACATATATACATATATTTTTATACGTAATTTTTTTAAGTGGATAAGTTTTGACCGGAATCTGGGAGGTTTTGGCCGGAATATGTGTTTTTTTTTTCGATTTTTTCTGATTTTTTTCCGATTTTTTCTAATTTTTTCTGATTTTTTTTGTTTTTTTCCCGATTTTCCCGAACGACTAGTCGCGATTAGGGCCGACTAGGCCGAATAGCGATTTTTTTACTGATTAGCGAAAATTACTCAGTTGATGGGCGACTAGCGACTAGTCAGCGATTAATCGCCGGCTAGTCGCGATTTTTGCAACCATGATCATAACACACAAAGTTAATTTGTTTAACTTTCTACCCAACTTTCGGAAACTAGAAACATGAGGGACTATATGTGTAATTATAAAAAATATGTATATAACAATCCCAAACCCTAACCCGCCCTTTAGACTACCCACTATGGTGACCAAATTGCACAAACGGTTGCCACATGGCAAATAGGACAAAATTGTAGGAAATTATTTTAATTAAATAATTGAAATTTATGGACAACTAGGTTGGTATGGCAACCAATGGTTGCAACAAACAACCAACATAATATTAATTCTTTATTCTTTTTTCTATTATTTAACTTCGATTTCTTTATAATATTTAATTCTTTTTTCTTTTTTTATTATTTAACTTATATTTCTTTATAAAAAGAAATTAATATGTAATCTTATCTTATCTTATCCATGCCATATGTAAATCTATGACTAGTCTAAGTTAGATTTTTTTTTTATCTCAAAAATCTTATATTTACAAAAGGAAAATGTAAAAAAAGTTACATTCATGATTTTCATCTATATATAGTAGTATATGAATAATGATAAATTTTCACATCCAAATCTGATTTTAAATCTCTCTTTTGTTCTTCATATTTTGTAAAACCCTGGATCCATTTTATACGAACCTTGATGATTCTGAAAATAATCAGAACAATCAATACTATGAAAGCCCTTCGTTTTTTTCAAATTCAAGTCAACTTTCGTTCACTCAAAATCCTCAAACGTCACAAAATACTGAAAAACAACCACAAACCACTAAATGGGATACTGCTGAAGACGTTGCTTTAATGTCAGCATGATGTATGGCTAGTGGAGATAGCATTCGCGAAAAAAACCAGAAGAAAACGTCACTGTGGAAAGAAATAAAGAAAATATATGATGCAGCTCAGGCAGAAAATTCGGAAAAACTTGGTGAGAGGAATGTTGACCAAATGAAAGGTCGTTATAATCGACTCAACGAAAACGCTGGGAAATGGGTTGTTGCGTACCGGGAAGCATATCGCCGAGTAAGAAGTGGAACGTCTCAAAGAGATATTGAGAACGATGCTCATAAGATTTACGAGAAAAGTGGGAAAAAGTTTAACGACTCTATTGTTTTCAAAGAAGTTATGTGTAAGAACCCAAAATGGGCTTTAGAGATACCTCGTGGCACAACACGTGAATGTGAAGTGGATGATGAAGAAAGTCATGGTAGTGCGAAAAGAACAATGACTTCAGAAGAAGGGGACTATTGTGTGAATTCCAACCAAGAATCGCCAATTAGTGGTGGTTCATCAACATTACAACGTCCAATAGGTAGAGATGAAGCTAAAAAAAAGAAAGGAAAAGATAAGGTTTCTGCTGAAATTGTTGACGAACTTCGTGCAACGAGGCTTACCCGAAATATTCAAATTGATTTCATGAAAAAAAAAATTCGAGTTCGAGCAACAAAAAGAACAAAATAAGATTGAAAGGGAAAAAAAGGGAACAAAGGGAGCAAAAGAAAATGGAACTTATGAATTTTAACGCAATGTTACAAAAGGAGTCTTTGTTGCCTGAAGAAGAAGAAATCGAACGTTCTTTATTGTCAAAGTTCTATGGGAAGTGAATCTAGTTTGGTGCATTTTTATTTTTAGTTCATTTTTACTTCATTTGTAAGATATTGATGTTTTAGTTTGTAATGCCATTATGGTTTATGTGTAATATTATCAAGTAAATTTAACTTTATCATCAAGTTCCATTTGTCAATTTTTTACTGGATGCATAGATATTATTTGGATAAAAAAATATAACATTATCTATATTTAATATTATAAAAATCCAACACTATCTAACTTCTTTTTGTATAAATGAGTGTAATGATAGGCTTTCTTAACCATCCAGAAATATTCAATTCTAAAATGTCTAGTTGTGAAAACTCATCCGAGAGTTCTGATTCATCGAGTGAGTATAATGAATGGGAAGCACAAGTTTTTCAAGAAGATCTACAACTTGATGCCATTATGTGTAGATTACTCATAAACATGCCAGGCACATCAAGAAGAAGGTATTGTGATCGGGAACGTGAGCAGGGTGACGAACATTTGATGGAAGATTACTTTGTTGAAAATCCAACATATGATCAAGCAACTTTTCGGCGTAGATTTCGAATGCGGAGACCACTTTTCCTTTGCATAGTAGCTGCTGTGACAGCCAATGACGTATATTTTCAACAAAGACCTGATGCAACGGGTAGACAAGGTCTTTCACCACTGCAGAAATGTACCGGAGCTATGCGGGTGTTAGCATATGGGACATCTGCAGATGCGCATGATGAATATTTGAGAATGAGTGCTACAGCAACAAGGACTGCCCTTATAAAGTTCACAGAAGGAGTTATTTCATGCTTCGGTCAAGAGTACCTATGAATGCCCAACGAGAATGACTTATGTTGGGGAAGAACGTGGGTTTCCGGGAATGATAGGCATCATTGATTGTATGCACTGGGACTGGAAAAATTGTCCCACCTCTTGGGCTGGGCAATATGCAGGTAGAAGCGGTAAACCAACAATCATTTTAGAAGTTGTTGCATCGTATGACTTATGGATATGGCGTGCATTCTTCGGAACACCAGGTACGTGTAATGACATTAACGTTCTCTATCGATCTCCTCTGTTTGATGATGTATTGTCAGGTCGAGCACCAAATGTTAGTTACATCGTGAATGGACAAGAATATAATAGGAAATACTATCTCACTGATGGCATATACCCTTCATGGACTGCCTGTCACACCCCCAAAATACCACATGCGGAAACCCCGCTAGGCGTGTGACGTACCAGGATCTAGCCACTAATCATATTGAACTCATAACAAGATTTCAAATGGAGTTGTCAAATATAAATAAGATGTATCAAACAATAAATTTAATAAAATCCAACATGTTCAGCGGAAGCAATAAGTAAACCATTGTTTAAATGTTTCAAAACCATATGCATGAAAATCAATAAGCCTGTCATGAGTATCCAATCATTTCGACCCATGACCACTCCAGCCATTCCAGACAGCAAGTTCCATATCCAAGAAATCTAACGACCCACGAGCATGCAACACGTATGTCAGACAACACTGGTGAATTTATAGTTTTATGAAAAAGTTAGTTACCAAGTGTTTAGCTCAGTTCATTGATAGTAATGTTGATAATAACTCGAGTACCATACAAGATGGCTACCAGATCGTTTTGCCCGTCCCCAATGCCACCTATCTAAGCATTGGTCATGATTAAGGTCATTAGTTCACGCCCGTCCTCTCAGGTACGGTGTGAGGTTGCCAAGCCTAATAGCGCTATCAACTAATACCCCGTTACCTCTCAGGTAACTAATTCGGTATAAGATGGGACTTAAAGTGATAGGAAAAGAGTGTATTATCTAACATCTTAGTGTTTACCCCAAAAGATTTATTCCTCTCAGGAATACCCATTTGACTGTCCCACCCACCGGGACGCATGCTCAAGAGAAGTGAGCTCACCTTTGGTTTGCTCGGTAAGATTAGTTACTTATTTATCAGTTGATCAAACACGTCCTAACATGGTTACCGACAACAATCAATCTCAAGTGCACATAAACCACATATTTCACGTACAATTAGTTCATGCATTCCTTGTTCACATACTACACCATTAATGCACAAGTTGCACACATGTAGTTCAAGTCATAATCAGTTAATGTATCAGCCTAATGTCATCATATAGTCACTTAATCATGCATTCTATTCCCAATCAGATTCACCCCCATGATTCCATGTTTACAAGACGCATGCATTTAACTTATCAACACAATAATATGTCAATTAATTGAGTTACTGATCCACCCAAGGATCGTGTGATCCGTAATTCTAATATACTGTTTGCGATTATCTTGTGGCCCATTCCCTAGTACCCAAACCAACCAAGTTCAACTCCCATCAGTTGGTGCGGCCCATTTCAGATTGCGTGACCCATTGCAACCCTCCGAGCCGGAGACACTTATGGCCCATGGTGTCATGAAATCTAAGAAGAATGGGCGGCCCATCAAGGCCCAGCCCACCCGAGTGTGCGACTGCTCCCGATACGATGTGCGGCCCACGTGAAACCGGGTGTGTCTTATTATTTGTGCAGCCCGGTTAACATATTAGGCCCAAACAAGTATGCATGTTATCCGTTCAAAATTACTAAGTGGATGTGCAACCATAACTCTAAACCAAATCAATTACATAATCACCACAACTTCTCATATCTTTTTTTTTCTAGCTAATTACCCATGGCAGTTGAAGGGTTTATCCCCATTCTATACAAAACAACTAACATAATCATCCACTTATACACATCGAACTACCAATAGACTAACAAGGTAAATTATAATTTATATACACACACACACAATCCTTTTTGTGGATATCTAACATGGATTTATATACGTGCAACCTACCTATCATGAATTTATAATTGTAATCCTTACTTCATTCGATTACATTAACCACTAATATCCTACCACTACTAGTTCATTGCCGATCTAAAGAATTCATCAACCACCCACAGCATATGATTCCCATAACTTAAACCAATGTTGCAACCATACATACATATCAACAATACCTTGCATAAAACCAAGAATAGTCAAACGAGATTGAAATCATTATAATTATACTTACCAGGAGATGTATTATACTAAGCACAAGAGATGAGCTTCAAGGGAAAAAGGAACTTCGAAGGGGGGTGGGCTGATCGTCGAAGGAAGATAGGATGCTCCAGGGTTTTGTTATCTTTTAAGTTTTCCAAAACTACAAAATACGTATCCCTAACTCCTAGTTCTACAAGTATGCATAACCTATAAAGGGTTGGACTCATGTAGTTCGGGCCTAACAAGTGTGGGTCGAGATGGTTTAAAGGTAATTGCGGCCCATGCTAGCTACTTGACACTTATAATAACCCAACTACACACTCAGTCGTACCCAATTACATTTACGTTTAACAAGTTTAACATAGTAAGGAACGTTGAAGAGGAATAATGAGAAGTTAGGATCACGAGACTAAACGACACTAACCTAGAAAGTTCTGGTTGTCACATCATCCCCAACTTGAAAGAAATTTCGTCCCGAAATTTGATAAGAAAATCCCAGAGGAGTGAGGTAATAAATCAAGATGAATGCGGATTTTCCTCAGGTGCCACATCATCCCCAACTTGAAGTGGAATTTCGTCCTGAAATTCACCAGTTGCACCTGAATTAGTGTGGTCAGCAGGGAAAAGTTGATGATACTTGAGCTTCATCTGATCCTCGCGCTCCCACGTGAACTCCGGTCCACTTCTTGAGTTCCAACGAACCCTCACGATCGGGATTCGACTATGCTTACGGACCTTGACTTCCTGATCCATGATTTCGATAGTTTCTTCGACAAACTGCAACTTGTCGTCAATCTTGAGCTCTTAAAACGAAACAACCAGTGTTTCATTAGACAAACACTTCTTTAGTTGCGAAACATGGAAGACATCATGAACATTACCCAACTCAGCAGGTAACTCTAGCCGATAGGCAACTTTGCCGATTCTTTCCAAGATTTTGAACGGGCCGACGTAGCGTGGATTCAGCTTGCCTCACTTCCCAAAGCGCACCACATCCTTCCAGGGTGAAACTTTTAACATAACGCGATCACCTACAGCGAATTCCAAGGGTTTTATACGCTTATCAGCGTAGCTTTTCTGACGGTCGTGTGCTGCCGCCATACAGTTTCTGATCTGGACAATCTTCTCTGAAGTTTAAATACAAGTTCCGGACCTGTGATCTGACTATCACCCACCTCAGCCCAACAGAGAGGAGAACGACATTTCCGTCCGTACAATGCTTCAAACGGAGCTGCCTGGATGCTGGTATGGTAGCTGTTGTTGTATGAGAACTTTATCAACAGCAAATGTTTCTCCCATCCCTTACCAAAATCGATCACACATGCCCGTAGCATGTCTTCAAGTGTCTGGATGGTTCGTTCGCTTTGACCATCCATCTGTGGGTGATAAGCAGTACTCATGTCGAGACGTGAGCCGAATGATTTATGCGTCGACTGCCATAAATCGGATATGAAACGCGGATCACGATCAGAGATAATAGAGGTTGGCACCCCATGCCTAGAAACCACTTCCTTTAGGTAAACAACAGCTAATTGTGAAAACTTATCCGTTTATTTGATTGCGAGAAAGTGCGCTGACTTCGTGAGACGATCAACGATCACCCAAATGGTATCGTTTCCGCTTTGAGTCCTAGGCAAACCAGTGACGAAATCCATAACAATCTTCTCCCACTTCCACATGGGTATCTCCGGTTGTTGCAGCAGACCTGAGGGTTTCTGGTACTATACCTTGACTTTCGCACAAGTCAAACATTTACTCACGTACGTAGCGATATGAGCTTTCATCTTCGGCCACTAATACATGACTTTGAGATCCTGATAAATTTTATCTAAACCCGGGTGAACAGAGTACCGAGACTTGTGTGCTTCGTCCATCACGAGCTCTCTAAGATTACCATACAAAGGAACCCATATCCGCTCTATAAAATAATAAACGTCGTCAGATCTCTCCACAAGTCATTTTTCCATGCCCCGTAAGTATTCAGCCTCAAGGTTTTCTTCTTTCAATGCTTTGGTCTGAGTGGAACGGATCTGATCAGGTAAGTTAGAGTGGATAGTGAGTTGCAGAGCGCGAACATGCTTGGGCTTCGTTTCCTTTCGACTAAGGGCATCAGCTACGCCGTTAGCTTTACCTGGGTGATATTTGATGGCACAATCGTAGTCGTTCAAAAGTTCTACCCAACGACGCTGTCGCATGTTCAACTCCTTCTGATCGAAAATATCCTGAAGGCTCCTGTGATCGGTATAGATAGTGCATTTGATACCGTACAGATAACGCCTCCAAATTTTTAGCGCGAAAATTACGGCTCCCAACTCCAAGTCGTGAGTCATGTAGTTCTTCTCGTGAACCTTCAACTGTCGAGAAGCGTAAGCTATCAGCTTCTCGCGTTGCATTAGCACGCAACCGAGACCCTGAAAAGAAGCATCACAATATACCACAAAATCCTCGGTACCTTCAGGTAGAGACAAGATCGGTGCACTGCCGAGTTTCTGTTTCAAGAGTTGGAAAGCATCTTCTTGCTTCGTTCCCCAAGAGTATACAACGCCCTTCTGTGTCAACGAGGTAAGAGGTTGAGCTATCCTTGAAAAAATCCTTAATAAACCGGTGATAGTACCCAACGAGACCAAGAAATTGTCGCACCTCTGATGTATTCCTCGGTGCCGCCCAATTTCTGATAGCATCAATCTTAGCAGGATCCACGTGTATCCCCATTTCGTTAACAATGTGGCCAAGAAAGTGTACTTCTCGAATCCAGAAATCACACTTAGAGAACTTCGCATAGAGTTGCTCCTTCCTCAGGAGCTCCAAGATAAGACGTAAGTGTCGCTCATGGTCTTCCTTGCTCTTGGAGTTGATCAAGATGTCGTCGATGAACACAATAACAAAATCGTCGAGATACGGTTTGCACACGCGGTTCATGAGGTCCATGAAAACCGTTGGTGCATTAGTCAACCCAAATGGCATAACCAAAAACTCATAGTGGCCATTCCGCGTTCGAAAAGCCGTTCTTGGAACATCCTCCTCTCTGACTCGCACCTGATGATAGCCCGATCTTAAGTCGATCTTTGAATAAAAACTTGACCCTTGCAACTGGTCAAACAGATCGTCGATGCGTGGTAAGGGATAACAGTTATTGACGGCCACCTTGTTGAGTTCATGGTAATCTATACACATTCGAAAGGACCCATCTTTCTTCTTCACAAACAGAACTGGGGCTCCCCAAGGCGAAGAGCTGGGTCGGATAAAACCTCTATCCAACAGCTCTTGGAGTTGATTTGACAACTCTTGCAACTCTCCTGGTGCAAGATGGTAAGGAGCACTAGCAATCGGGGCTGCTCCCGGTGTGAGATCAATCTGAAATTCCACCTGATGGTGTGGAGGTAAACCAGGAAGCTCTTCAGGAAACACATCAGAAAACTCATGAAAAACTGGAAGGTCTTCGATCCTCCTTTCTTCAGGTTGAGAATCTGTAACAAGAGCTAGAATAGCAGGGTAGCCCTTTCGTAAGCACTTCTGGGCTTTCATAGCTGAGATGATACCAACCATTGCACCACTACGATGACCTTGAACCGACAAAGATTCTCCACTAGGGAGAGGGATACGCACAAATTTCTCCTTACAGAGGATTTCCGCCTGATGCTTAAACAACCAATCCATACCAACGACCACATCAAAACTTCCAAGAGTAACGGGGAGTAGGTCAATGTCGAACACTTGACCCATAAGATCGAGTTTACACCCAAGGAGGACATGTGAAGCTTCAATCGATTTACCATCAGCTAATTCTACTACATGTTTGTTTACAAGAGGTGTAGGAGTCAACCCTAGCTGACGACTGAACCCCAAAGATACATAACTCCAATCGGCACCAGAGTCGAATAAAACAGAAGCAAATAGATTGTTTACTGAAAACGTACCGGTCACCACGTTGCCATCATTCCTAGCTTCCCCAGTACCAATGGTAAACACTCTTCCACGTGCACCGTTCCCACCATTGTTCCCATGTTGTTATTCCCAGTGTTGTTGTTATTATTACCAGTATTCTGATTTAGCTGAGGGCAATCCCACCTGAAATGACCCTCGTCACCACACTGAAAACAACCCTTACGATTACCCTGATTCTGCTGAGGCTGCTGTCTATCCTGTTGTTGTGGCTGCTGTTGCCGTGGGGGTTGCTGCTGTTGCTATCTTGGTAGTGGAGCCCTGCAATCTCTAGCCATATAACCCACCTTGTTGCACCTGTCACAGACTCGGGTGCATGACCCATGATGATGAAAGTTACACTTGTTACACTTTGGCTGCTTCCCAGCATAAGAACCCTGATTCGAATTGTTGCTCTGGGTCTGATTAATAGAAGATGACTGACTGAAACTGCGGTTGCTACCAGTGTCAGGCTTCTTCTGTGGCTGAGTCGAGTTGGACACTTTGTCCACCTCATTCCATTTGCGCTTACTGTCAGTAGCAGAAGTAGTAGCTGTAGCAGTGGTAGTAGTAGTAGCAGAAACACGTGGTGGTAGCGAGCCACTCTCCACCTCCTGATCCGTGATCTTGTGGGCTAAGCGGATGATTAGAGGCAGGTTGTCAAGATTTGCAGCAGTGACCAAACTCTTGACTAATGGTGCTAAACCTTTGATGTACAATTCGATTCTTCGGGGTGGTGGTCGTGATAAGTTAGGACACATATTCACGAGCTCGTGTGACCTTTTTGTATACGCTTCAATTTCAGACCCTTCCATCTTCAAATTGTAGTACTCGTTCTCAAGCTTCTGAATCTCGTCACGAGGACAGTACTCCTCTCGCATCAACTCATTGAAATCATCCCAAGTAGTTGCATTAGGCATTTCGATGCCCAACATTTGCACCTGGGCATTCCACCAAGTTAAGGCACCATCCTCCAATGTGCCTGTAGCATACTTCACCCGGTCCCCCACGGGACAGTTACACATAGCAAAGATTGACTCGGCTTTCTCAAACCAACGTAGTAGTCCCACGGCTCCTTCAGTCCCACTGAATGTCTGTGGCTTATAATCCATGAACGTCTTAAACGTGCAAACATGTGGATTGTTTTGATTTCTTAGGTTGACCAGCCTGATAAGCCGCTAGGGCTTCAGCCACACGAGTGTTGATCAGATCGGTTAAGTCGACTTGATTTATAGCAATGTTGCCACGTCCACCGCCACGGCCACCACCACGTCCACCATTACGTCCACTCATGATTCTATATAAAAGAAGGGGAAAAGGTTAAGGGTCAGACTTGAGTAAGAGTCAAACATCACGATGACTTCTATAGACTACCAAGTTTACATTAGACAACAGAGCGGAACCCCTTTCACACTCATTAAACATCACAGGGACTCACATGCACCCAACATTATTATTATGTGTGCACCCATAATGATAATACAATTTGCATGTTCATCTCAGCTCCTCCCAACTCATGTTAAAAGGTTCCTCAAATTTAAGTAACGAGACAAAATCAACACGAAACATGGGCCATGAAAGTCTAGAGGAATGTCGCATTGTAACTCTATCATCCACATAACATAGGCAAGTGACACATGAGTTCAGTCTGTAGTGCTAAGTGGGCATTCACATGCAATGTCATAAATAAGTGTACACTAGATATGCTATGCAATAAGTAAATTAAAGACGAACCTTGCAATCTGGAGCTAAGTGTCATGGTCGATTTCGGAATTGTTCGGTTATAGTCTGGTTTTATAAAAACGTTTTAAAACCAAGTTCACTATAACCAGTGGCTCTGATACCAAACTGTCACACCCCCAAAATACCACATGCGGAAACCCCGCTAGGAGTGTGACGTACCAGGATCTAGCCACTAATCATATTGAACTCATAGCAAGATTTTAAATGGAGTTGTCAAATATAAATAAGATGTATCAAATAATAAGTTTAATAAAATCCAACATGTTCAGCGGAAGCAATAAGTAAACCATTGTTTAAATGTTTCAAAACCATATGCATGAAAATCAATAAGCCTGTCATGAGTATCCAATCAGTTCGACCCATGACCACTCCAGCCATTCCAAACAGCAAGTTCCATATCCAAGAAATCTAACGACCTGCGAGCATACAACTCGTATGTCTGACAACGCTGGTGAATTCATAATTTTACGAAAACGTTAGTTACCAAGTGTTTAGCTCAGTTCATTAATAATAATGTTGATAATAACTCGAGTACCGTACAAGATGGCTACCAGATCGTTTTGCCCGTCCCCAATGCCCCCTATCTAAGCATTGGTCATGATTAAGGTCATTAGTTCTCGCCCGACCTCTCAGGTACGGTGTGAGATTGCCAAGCCTAATAGCGCTATCAACTAATACCCCGTTACATCTCAGGTAACTAATTCGGTATAAAATGGGACTTAAAGTGATAGGAAAAGAGTGTATTATCTAACATCTCAGTTTTACCCCAAAAGATTTATTCCTCTCAGGAATACCCATTTGACTGTCCCACCCACCGGGTCGCATGCTCAAGAGAAATGAACTCACCTTTGGTTTGCTCAGTAAGATTAGTTACTTGTTTATTAGTTGATCAAACACGTCCTAACATGGTTACCGACAACAATAAGTCTCAAGTGCACATAAACCACATATTTCACATACAATTAGTTCATGTATTCCTTGTTCACATACTACACAATTAATGCACAAGTTGCACACATGTAGTTTAAGTCATAATCAGTTAATGTATCAGCCGAATGTCATCATATAGTCACTTAATCATGCATTCTATTCCCAATCAGATTCACCCCCATGATTCCATGTTTACAAGACATATGCATTTAACTTATCATCACAATAATATGTCAATTAATTAAGTTACTGATCCACCCAAGGATCGTGCTACCCGTAATTCTAATATACTGTTTGCGATTATCTTGTGGCCTATTCCCTAGTACCCAAACCAACCAAGTGCAACTCCCATCAGTTGGTGTGGCCCGTTTCAGATTGCGTGACCCGTTGCAAACCTCTTAGCCGGAGACACTTATGGCCCACGGTGTCATGAAATATAAAAAGAATAGGCGGCCCATCAAGGCCCAGCCCACCCAAGTGTGCGACTGCTCCCGATACGATGTGCGGCCCACGTGAAACTGGGTGTGTCTTATTATTTATGCAGCCCGGTTAACATATTAGGCCCAAACAGGTATGCATGTTATCCGTTCAAAATTACTAAGTGGATGTGCAACCATAACTCCAAACCAAATCAATTACATAATCACCACAACTTCTCATATCTTTTTTTTCTTGCTAATTACCCATGGCAGTTGAAGTGTTTATCCCCATTCTATACAAAAGCACAAGTTGTTTGCTAAACAACAAGAGGCCGTTAGAAAAGATGTTGAACGAGCATTTGGAGTTCTACAAGCTCGCTTTGCATTTCTTCGACACCCATGCCTTGTGTGGGACAAGGATATTGTCACGGCCCCCGTCCCGGTTTTACCCATTTTAGGAGCCGCGGGACAGAAACCCCGTGGTATTTATTTAAGTTGGCAACAGAATTATTAACAGGATCGTTTAAAACTTGAAAATGCCCGATTATTTTATTTCATAATTAGCGATAAACCCTGTAATTTACAATAAAGGCGATTTCACTGTGAAACCCCTATTTTTTCAAAAAAAAACATGTTTCTTTATTTAATCAAGCCACTTCTTCAAGCGTGTAGTGCTACACGACACTTTTTCCTGGATTACAGCAGATCACCTGAAACATGTTTTAAAAAAAATTTATCAGCAGGGAAATACTGGCGAGTCATTCAAGTGCACAAAACGACACATTGTTATAATATACAGTATTAAGGGTGATTACATTGTTTATATCAACCAATTACCCCAAATCGGTATTTGTCACTCGACTGTATCTGTGACTATGGTCAGATCACCCATTGGCTAACTCGTTGTCCAATGGTGACGGGAAACAAGTAATGTATACAAAACCCCACATACCGGTAGTAATTGAAGATTAGAAAGACTTAATCCCTGTAATTATAACCTTGAAAACATTTAGGGTTTTGTAAAGCAGTTTGATAAAAAGAGAATGACTCACATTGCAGATTTAAACGGGCAGAGTTTAGCCTACCGATTAGCCTTGTAACCTAATAAAATAACAATGTACACGAAAACTAGGTTAGTAACTTTAATTCAACTTTTACGACAACTCACGAGATCCAAAACCTTCACGACAAATGACAAAGTGCCATACTTAAACATCCATCGAATTTACGACGAATGACAAAGTATAACCCGAGTTTGGGTAGCACTTAAACATCCATCAGATTGGTTTTTATTGATCGGACATTAAATCGTAGCAGTGATCGAGTTATTACCCTGTTATCACGGCAGAATTTCGTGTTGTGTGTGTTTTTGGAGTAATCAGACAATATCTCAACGTACGAAATGAGTTTTTACGTCGAACCAACGCCAGAATGCAAGTGCCACACCCCTCTATATATACTGAAAAAACAGCGCCCTCGCGTGGCGTGAGGGGCTGTCGCGTGGCGCGAGGGGCACCCCCCTAGCATAGGGTAGCCCCGTGTCTGCTTAGCTTGGGTGAGTCGACGGTTTCTTAAAATTAGATTTCTATCGAAAACTGTTTAGATAATACTGACTAGGAAATACCCCCCTCCCCCTGAGTTTTAGGGGCCCTGATCCTGATTCTGATTGTTCTGAAAATTTTAGGGGTTATGCAGGATTACTTGGGGGTCTCAATTAGGGTTTCCTATTGGACAAATTAAGATAAGAGTTAATACTTTTAATGAGATTTGTTGGATCCTCCCCACCTTATTAAAATATCGTCCTCGAGATTTACTGGAACAGGTAGGATACTTTCGCTTCATCTTCGATTCCAGCTCCCAAGTGTACTCCGGTCCTCTCTTTGAATTCCACTTGACTTTGACTTGTACAAGTGTTTTGTGCTTGAGAAATTTGATCTTTCTGTCTTCTATCTACAGTGGCTTCTCAATAAATTTTAACTTTTCATTTACCTCTACATATTGAAGAGGTACTACTAGGGATTCGTCAGATAGACATTTCTTGAGATTAGATATATGAAATACGTCATGTATTCCCGCTAACTCTTCTGGTAGTTGTAAGCGATAGGCGACTGGTCCTATTCACTGGATTATTGGGAATGGTCCTACGTATCTTGGACTTAGCTTTCCCTTCTTTCCGAACCGTACTACTCCTTTCCAAGGACAAACTTTCAAGAGTACCTTATCTCCGACTTGAAATTCTAGCGGCTTGCGTCTGTTATCTGCATAACTTTTCTGACGATCATGAGCCATTTTCAGTCTTTCCTTGATTTGAGTGATCTTATCAGTGGTTTCTTGTACGATTTCAGGACCTGATAACTGACTTTCTCCTATTTCTGCCCAACAAATTGGAGTTCTGCATTTCCGTCCATACAGTGCTTCAAATGGGGCAACTTCAATGCTTGCATGATAACTATTATTATAGGAGAATTCAATTAAGGGTAGGTGGTCATCCCAGTTTCCACCAAAATCAATTACACATGCTCTGAGCATGTCTTCCAGGGTCTGGATCGTCCTTTCACTTTGTCCGTCTGTTTGAGGATGATACGCTGTACTTAAATTTAATCGCGTCCCCTTGGCTTCTTGGAAACTAGTCCAGAAATGTGAAGTGAAACGACTATCCCTATCCGATACAATGGAGAGTGGGACTCCATGTAATGATACTACCTCGTCTACGTACAATTTTACCAACCTTTCCATGCTAAAGGTTTCCTTCATGGGTAGAAAGTGAGCTGATTTGGTTAATCGATCCACAATTACCCAAATAGCATCATTACCTTTTCTGGTTTTGGGCAACTTAGTAACAAAATCCACTGTTATGAGCTCCCATTTCCATAGGCATTTCTAGTTGTTGAAGCAGCCCTGAAGATTTCTGGTGTTCTGCCTTAACTTGTGAACAAGTTAGACACTTAGATACATATCTAGCTATATCCTTTTTCATTCCTATCCACCAGAAATTACTCCTTAAATCTTGGTACATTTTATTGTTTCCAGGATGCATGGTATACCTAGATTTATGAGCTTCCTCTAAAATCTTATTTCTTAAGTTGCCTTGTTTAGGTACCCAAATTCTTCTTTTGTGGAATCTCCAAATTCCATCAGCTCCTTGCTCTAATTCCTTTATTCTTCCTTTCATTCCTTTAGCATTATCCTTGATTGCTGTTTCTTGAATATTTTTCAGTTGTTCCATTAAATCTAATTGTAGATTTAATCTAAGAGCACGAACTCGCTTTTGTTTCTCATGATACTTACGACTTAAGGCATCTGCTACTACATTTGCTTTTCCTTCGTGATATTGAATATCACAGTCGTAGTCACTTAGGATTTCCATCCATCTCCTTTGCCTCATGTTCAATTCTTTTTGCCCAAATATTTATTTTAAACTCTTATGATCTGTATAGATAGTAAACTTACTTCCATACAGATAATGTCTCCAAATTTTAAGGGCAAAAATTATCGATCCTAATTCTGAGTCATGCGTCGTATAATTCTCTTCGTGCTTTTTCAATTGCCTTGAAGCGTACACAATTACCTTCTTGTGTTGCATTAGCACACATCCTAATCCTAGCTTAGAAGCATCACAATAAACCTCAAAAATTTATGTTCCTTCTGGTAAGGCTAGAATCGGGGTGTTTGTTAACCTTTGTTTTAAAATCCTAAAGGCTTCTTCCTGTCTAGGTCCCCATTCAAACTTAACTGACTTACAGGTTAGCTTAGTTAATGGTACATCTATTTTAGAAAAGTCCTTAATAAAGCACCTATAGTATCCAGCTAATCCTAGAAAACTTCTAACCTCCGTAGCTGATTGCGGGACCTTCCATTTGGTGATCGCTTCTATCTTGGAGGGATCTACGTGAATACCTTCATGATTCACCATGTGACCTAAAAATTGCACCTCATGTAGCCAAAATTCACACTTTGAGAACTTGGCGTAAAGCTTCTAATTTCTTAACAAAGTTAAGAGTGCATGTAGGTGTTCACAATGCTCGTCCTGACTTTTGGAATAATAAGTATATCGTCGATGAAGACAATTACAAATTTATCCAAGTACGGTTTACAGATTCTATTCATCATGTCCATAAATGCTGCAGGAGCATTTGTTAACCCAAAGGGCATGACTGTAAACTCATAGTGACCATACATAGTTCTAAAAGCAGTTTTAGGTATGTCTTCTTCTTGCACCTTCAACTGATGGTATCCGGAGCATAAATCTATCTTAGAAAAATATCTAGCTCCTTAGAGTTGATCAAAGAGATCATCAATCCTAGATAATGGGTATCGATTCTTAATTGTAACCTTATTCAGTTCCCTATAATCGATACACATTCGCATCGAACCATCCTTTTTCTTTACGAACAACACTGGTGCTCCCCAAGGGGATGGACTAGGTTGTATGAATCCTTTACTAAGCAATTCATCTAATTGCTTTTTCAGTTCTAACATTTTAGTGGGTGCTAGACGATAAGGTGCCTTTGCTACGGGTGTAGTTCTAGGAATCAAATGAATTCTAAATTCTACCTCCCTATTCGGTGGTATTCCTGGTAACTCTTCTGGGAATACATCTGGGTATTCTGAGATTATAGGAATTTCCTTAAGTTCCTTACCCTTAGTGCTAATGATTACCGAAATCATATACACTACTCCTTGCTTTCGTTCATAACTAACAACTTTCATTACTGAAATGAACTTCAAGGGTTTTCGCGGCTTATCTCCTGTAACCATGATTACTTCTCCGGTGGGTGCACGAATTTCTATGGAGTTCTTATCACAAAGTATTCGAGCATGGTTGGCTACTAACCAATCCATTCCTAATACGACATCGAATCCAGCTAAATTCATGGGTAATAGGTTTGTAGAAAATTTATGACCTGACGGTTCTATATTTTCTTTTTGCAAAATCGTGTCTATATTAACAGAGTTCCCGCCTGTCGTTTCTACTGTAAAAACTTGCCTAAGTTTTGTTAAGGGTAGCTTAAGAGCTTGGCAGAATGAAGTATTTATAAAACTTTGGTTTGCACCAGAGTCGAATAATACTTTCGCATAAACGTTGTGAACTAAGAACGTACCAGCTATCACGTCAAGAATCAATTCGGCTTCCTGCGTTGTCAGCTGAAAGGCTCTTGCGTTTTTCTTTGTAGTCCTTTCAGCAGGTTTGGCCTTGTTGTCAGCTGGCTTAACCAGTTTAGGGCATTCTGGTCTAAAATGCCCGGCTTCTCCACAGTTGAAGCAGATCTTTGTTTTCTTTCTGCAGTCTTCTTCACGATGTCCTATAGCTTTGCAGAAGTTGCAGGGTTCATTACATTTTCCAAAATGTTTCTTTTTGCAGTTTCTGCAAAACGGCGGAGTAGAAGATTGCCCAGTTCCTCTTTTCTTGAAATTGCTAGTATTACTCATACGAAATCCTTGGGTAATTTTCTGAGCCAATTCCTTTTTCTTATTTCTTCTCGCGTACGCACCAGTCCGTCAGTCAAAGTGTTGGCTAATTCCACCGCATCATCAATCGTGTGGGGTCTCGCAGCTTTGACAATATCACGGATCTCGCTAATTAAACCCCAGATGTAGCGAGAAATAAGTACCGGCTCTGGCGAAGCCAGAGTAGGCACAATTCGAGCATATTCGAAAAATTTCGAAGTATACCCTCTGCAGTTAACATCCCCCATTCGGTGGCTCAGGAATTTATTCGCCATTTGTTCTTTTTCATATTCAGGGCAGAATTTTCTTTCCACCAGACGCTTAAACTCTTCCCAACTCATGGCATAGGCCATGTTGCTTCCTTTGGCTTGCAACACCGTGTTCCACCATTCCAATGCTTCTTCCTTGAAAAGGTGAGAAGCATACATGACTTTATCCTCCTCGGCACACTTACTTATTTTGATTACTGCATCGTTTTTCTCCAACCAATGCAGCGCTGCAGTCGCCCCTTCATTGCCTGCGAATTCAACGGGTTTACAGGCAAGAAACTCCTTGTAAGTGCACCCAGGCGTTGCAGCTTTCATTCATTTGAGAATTGGGGAGTACATTATTATTATTATTATTATTATTAATGTTACCGCCTTCATTTATGCTATTACTGAAGTTGTCTTCATGAGTACCTTTGCTAGGAATAATTTGTTGAGGTTCAACTGGATTTCGTGCAGCAGCAAGAATTGCTGGAATAGCATTGGCTATTCCTTGAGCAATGATGTTCTCTATATCTTGCCTATTGAGGAAGTGGTCTTCATTGTTTTACTCAGATTGGTTAACCTCGTTAACAGGTTCATTACTAGCGTGTTCCATCTGGTAATTAATATATATAAGTGATTAGCATAACTTAAATAACAACAAAACACACTAAAACAATCACACATAACCATATCAACATATATAGCCAAAATTGTCGATTACTTCCATTTTTATATATTATAGTATGTTTCCGTACACACTGGTTATGTTACACAAGTTTTATTTTTAAGTTATTTCACATAATTATATTTTTATTATTATATTATTATTAAACACACGTTCCCACAACCACATACGATTCCTGTTAGCTAGCACTTTAGAAACGACGTTCCCTCTCGTCGTATTTCCAGGATATTCTCTCCCCTACTTCCCGGATTCTATTTCCCGCGTCCACTAGTTCCTCGCCATAGTGGCGGAGTTCTGCCAAATTTTCGGAGCTCATGGGTGGGTGTAGTGGAGGCTCCGGGTCAAACTTGGGGAAAAAGGTATTAGGGTTATTGAGGAGATTCTGAAACTGCCAGTCGGTGGTCGACCACTCTTCTAGCTCTACTGGTTGAGGTTGGGAGTGGATAATAGGATCTGGGATATCAGGCTCTAAATCAACTGGAAGTTGTGCTTCTGCTGGGTAATTAAAGAGGTTTGCATCGACATGTCCGATGAGGTCACTAAGTGCCAGTTTATGATCCAACTCTTCCCAAGATGACATTTCCTGGTCTTGTCTGGAACTTTCTCCGATCTCTATTCCCTTGCCTTTATCTTTGGGATCCACAGTCTTTATAACTTTCTGTGTTGCTGGTTTCTTCCTGCGCAAACATCTCCAGCCCACGAATCTTCTTCTCTTCTTTGGCTTGGGTTTCTCCAAAGGTTGGGCTTGAAATTCCACAGGTTCATCCACGTCGGTCAAATAACCGGTAAAGTCTCTGGAAACTTCCACATTCACAGAATAGAGATTGAGATTCTAAAGAGCTTCAGACAACTCATTCATGCTGTTTAGCATATATGAAGAAAACACACAAAATTCTAGGTTAAAAATTTGTAAGTTAAATTTTCACAGGCTAATATTTAGTACAACCATTTAAGTATCATTGTTTAAACAGAAAAATGGCAAACATTGCGACTTTTGTATATATATGTTTATTACAATTTACAACTGAAATTCAATATATACTAGGGGTTGTGCATTCATAGTTCAACATGCCTTTATATAAGGTTTATTCTATCTTCTGTTACTAAGTGGTTTATTTAATGGGCAAAGTTTCTTTAAAGTTTCTGGTTTATAGATGATATGGGTGCTAGTACTGGGTCAAGGTGTTGGCAGTTTAACTTAATTAAAAGTTAACATTTACTGCAGTAGTGGCTAACATGTAGAGATTTGCCCATTGTTCATCTAATTCATTTTCCTATGGTGGGTTATTGCCTATTTCCTGAGTTTCCTTATTAACCATCACTCCTTTTGGTTGTGACTTCTTTATTTTCTCTTGATTTTTTCTAATAATCCAACTTCTTTTCTTAGTGGTAAGGGGTTTCTCAAACTGTGCCTTACGAACAAATATTCCTTCCTCAGTATCTGCTGAGTATCTTGAGGAATTTGATTGAAATGAAGTTTCCTTATCTTTTGATGAACTATCTAATTGACAATAGATGTCCGAAATTCTTTGCTTACCCATACTGTAAATTAACAAATAGTCAAATAACACAAAAACACATAAACACATGATGGCAATCAGAAAAAATAAGTATTTCTAAATACTTAATCGGCTTAAATCAGTGGCTCTAATACCACCTTTTTCTGTCACGGCCCCCGTCCCGGTTTTACCCATTTCAGGAGCCGCGGGATAGAAACCCCATGGTATTTATTTAAGTTGGTAGCGGAATTATTAACTGGATCGTTTAAAACTTGAAAATGCCTGAGTATTTTATTTCATAATTAGGGATAAACCCTGTAATTTACAATAAAGGCGATTTCACTAGGAAACGCCTATTTTACAAAAACATGTTTCTTTATTTAATCAAGCCACTTCTTCAAGCGTGTAGTGCTACACGACACTTTTTCCTGGATTACAGCAGATCACCTGAAACATGTTTTAAAAAAAATTATCAGCAGGGAAATACTGGCGAGTCATTCAAGTGCACAAAACGACACATTGTTATAATATACAGTATTAAGGGTGATTACATTGTTTATATCAACCAATTACCCCAAATCGGTATTTGTCACTCGACTGTATCTGTGACTATTGTCAGATCACCCATTGGCTAACTCGTTGTCCAATGGTGATGGGAAATAAGTAATGTATACAAAACCCCACATACCGTTAGTAATTGAAGATTACAAAGACTTAATCCCTGTAATTATAACCTTGAAAACATTTAGGGTTTTGTAAAGCAGTTTGATAAAAAGAGAATGACTCACATTGCAGATTTAAACGGGCAGAGTTTAGCCTACCGATTAGCCTTGTAACCTAATTAAATAACAATGCACACGAAAACTAGGTTAGTAACTTTAATCCAACTTTTACGACAACTCACGAGATCCAAAACCTTCACGACAAATGACAAAGTGCGATACTTAAACATCCATCGAATTTACGACGAATGACAAAGCATAACCCGAGTTTGGGCAGCACTTAAACATCCATCGGATTGGTTTTTATCAATCGGACATTAAATCGTAGCAGTGATCGAGTTATTACCCTGTATATATACTGGAAAAACATCGCCCTCGCGTGGCGCTAGGGGCTGTCACGTGGCGCAAGGGGCACCCCCTAGCGTAGGGTAGGCCCGTGTCTGCTTAGCTTGGGTGAGTCGACGGTTTCTTAAAATTAGATTTCTATCAAAAACTGTTTAGATAATACTGACTAGGAAACCCCCCCCCCCCCTCCTGAGTTTTAGGGGCCCTGATCCTGATTTCGATTGTTCTGAAAATTTTAGGGGTTATGCAGGATTACTTGGGGGTCTCAATTATGGTTTCCTATTGGACAAATTAAGACAAGAATTAATACTTTTAATGAGAGTTGTTACAGATATGATGGGTAAAATTATGATTGCATGTATAATCATTCATAATATGATCGTTGAGGATGAACGAGACACATACCTTCACTATTATGATCCATCTGAGTTTCAAGGTGATAGACCTACAAATCGACAACAATGAAGCTTTGCTGAAGATGATTAACAACCGGTTCAATACTCTACTGAACGAATTGCAAGCCTATCACATTATATGAACAATAGGGAACAACTTCGTAATAGAGAAGCTCATAACGCTCTAAAAAACGATCTGATTGAGCATATTTGGCAGAAATTTTCTAGTGACGAATAATTAAACAGTTTTTATCTTATGTACTCGTGATTATGTATAATTATGTTTAATATTATGTGTTTTTCTAATGTTTTCCATATTATTGTAATTTTATTTATCTTTAAATTAATTATTTGTTTTTATTTCTAATAATTTTTATAATAAAGAATAATTGGATTGGGTTAGGTTGTGTAGGTGGAAGAGAGAGAAATTGGATTGGGTTAGGTTAGGTTGTGTAGGTGGAAGAGAGATAAATTAGTATTTTAATAAAAGATGGGCAATTGGATTTTAACACCTCAAACTTTGAAGAATTGGCCGATAACACCCGCAACTAACACTTTGATCTGTGACACCCAAAACTTTTAATTTTGTTTGTCATTTCACCACTCAGTTAAAAAATGAGCAACTGAGTTAGTCTTCCATCCTAGCTGGCATCATTAATCCTACATGGCACCCATGACGTGGCAAACACATGTTATAAGAAGCAAATGTCAAGATGAGGTGTCATTATGAGGTATGAGGTTGCCACTTATATATATATATATATATATATATATATATATATATATATATATATATATAACAATATGTATAGGTAATCTCCCAAATCAAAACCCTGCTCAATATAAAAAATCAAATCATCATCATCGTTCTTCATCTTCACCCCAAAATCAAATCATCATCATCTTCATCTTCTACGGTTCATCATCATCTTCAACGGTTCACCATACAAAATCGAATCATCATCATCTTCATCGGTTTATCATTACACACAACCACCGATTTACAGCCACCACCCTCGAATCATCATCATCTTCATCGGTTCAACAACAACCACCTCCCGCCACCACCCTCCAAACCCATAACCACCGATTTACAGCCTCACAAATAAAACCTAAATTAACCTCCGATTCAAGCCTTCAAACAGATCTGCAAATCAGAAAAAAACCCACTGCTCGTTTCGTGATTTAGGGTTTCGTGTTTTGTTGTTGTTCGCCGGAGATGATGGTGGTTAGTTGTCACGGCCCCAGCCCCGGTTTGACCCGGTCAGGAGCCGCGGGACAGGAACCCGTGGTATTTATTAATTGATGCGACAACGAAAGATTTATCAGGATCTGTTAAAACTTGAAAATGCCCGATTATTTTATTTCATAATTCGGGATAAACCCCGTAATTTACAATAGAGGAATTTTACTAGGAAATTCTCTGATTTATTAAAACATGTTTGTTCATTTTAACTGAGCCACCTCTTCAAGCTTGTTAGTGCTCCGTAGCACGTTTTCCTTGATTTACAGCAGGTCGCTTGAAACATGTTTTAAAAAAAATATTTTTGTCAGCGGGGAAATACTGGTGAATCATTCATTTTGATAAAATGACACATAGTTATAAATTACAGCATAAGAGCGATTATAATGGCTTCTATCTTATTTTTATCTGGCACCGTGTCACCTGGTGACGATGGTCATACCACTATTGGGTCTTTCCCCAAGTATTTACGTTTATCACTGTTAGGATTTATTAGCCTAACCGTGAGAAATTAGTAATGTGCACAATACCCCACTAGCCAGTATCGTAGCAGCGCCTCGCTATTGTGAATGTATTTTACGAATTAGAGCAGTCTAATTTCGTTTTTGTGAAGCGATTTCGACACCAGAGGACTGCTCATGATCCAACCTATTTATAGGTGAAATTTGGGGTTCACGCGGCCCGCGTGAACCTTGGCTCGATCTTTACGCGGCCCGCGAGGGCACCTATTTATAGATTAGGGCATCCGTGTCATGCGTAGGTATGCCACGTGGGTGACACGTGGATCGGGAACGCTTATCCGGTCAACAGGGATTTGCTGCGGCCCGTGTAAGACTATGCTTACTCTTACGCTGCCCGCCTGAAAACCAAGAATCTTGATTTCTTGATTTTTCATGCATACTATGGTTTCAGGGGTACGGGTTTCCACTTACGGATCAAATTGGGACATTTTTGAGAGTCCTTACATCCTCCCCGCCTTATTTAAATCTCAACCTCGAGATTTACTGGAATAAGTGAGGATACTTTCGCTTCATTTCTGATTCCAGCTCCCAAGTGTACTCGGGTCCTCTTTTAGAATCCCATTTGACTTTGACTAGTATTAATCTTTTGTGTTTGAGAAACTTGATCTTTCTGTCTTCTATTTGAAGTGGTTTCTCAATAAATTTTAACTTTTCGTTTACCTCTATGACCTGAAGAGGTACTACCAGTGATTCGTCCGATAAACACTTCTTGAGGTTGGATACATGAAATACATCATGTACTCCAGTTAGTTCTTCTGGTAGTTGTAAACGATAAGCAATTGGTCCTATACGTTGGATCACTGGAAATGGTCCTACGTATCTTGGGCTTAGCTTTCCTTTCTTACCAAACCGTACTACTGGTTTCCAAGGAGAAACTTTCAAGAGTACCTTGTCTCCAACTTGGAACTCTAGTGGTTTGTGTCGATTGTCGGCATAACTTTTCTGGGGATCTCGAGCCGTCTTCAGTCTTTCCTTGATTTGAGTGATTTTGTCGGTAGTTTCTTGCACAATTTCAGGACCTGACAATTGACTTTCTCCTATTTCTGCCCAGCAAACTGGAGTTCTGCACTTTCGTCCATACAGTGCTTTGAATGGGGCAGCTTCGATGCTTGCATGATAACTATTATTATAGGAGAATTCTATTAAAGGTAGGTGATCATCCCAGTTTCCACCAAAATCTATTACAAATGCTCGGAGCATGTCTTCTAGGGTTTGTATCATCCTTTCACTTTATCCGTCTGTTTGTGGATGATATGCAGTACTCAAATTTAGTCGGGTTCCCATTGCTTCTTGGAAACTTGTCTAGAAGTGGGAAGTGAAACGACAATCTCTATCCGATACAATGGAGAGTGGAACTCCATGTAAGGATACTACTTCATCTACATACAACTTTGCCAATCTTTCCATGCTAAAGGTTTCTTTTATGGGTAGAAAATGAGTTGACTTGGTTAATCGATCCACAATTACCTAAATCGTGTCATTACCTTTTCTGGTTTTGGGTAACTTTGTAACAAAGTCCAATGTTATGAGCTCCCATTTCCATAAAGGCATTTCTAATAGTTGTAGTAGTCCCGAAGGTTTCTGGTGTTCTGCCTTAACTTGTGAACAAGTAAGACATTTAGAAACATATCTAGCTATGTCCTTTTTCATTCCTATCCACCAGAAATTATTTCTTAAGTCTTGGTACATTTTATTGTTACCAGGATGCATGGTATATCTAGATTTATGAGCTTCTTCTAAAATCTTATCTCTTAATTCTCCTTGCTTAGGTACCCAAATCCTTTTCTTATGGAATCTTCAAATTCCATCATTTCCTTGCTCTAGTTCTTTTATTCGTCCTTTCTTTCCTTCAGCATTGTCCTCGATTGCTGTTTCTTGAACATTCTTTAATTGTTCCATTAAATCCAACTGCAGATTTAATCTAAGAGCACGAACTCGTCGTTGTTTCTCATAATACTTACGACTTAAGGCATCTGCAACTACGTTTGCCTTTCCTTCGTGATATTGAATATCACAGTCGTAATCACTTAGGATTTCCATCCATCTCCTTTGTCTCATGTTCAATTATTTTTGCCCAAATATGTATCTTAAACTCTTGTGATCCGTATAGACAGTAAACTTACTTCCATACAGATAATGTCTCCGAATCTTAAGGGCAAAAATTATGGCTCCTAATTCTAAGTCATGAGTCGTATAGTTTTCCTTGTGCTTTTTCAATTGCCTTGATACATACGCAATTACCTTTTTTGCGTTGCATAAGTACATATCCTAATCCTAATTTTGAAGCATCACAATAAACTTCAAAATCTTCCGTTCCTTCTGGTAAGGCTAGAATTGGAGCATTGGTTAATTTTTGCTTTAAAATCTTAAAGGCTTCTTCTTGCTTAGGTCCCCATTCAAACTTAACTGCTTTACAGGTTAGCTTAGTTAATGGCACCGCTATTTTAGAAAAAATCCTTAATAAAGCGCCTGTAGTATCTAGCTAATCCTAAAAAGCTTCTAATTTCCATAGCTGATTGTGGAACCTTCCATTTGGTAATTGCTTCTATTTTAGAGGGATCTACGTGAATACCTTCGTGGTTCACCATGTGTCCTAAAAATTGCACCTCATGCAACCAAAATTCACACTTTGAGAATTTAGCATAAAGCTTTTCTTTTCTTAACAAAGTTAAGAGTGCATGCAGGTGCTGACAGTGTTCATCCCGACTTTTGGAATAAATAAGTATATCGTCAATGAAGATAATTACAAATTTATCCAAATACGGTTTACAGATCCGATTCATCATGTCCATGAATGCCGCAGGTGCATTCGTTAGTCCGAAGGGCATGACTGTAAACTAGTTCTAAAAGCAGTTTTAGGTATGTCTTCTTCTTGTACCTTCAATTGATGGTATCCTGAGCGTAAGTCAATCTTAGAAAAATATCTAGCTCCTTGGAGTTGTTCAAAGAGATCATCAATCCTAGGTAATGGGTATCGATTCTTAATTGTAACCTTATTTAATTCCCTATAATCGATGCATATTCGCATCGAACCGTCCTTTTTCTTTACCAACAACACTGGTGCTCCCCAAGGGGATGAACTAGGTTGTATGAATCCTTTACCGAGCAACTCATCTAATTGCTTTTTCAGTTCAAGCATTTCAGTGGGTGCTAACCGGTAAGGTGCTTTGGCTATTGGTGTAGTTCCAGGAATTAGATGAATCCTAAATTCTACTTCCCTGTCGGGTGGTAATCCCGGGAGTTCTTCTGGGAATACATCGGGGTATTCTGAGACCACTGGAATTTCCTTAAGTTCCTTATTTTTCGTATTAATGATTACTGAAATCATATACACTACTTCTTGTTTTCTTGAATAATTGGCCAACTTCATTACTGAAATGAATTTCAGTGTCTTTCGTGGTTTATCTCCTGTAATTGAAATTACCTCTCCTGTAGGTGTATATATTTCTATGGCATATTTATTACAAAAAATTCGAGCATGGTTGGCTACTAACCAATCCATTCTTAACACCACATCGAATCCAGCTAAATTCATAGGTAACAGATTTGCAGAAAATTTATGACCTAAGAGTTCTATCTTTCCTTCTCGCAAAACCTTATCTATGTTAACAGAATTCCCATCTGCTGTTTCGACTGTAAAAATCTGCCTAAGGGTGGTTAAGGGTAAATTAAGAGCTTGGTAGAATGAAGTATTTATAAAACTTTGGTTTGCACCAGAGTCAAATAATACTTTTGCAGAAACGATGTGGACTAGGAACGTACCAGCTATTACGTCAGGAATTAGTTGGCTTCCTGCATAGTCAGTTGAAAAGCTCTTACGTTTTTCTTTGTAGATCCTTCTGCAGGTTTGGCTTTGTTATCAGCTGGTTTAACTAATTTCGGGCAGTCTGGCCTGAAATGTCCAGCTTCTCCACAATTATAGCAAACTGTTGCTTTCTTCTTTCTGCAATATTCTTCTTGATGCCCTGGGATTTTGCAGAAATTGCAATACCCTTTGCATATTCCAAAATGCTTTCTTTTGCAGGCATTGTAAAATGGAACAGTGGAAGATTGCCCAGCTCCTTTTCTCTTGAAATTGGCACTATTACCCACATGGAATCCGTGGGTAATCTTTTGAGCTACTTCCTTCTTTCGGCTCTCTTCTCTTGTGCGTACCAGCTCGTCAGTTAGGGTGTTAGCTAATTCTACCGCATCGTCAATAGTGCGAGGTCTCGCAGCTTTAACAATATTACGGATTTCGCCAATCAATCCCCAAATATAGCGGGAAATAAGGACCGGTTCTAGCGAAGCCAGGGTTGGTACCACTCTCGCATACTCGAAGAATGTCAAAGTATACCCTCGACAATCTACACCCATCATCCGATGGTTCAGGAACTTATTTGCCATTTGTTCCTTTTCATATTCGGGACATAATTTTATTTCCATTAGCTGCTTAAATTCTTCCCAACTCATGGCATAGGCCATATTTCTTCCTTTGGCTTGAAGTACCGTATTCCACAATTCTAGCGCCCCTTCTTTAAAAAGATGTGACGCATACATGACCTTGTCTTCCTCAGCACATTTACTTATCATAATTACTGCTTCGGTTTTCTCCAACCAACGTAGTACCGCAGTCGCCCCCTCATTGCCTGCAAATTCAGCTGGTTTACAAGCAAGAAATTCTTTATAAGTGCAACCAGGCGTTGCAGCTTTCATTCTTTTGAGAATAGGGGCTTGCCGTATCTCATTATCGTTGTTAGTATGATTAGTGTCTCCATTTACACTATTACTGAAGTTATCTTCATGAGTACGTTTGCTAGGAATAATTTGTTGAGGTTCAACAGGTTTCTGCGCAGCAACAAGGATTGCTGGAATAGCATTGGCTATTCCTTGAGCAACGATATTTTCGATATCTTGCCTATTGAGGAAATGATCCTCATTATTCTGCTCAGACTGGTTAACTTCGTTAACTGGTTCATTACTAGCGTGTTCCATCTGGTAATTAATATAGATAGGTAATTAGCCGAAAACAATTAACAATCAAATATATCAAAACAATCGCACATAATCACAACACACGTATGGCCAAAATTGTCGATTTCTCGACTGCCATTTTTATATATTATATTATACATCTGTACACACTGTTTATTTTATAAAAGTTTTATTTTTAAGTTATTTTAAAAGATTATATTTTTATTGTTATTATTATTATACAATCATAGCTTCACAACCACACTATCTCTTGTCAGCTGGTCACCTCAGAAACGACGTTCTCTCTCGTCGTACTTCCAGGAGATCTGTTCTCCCACCTCCCGGATCCTATTTCCTGCGTCTATCAGCTCCTCGCCAAAATGGCGGAGTTCTGCTAAGTTTTCATTACTCATTGGTGGGTTTAGGTTCTGGGTCGAACTGAGGGAAAAAGGTATAAGGGTTATTTAGGAGGTTTTGAAACTGCCAGTAGTTGGTCCACCATTCGTCCATTCCTAGAGGTTGGGTGTGGATCAGAGGTTCTGGGATGGCTGGTTCCAAATTTATTGGAAGTTGGGTTTCAGTAGGATAAGGGAAGACGTTGTTATTTATAGCCTAAGGATATCACAGCTGGCCAGTACGTGATCCAATTCCTCCTGTAATGGCAACTCCTCGACTTGCTTAGAACTTTCCCAAATTTCCATTTCTACTTGCCTAATATTTTCCTCAATTTCGATCCCTTTTCCTTTATCAATGGGATTTTCTATTTTGGGAACTTTCCTAGTTGCTGGTTTCCTCCTGCGTACCCGCCTCCAGCCTACAAATCTTCTCCTTTTCTTAGGCTTTGGTTTCTCCGGAGGTGGAGCTCGAAATTCCATAGGTTCCTCCACATCGGGTAAGTAACCAGTAAAGTCTCTGGAAACTTCCACTTTCACGGGATAGAGATTGAGATTCTGAAGGGCTTCAGATAACTCATTCATGCTATTTAGCATATATGCAAAATGCACACAAAATGCTAAGTTAAAATTTTATAATAAAAATTTCACAGGCGAATATTTAATATAACTATTCAAATATTAATGCACATACTGCGACTTTCTAATACAAATTACAAATGAAATTCAAAATATACTAAGGTTGCACAATCCTAATTTATTTTATTTTCTTTTACTAAGTTGTTTATTTAATGGGTAAAGTTTCTGGCTTGTCGGTGGTATAAGTGCTAGTACTGGCTCGGGGTATTTTTAAAAGTTAGCATTTACTGCTGTAGTGGCTAACATATAAAGATGTGTCCATTTTTCCTCTAACCCGTCTTCCCATGGTGGGTTATTGCCTATTTCCTGATTTTCCTTTGGTTGTGATTTCTTTCTTTTCTCCTGACTTTTTCTAATAATCCAACTTCTTTTATTAAGGGTAAGTGGTTTCTCAAACTGTGCCTTGCGAACAAATATTTCTTCCTCAGTATCTGCTGGGTATTTTGAGGATGAAGTTCCTTTTTCTTTGGGTGAACTATCTAATTTATGATAGATGTCCGAAAGTCTTTGCTTACCTATACTGTAAACAAATATTCAAATAATAAAACATGTAATCACAAAAATAGCAATCAGTAAAATTAAGTATTCTCTAAATACTTAATTGGCTTAAATCAGTGGCTCTGATACTGTGACAACCCTCATAATTCCATGTACCCGTACAAATTATTAATGATAATTAAAGTGCTTGATGACTGTGTTGAATCACTTAACTGCTTTCTGATTACTGTGTTATACTTACGTATGCTTGTTAATGATGTGTGTAAAATGCAACATATAAATTACATCAAATAAGGCATAAAACTAACCCTTTTTAAGTACTAATATTGGAAAAAGAGTGTTTTTGTCTTCCTTTTGTATTTTCAGGATTAAATGAGCTCAAAAACGCAAAAGAAGCAAAAAGACAGCTAAATCCAACATAAATACAAGAAAAGGAACATTAGTGGACTGCCCGACCCCTCAACGGCACCTTCCAAAGCAAAAAGGAGAAGACAGAAGCCTGAACACGCCCCGTGCTCAGCCAGCACGGGCCGTGCCCAAGAAGCAGCAGAAAAGACAAATCCATAGAAGCTTCTATTGCCCACCACGGGCCGTGCTCAGCGGACACGGGGCCGTGTCGAAAGTACAGCAGGCGCATTTATTGTAATTGCGAATTACAATTAATGAGGAGAGAGGATGTCAGACAGGCACGGGGCCGTGCCCAGCGGACACGGGCCGTGCCCAGCTCTCTGTTCAGCATATAAATAGGAGTGCTTGGATTCATTTCATCTCATTCCTTGGCACTCCACCTCTCTCACACTTCATCCACCACCCACCACCATCACAACACCATCATCCGCCACCATCATCCATTGTCCATCGTAGAGTGTGTGTGAGTCGTCTCGGGATCCAGGATTGATCGTAAGAGTTCTTGACAATCAAGGCCATGTTTGCCTAAGTCTCTTACATCACTTGGTGAAGACAAAGTGTCTAGTATAATACTTTTTATTTCTAATCTTTTGCACTTTTTATTTGGTTTTGTATTAATGACTTTAATAACTAGTTACTTATGTTGAAGGTGATCTTTCCTTATCGTTTGTCCGTGGTGTCTTGGCATTATTTTACTGTCTATATAAAATAAAGGATTTTCACCATTCATATCTCCACGGTCTATATGGAGGTATGTTGGCTACCTGGTAGGGGGTTAAGGGAACGGTTTGGTAAAGGTCTTGCCATTGTTCAGCGTTTAGAGGTCCTGCAATGGACCTGGGTCAAATTTAGTAGGACCTCCTTCAATACTTCACGGTATTGGATGGCGGGGGTCCAAACTCTTTGATCCCCTCATAAGTTAACTACTATTAATACTATAACCCGGCTATTTAGGACTGTATCCCTGCTGACTCAGACTACTTAGCCGAGGGTAACGTCACCGCCAAAAGCGGGGCCTACCACAATACTGCATTAATAACTTAATTCATTATCTTCCAATAATCCACCCTTTTAGGATTGTATCCCTGCTGACTCAAACTACTGGGGTGAGGGTAACGTCACCTTCAAAAGAGGGGCCTACTACAATAACTAAGATAATCTCTTAATTATGTGCAAAAGTGCGGAAATAATCAAAGGTTATACTAGATACGAGTCGGAACCAAGTGATTCATCTTGTCTATCTGTTTTTTATTTTTATTTTTATTTTCAGCATTTTAGTTAGTTTTATTTTTCTTAGTTTAAAACATTTTTCTAAACTTTTATTTTGGTTAGACGTTGAGGATAAACCGGTATTAAAAGCTCTTGTGTCCTTGGACGACCTCGGTATCTTACCAACGCTATACTACACTCAACGATGGGTGCACTTGCCCATATGTGTGTTTAGTGTTAGTGAAATATCGTGTTTTATAAATTTAAAACTTGGCTAAAATAAGTGTTAAAAAGGGCTTAAAATATACACCTAAAATAAGTAACACTTCGCACGCATCAAGTTTTTGGCGCCGTTGCCGGGGACACAAGGATTTTAAGAAAGTTAGGAATCAACGGCCTAATCATTTTTTTTATTTTTTTTCTTTTTTTTTAGGATTTTCTTAGTTTTTCAGCTTCTGCAGAGCTCAGCACGGGCCGTGCCCGCTGAACACGCCCCGTGCTCAATCATTGGAACTGGCAATCCTGTTTTACGTCAGACAGTAAGCTGAACACGGGGCCGTGCCCACTCAACACGCCCCCGTGCCCAAGTTTCAGTTACTGAAAACAAAACCGTTAGATCCCGGCGGTTGGTAATTTCTGACATAAACATGAGTGATAGTAATTATTTTTACTTTCGGCACTCTTATGGTATGTGGTGTCAATTATGTGGTGGCGAACATGAAGAAGTAAAATGCTACTTCCTAAATTATAGGCCCCACTACATGGACCCACCGACTTCTCATGACCTTAAGAGGGGCGGAAGTAAAAATAAGCACTATTTCTCCCTCGAATGCGCCCAGCCAGAAATTCTAAGGGAAATGCTCCTTGATGAGTTATTTCAACTAGAAGAACTAATTCTGAATTGGTTAAACGAGCTTAGGAAGGATTTCATTGATCCTCCCCAAGACAATAACCATGAAGAAACGTTGGAACCGCATTCCGACAACCTCGTTGCTCCCGAAAATACCTTCGTTCCTAGCAAAGACTTGGACGATAGTCGTCCCTGTGTCGATTGTGCCGTGAAGGACTCCCCATCGACTTCGTTCGGTGCATACATAGACCTGAGCGATTCGGCATACACCTTCTTTAACGAGAGCCCGGGAAAGGGTTGGACTTGTCCACCTAGAATGAAAATAGGAATTACCCTCACCGACAACCTCTTGCGTTCTCGCCTTAGTCTAGGGCAATTAAGGTATCTTAGGCACTTTGGGGTTGTTCCAACCAGTAAGGAACCACCCGATTTCAACGAGATCCTTGAAGCATCAAAACTCCATAAAACAGCCTCCAGACACGGGGCCGTGTCCAGGTCAACACGCCCCCGTGCCCAACAATAAGATTCACTGCAGATTTGGTCAGAATACGGACAAAATGTGTCAGGATCTCCACTGAACACGGGGCCGTGTCCAGTCAACACGGGCCGTGCCCAGTGCGCTGTCGTTTTCTTTAAATGCAGCCTGATTCCTGCTCATTTTGACCACTTCAATTGACAGAGATCCCTGGGATTTTCACTCATACCATCCTAGGTAAGTGCTAAAAGAAGGTTCCAAGGGACCCTCTTGTCCCTTCCACTTTTATTCATTTCCTCCTCTTTCATAAATTTTTCAAAATTTCCTCCATAAAGCTTGGAAATCTCTTGATTCCAACCCTTTATGTGAAGTTTGTAAGATTATTTGCTAAAGATTCTTGCTTAAAGTTAGTTGTATAACTTTTTTTAAATTATCTGAGCTTAAAACCCAGATAAAAATCATAAAAATAATTTAAAACTGCAAGATGCTTTAGCCAAAAATCCTGCAGACGAATGGACACGGGGCCGTGCTCAGCGAGCACGGGGCCGTGTCCAGGGGCTCTGTTTGTAAAAATTTAGCTTTCTTCGGTTTCCTTCGCAGAAAATGGCAAGCAGAACAAGCGGATCATCTTCAAGAAATAACCGACAAGGGAGGAGATCTTCAACAGCAGAAGACTCTCTTGTAAACTATGTTTACGCTCTAAGAGAGGCTATTGATGAAATGACGGGAGTGGAAGAAGCATTGGTCGACCGTATCAACCATCTTACAGTAGGACTGGAGGGCTGTCTCCATGAAGTAAACCTCTTGCACCAGAGGTTGAACCTTCTCGCCTCCCCGCCTTTGGTTCCCATAATAACCCAAAGGGCGTGGAACATGGTGCCCGAAGTTATCATTCCAGCCGAATGGTACGCCATGCACCAAGAGCTTCCGCGAAGAGTGGTGCAAGGAGTCCCGGTGAATGTTCCCCCTCAACCACCAGCTGCGGAGGAAAATGAAGCCGCATTCTTCCTTCCTAGGGAGATCGAAGAGTGGCTTTAAACAAGGTTTAGGGAAGAATTCGTTCGGCTAGAAGTCCTACTATATCGGGAAGCCATTCTCGAAATTTTCTTAAGATAGTAGAACTTATTATGATAACCTCGTGTACCTGCTGACCTATTTAGTTAAGTTTTAGTTTTATTTTAGTACTATGTAGTTCTCTCTATGATGAAATGAAATGATGGTTTTAAGGTTTGGATGGTTTGTAATGAATAAAACACACTCAGGGTGGTAAAGGATGAAAAGGGGAACTAGAAAAATGAACCCAGGCACAAAGAACGAGGCAACCCGACAATTTTCTCCATTCCAGAAGGTTCAACACGGGCCGTGTCCACCCAACACGGCCCCGTGCTGAACCACCTGCAGAAAAACGCCCAGTACAGGTACCTGGGCACGGGCCGTGTTCAACCAACACGCCCCCGTGTCCAGCCTTCTGTTTCTCTTATTTCAATTTTGTTACTGGCACTTGAACACGGGGCCGTGCCCGGATTACACGGGGCCGTGTTCAGTGCCCAGTAACACAGATTTTTGCTTTTTAAACACTATTTTACACATCTAATCAACCTAAAAATTTATTTTTGGGACACATTGAGGACAATGTGTAATTTAAGTGTGGGGGGGATGTTAAAACCTTGAATTTTGCAAGTCCTAAATACAAGCCTTACACAAAACTCTATTGGAACCGCTAATCACCCCAATTTTTTTTTCAAAAATTTCATTTTTTTTACTTGTCTAAGTTTAACTCGGGAAATTCAAGTTCTCAAAAAGGTTATATTTTTACAAATTTACAACCGATAGCGTAGTGATAAAAAGAACCAACATAAGAAAATTATGAAAAGGCATAACAAACTTATTTAAAATTTGATTATATATACTTGATCACATAAAAACCCATTCCCACAAAAGTGAGTTTTGAGCCTTTATTGAGCACACAATTACATATCATTTGACTAAATGCTCATTTTTCGTTTCTTGTGTGAATAGCCGCTTGGTTCTTACAACTCTAGAACTTGCCATGACAATGCATTCCCAGTCCTTATCAACTTAAACCCGAGTAAGTAAATGATGGAGGCATTAGGACTAACCCTTTTTATTTCTACACCATTATTTTTCTTTTTCTTTTACCACCTACCCAAAAATCTCCCTAGTTAGCCCCTTTGAGCCTAAACCTTTTCGTTTCATCACCCAAACAAAAACCCTTTTTACCCACCAAAACCTTTTTCTTTTTAACCCTTTATTTTAGTAACAAGTGCGGTTCTTCGTAAAAAAAAAAAAAAAAAAAAGTATGATAATGATGAAGCAAAAAAAAAAAAAAAAAAAAAAAAAAAAAAAAAAAAAAAACAAGTTAATCAAAAATAACTTAGTTTGAATAAAAGCTTCATCAAAATAAAAAGTTGCAAAAATACGAAAACCGACACTTGTTACGCTTTTAGCCCTTTTCTACTAACCACTAACCCAACCACCTACCTTTAACCCTAGCCTAACCCTTAACCCACAAAGTCCTCTTGATATCTACAAAGGTATAAAAGTTAAAAAGGAGGAGGATTGATTTCTTGGCAAGCCTATAGTAGGAATAAGTTCCATGCCGCTCTCGAGTGATTCACTAAAAATACACCTTCGGCCGAGTGTGAGTGATTTCCCCGTGAGGTATGTGAACTTGTATATAAATAGAATTTAAAAAAAAGGCATGTTATGCCCAAATAAGTAATTCCTTTTATGAAAAGTTCTAAATAAATCATTACGAATAGGAATGTAAATAAATAAAAATAAAACCCCAAAAAGATCTTGGAAATCCCGACACTCTATAGCAAGCCCAAAACCTTCTCTTCTACCTATTCCATTTGGGAGTGTAAGCCACATATTAAAGAGTTTTGCTTGAGGACAAGCAAAAGTTCAAGTGTGGGGGTATTTGATGTGTGTAAAATGCAACATATAAATTTCATCAAATAAGGCATAAAACTAACCCTTTTTAAGTACTAATATTGGAAAAAGAGTGTTTTTGTCTTCCTTTTGTATTTTCAGGATTAAATGAGCTCAAAAACGCAAAAGAAGCAAAAAGACAGCTAAATCCAACATAAATACAAGAAAAGGAACATTAGTGGACTGCCCGACCCCTCAACGGCACCTTCCAAAGCAAAAAGGAGAAGACAGAAGCCTGAACACGCCCCGTGCTCAGCCAGCACGGGCCGTGCCCAAGAAGCAGCAGAAAAGACAAATCCATAGAAGCTTCTATTGCCCACCACAGGCCGTGCTCAGCGGACACGGGGCCGTGTCGAAAGTACAGCAGGCGCATTTATTGTAATTGCGAATTACAATTAATGAGGAGAGAGGATGTCAGACAGGCACGGGGCCGTGCCCAGCGGACACGGGCCGTGCCCAGCTCTCTGTTCAGCCTATAAATAGGAGTGCTTGGATTCATTTCATCTCATTCCTTGGCACTCCACCTCTCTCACACTTCATCCACCACCCACCACCATCACAACACCATCATCCGCCACCATCATCCATTGTCCATCGTAGAGTGTGTGTGAGTCGTCTCGGGATCCAAGATTGATCGTAAGAGTTCTTGACAATCAAGGCCATGTTTGCCTAAGTCTCTTACATCACTTGGTGAAGACAAAGTGTCTAGTATAATACTTTTTATTTCTAATCTTTTGCACTTTTTATTTGGTTTTGTATTAATGACTTTAATAACTAGTTACTTATGTTGAAGGTGATCTTTCCTTATCGTTTGTCCGTGGTGTCTTGGCATTATTTTACTGTCTATATAAAATAAAGGATTTTCACCATTCATATCTCCACGGTCTATATGGAGGTATGTTGGCTACCTGGTAGGGGGTTAAGGGAACGGTTTGGTAAAGGTCTTGCCATTGTTCAGCGTTTAGAGGTCCTGCAATGGACCTGGGTCAAATTTAGTAGGACCTCCTTCAATACTTCACGGTATTGGATGGCGGGGGTCCAAACTCTTTGATCCCCTCATAAGTTAACTACTATTAATACTATAACCCGGCTATTTAGGACTGTATCCCTGCTGACTCAGACTACTTAGCCGAGGGTAACGTCACCGCCAAAAGCGGGGCCTACCACAATACTGCATTAATAACTTAATTCATTATCTTCCAATAATCCACCCTTTTAGGATTGTATCCCCGCTGACTCAAACTACTGGGGTGAGGGTAACGTCACCTTCAAAAGAGGGGCCTACTACAATAACTAAGATAATCTCTTAATTATGTGCAAAAGTGCGGAAATAATCAAAGGTTATACTAGATACGAGTCGGAACCAAGTGATTCATCTTGTCTATCTGTTTTTTATTTTTATTTTTATTTTCAGCATTTTAGTTAGTTTTATTTTTCTTAGTTTAAAACATTTTTCTAAACTTTTATTTTGGTTAGACGTTGAGGATAAACCGGTATTAAAAGCTCTTGTGTCCTTGGACGACCTCGGTATCTTACCAACGCTATACAACACTCAACGATGGGTGCACTTGCCCATATGTGTGTTTAGTGTTAGTGAAATATCGTGTTTTATAAATTTAAAACTTGGCTAAAATAAGTGTTAAAAAGGGCTTAAAATATACACCTAAAATAAGTAACACTTCGCACGCATCAGTTAACATACTAGTAGTGTACATAAAAGTTACTAAATAGTCCGGTATGCTATCCTGAGTGTTGAGAATTAAAAATGTTAAACCGAACAACCGGACTTTACCCGGAACACAAAAATATTACCAAACACATTATTTTTATTTTTCTGAGCTAGTTAGGGTCCCCGAACACCCTAACACACCTTATATTATATTACACATCATAACACATTAACTTAACCTTTAAATCCTAACTAGATTAGTAAACATCCATTGGAAACCAACCCCATACCCCCCCCCTTTCGAACCGGTTATGGGAAGTGGGGACACCCCCATGATCTTTTCATTATTTTATTGGTGGATGTTGGTGGATAAAGAACATGTTACATGATGGTTAAAGAATGATCATGGTTTATATAATGATACAAAGGTTATGACTTCTCATTCTCACTACAACACTTAGCAAACAACTCTCTCCTCCTCTTCCCTTGTGATCGGCCGAAACCACACACACCACCATCACCACTTTCAAGTTTTCCTTCAAGCATTCTACATACATCCAAAGGTGCTAGAGGCCATACAAGTAAGCTTGGTGTGTTCGGAAGCTCAAGGACCTCTCTCGTTTTCTTTTATCCATCACTTTTCTTCACTAGAACTCCCCTAGCCTTGTGCTAGTAGTAAGTGCCTTAGATCTTCATCTTCTTCATATTTTTGATGGTTAATAGTTAAAAGAATGATGAAAAGATAAGAACTCTAAAGAACATAAACAAAGTCTTGGAACATAAACTAACTAGTGATGAAGTAGTGTTATAATGATGAAGAAATCATGTTATTTTGTGTAGTTATGTTTGTTGAATGTTGTTGGTTAGTTAAAATGATATGGATCATCATATGGACTTGCTAGATCATGTTTAAAGACATGAACTAGCAAGATGTGAAAGTTAGAAATGTTGTGGATGATGGAATCATCCACACATAAACTATGAACTTGAATAAATACATGTTTTCTTGAAAAATAAAGAACAAAGTAGGTTATAATCATGTAGATCTAAAGATCCATGAGTGGTTTTTCAAAAGAACCAAGTTAAAAATATAAGTTTCATTAAAACTTGGATCTTACATAAACTAATAACATTCTTGGTAAACAAACAAGTGTAGAAACATTTGTGTAATAAGAAAGATTCACAAAGAAATATTTCTAGAAAATATGGTGGAAGTTGTAAACACTTAAAGTCTTTAAAAATGAAGTTTTTAAAGAACTAATCACATTTTGGAAGGTAACAAGACTTACTAAGTGTGCTAGTAAGTTACTTCATGTTTTCATAGATCTTCAAGTTCATGAGTTTATAGTTTATGCTTGTTGTTGACAAGTTTGGTAAATAGAGATTGTATGTTAATGATTGAGAATTGTTTGAATGAATTTTTGAAAAGAAAACGATATGCTAGTAAGCATGGACACCTCCATTTACAAAGGAAACTCTGGCGAAATTTTCTAAAATCCCAACACTTAAAAAATATTTTTCTAAAACAAGCGTTACGAGTGTATTTTATAACTTGCTTTTCGAATATAAACTTCGCCATAATTTTTGTAACAAAACACCAAGTATCGGAGGTTGACTTTCGTAAATAAAATTTGATTAAACATATATATTTAAAATATATATTGTATACTAAAACTCTTGTGTGAATATTTGTTTATTTTACCGTTATATTATTTTAGGGTAAAATAATATATAACTTAACAAAGTGCGTTGACGTTTAAATGGTGTGATATGTGATAAAAGTAATGGGTAGATAAACCATACGTGTTGTTCATGAGAAATTGATTGTTATCTGTACCTTATTAGGACGTGCTTGATTTCCTGACTATTAGAGTAACTAATCTAACCGAGCAAACCGAGGTGAGTTCACACTTTCTACAAAGCATGGTAATTCCCGGTGGGAATGGGAATGGGTTCAGGAATAGGGATTCTTCGTCCTTTGGGACTTGTTCAGGAATGTAAATTCCTCGTCCTGTTGGGATGGATTAGACTTACTGGACTAGAACTCTATCAGTGAAGTCCCACCCTTTTTGTATCGACTTAATCGCCGAGGCTATGGCGAGCGGGTCATTAGTTAATAGCACTATTAGGTTTAACAAACCTCACACCGTGCCAGTCGGACGGGCGTGTACTAATGGACTATGGCACGTCGGTGATGATAGACACCGACGCTAGGGCACAATTAATTTTCGTAGTAGTCGATATGATAAACGAGTCTGGTAGTTTAAATAATGGGGTAACCCCCACGGCCGAAGTGCCGGGCTGGATAGCCAGTGAAGGTGGACATGGGATGGTTAACTGATAAATGTTTTTGAACTATGGGGTAACCCCCACGGCTGGATAGCTGAATGAGATTAAACTACGTTTTTGGAAACAACTCTAAAATGGACAATCAACCGTGAACTCACTCAACTTTGTAGTTGACTCGTTGTTACATGCTTTGCAGGTCGCTAGATGCTATGGGGCTTGCACATGTAGGTGGTCGTTGTGGGATGCGAACTGTTATGTCCCGTACTTATTAAATAAACCTTATGAACTTATGAAACTTATGTTTTGAGTCTTTAAAACTTATGAACTACGAACTTATGTGTTGGTTTAACGTCTTATGCTTCCGCTGATTAAATTGAACTTGGTTAACTTACTTTTGGTCACCAATTGTATTGTGGTTGGTTTCATTTACTTAAATACGTTGTTCAATATGATTGGTGGCTCGATCCTGGTCATGTCACGCCTACAAGCGGTGATACTCCGCGTGGTGGATTTTGGGGGTGTGACAGATTGGTATCAGAGCCATTGGTTAGAGTGACGGCTTTGATCAATGAACGGGTTGCTGAGGCACTCGTAGCTATCCCTGCAGGAGGTATAACCTACCATACCAACCCACCTTAGGACGTTTAGATCCTAACTTCGCAAACCAACCCTCGTGCTTAACCTTGTCTTTTAATCTCGCACAACAGGTCAACATGCTCAGCCTCCTGTGTGCACGTTCAAAACCTTCATGGATTGCCGGCCCAGTACCTTCAGCGACACAGAAGGAGCGGTAGGCCTTCTTCAATGGTTTGAGAAGCTTGAGTCTGTCTTCGAGATGTGTGAATGCCCTGAAGACCGTAGGGTGAAATAGGCTACCGGAACACTTGAAGGTGCTACGTTAACCTGGTGGAAAGCGCAGGTTCAACTACTTGGGCTGGCGGTTGCTAATGCCACCCCATGGAATGACTTCAAAGAGTTGATCAAGGAAGAGTACTGCAGTCGTGATGACATCCACAAGCTAGAGGTGGAATTTTTCAATCTAAATATGACGGGGTCTGAGATTAAGGCGTATACGAAGAGGTCAAACGAGCTGGCCATCTTGTGTCCTACTATGGTGGACCCTCCCATCAAACGTATTGAGCTGTACCTCAAAGGTCTTGTACCAGAGATTCAGGGTCACGTAACCTCAGCCAATCTTGGCACCATTCAACAAATCATCAAGTTGGCTCATCGTCTCACCGATCAAGCAGTTAAACAAAACAAACCGCCCAAGCGTATTAGTGCTGCTACTACTGACGCTCCCAATGATAACAAGAGAAAATGGGATGGGAATTTCAGTAAAGGTTCTACTTCAGCTCAGTCCCAGCAGCGAAAGACAGATGAGTACAGGAGCCCCAATCAACAGTCTTCTGGGAATCAAGGTCAGGGTGGGTACAAGGGAAATCTCCCCAAATGTAATCGCTGTAACTTGCACCACAGCGGGCCATTTTGTAAAGGCAACTGTTATCGATGCAACAAGCCTGGTCACATTGCAAGGGATTACAGTAGTCAGCGTCCGGTGAATCAGAACCGGCAGCAACAGCAAGCCCCACCAAATCAATGACAGCAGCAACAACAACAAGGTTACAACAAGGGGTGCTTTCAATGTGGTTCTGAGGGCCATTTCAAGAAAGACTGCCCCCAGCTAAATCAGAACCAGAACAACAACAATCAGGGGAATGGAAACGGCAACGGGGGTAACAATAATGGCAATGGAGCCAGAGGACGTGTTTTTGTGCTAGGACAGGGTGATGTGAGGAACGATCCCAACGTGGTGATGGGTAAGTTTCTTCTGGATGACTTCTTTGTTACTGTTTTATTTGATTCGGGTGCCGATACTAGTTATATGTCCTTAAAAGTTAGCCAAATGCTTAAGCACACCCCAACACTTTTGAACACCAAACACTTGGTAGAACTGGCAAACGGTAAAAGTCTTGAAGCCACGCACGTAGTTAAAGGTTGTAACCTCATCTTAGCTGGTCAGACTTTCTCTATCGATCTTATTCCTATCACACTTGGTAGCTTCGACGTTGTTATTGGGATGGATTGGCTATCTCATCAGCAAGCGGAAATTCTTTGCAAGGAGAAAATCGTCCGCATTCCTCGTTCTGGTGAAGAACCCCTCGTGATTCATGGCGACAAGAGTGGTACTGTCGTAGGCATTATCTCTTTTCTTAAGGCCCATAAGTTTTTGCGAAAGGGCCACACTTCCATTCTTGCACTCGTTACTGACGCATCGATGGGAGAGATAAAGATAGAAGACATTCCTATTGTGCGCGACTTTCCTGAGGTATTTCCTGAGGAATTACCTGTGTCACACCCCAACCAATGGCGGAAACATCGGGATGAGACGAAGTGTGAAGATTGCTAGAGACATCATAACGCTAATTGTGACAATATTTAATAAACCGATTTCATTTCATAATTTACTTGTCAACATTACAAAGAAATCAAATAACATCAAGTTCAAGAGAAATACAATACAACATAATCAAAAGTTGATACAACGATTAAACCTAAGCGTCTATATGTGTATCTAGGCATCATTGCTACTTCGTTTCATAGCATCAACATCGTCAACCTGTAACATGTTTAAAATACAATTCAATGCAAAAGCAAAGGCGAGTATACAAGTTTGGTACATACGTATCAAAAGATAAGTTTAAACAATTCCATGTGGCAAGCTCTTGATACAAGATAAACAATAAAATTGGCATGTGTCTAACATATCAACCCAAAAGAGACGCGAGATGCTGCATGACATAACCCCAAGTCTAACGGGCGGGGCGTCAATCCTATAGCGCTACATATGTCACGGTTAGGCTCGTACGAAGTTAATGATAAGTTCAACACATAAAGTTTCACCCAAGTTTAAAGTATCAAGTAATCAAATAAGCATGCGTGTAATAGGAATGTTTATGTATCATGATAAAGTTTGTGTGTAAGTTTATAAATAACATGTTACACCCCAAAAAGTGGTAAACGAAAAAGGGGGTTGCGAGTATACTCACGGTTTCTCAAAGTTGTTCCTTTGGTAATCCCGTGACGAGTTGAAGGTTGGAAACTTCAAGCCTATAAGCGGTACAATTCTTCCGTATACAAAACAGTCAATAGAATCCCCGTTTCTGATGTGGAAGATCAGACTAAGCTGCAACCACAGAGCATACTACGAAGAGAGAAGAATGGTTAGAACACTTGGTGTTCTTTTAGAATTTTTAGAATTCTTAGAATTAGAGAGATAGAGAGAAGAATGGTGTGAAGAAAATGGTAGAATGAGGTTGGTATTTATAGGTAAAGAAGGTGAAAAAGGGTGAAATATGATTGGTTAAAAAAAGTGGAAGAGGATTGATGAGGTGGAAAGATGATTGAAGGAGGTGGAAAAGGTGATTGGAGAAGAAAAGAGGTGGAAAAGGTGATTGGTTTATTTCTTGGTATTTCTTAAGTATATATTATGTATTTGAGTATATAAAAAGTATAAAAGTATAATTCAAGTATTAAGGATGTATGTATAAGTATTTGTACGTATGAATAGTGTCGGTTTGCGTATAAATACGTATTTAAATGATTGGTTGTGTGAATAATAAAAAAAAAGTATGTATAAAATATGAATTTTATTATGATTAACGCCTCGAATTGTGAGATTGAAATTAAAATACGAATGTAAGGTTTCTAAAATTAAAATACGAATACAAACATTTTTAAAATAGAAATACGAAGATACGAGGCGTTACAGTCTCCCCTACTTTCGGAAATTTCGTCCCGAAATTTATTCAAGAGGAAGACCTTGGAGAAAAAGCATTTTAGGGTTCGAATGTTTAAACCGAATGATTACAAACGAGGTTTGTATAGAAGGCAGAGAATAACGGGGAATAATGGAGGTATAAGACTGAACGACTGACCTAATAAACAAATGCGAGTATAAGAATGGCATGTGTATTGAAAGTGATGTGTTAAGAATGGGGTCTCGTCGTGGATAATCGGATATCGCGCGTTTAGCAATGCGTTTGTGAGTTGTTAAAGTTTGTATCAGGTGTAAATAGGTCTGTAAAACACCAAATTTCTCATGGCACGTTTTACGAAAGTTTGGTAACATGGTGAAAACACTTATATACAGGAAGTACCAGCGGCGTATCCACCATGTTTTGACCATGTTACGTCCGTTTCGTATTCGGTGTCATGTTACGTTCTGTGTTTTATCATACACAGTAGTACACTCTATGGTTCTCATGAGCCAATCACTATAATCCCGTGTGCACCCGTGATTATATTGATCGTCGCATGATCTGCACAGCTTGTACTTGTTATGTATGAATTAGGGTATACATAATAAAAATTTTAAGAATGTGTATGTGTATAAGAATAAAGTATGTAAGCAAGTCCATGCTTAACTATGTATAGGACCCATGTAAACGAATCGCTCGGATCACGCTCGCGTATGGGTACAAAGGTATGAATCGCGAGTATGAATGAAAGTATGAGCATAAATATGATTATTCTCGTAAGTATGAGCATAGACATAAAACGTACGAGTAGTATGAGTATATGTATAAGCATGAAAAGTATGAATATAAATACGAGCATAAGTCTTAAAATGTATTGTTATGAGTATGAGCATGAGTGTGAGTACGACTACTAATGATTGCGTGTATAGTATTAATTGAAACGTGGCAAATTTAAGCACATAAAACAATCATGAAAATTTATGATGTGAACAAATTATATTTGAAATACGTCATGTAATGGGTCAATTTCAGGCTCAAAATTATCAGGTAGTGGGGATAGTGGATCTAATTGCATACCAGCAGCTAACAGGCTTTCTAACTGTTGATTTCTTTCCGTTAGTTCTTGTACTTGTCGTAGTAATTCTTGGTTCTGATTGTTTAACCTAGCCATTTCAACTACCATTTGATCTGGATGTAGATCCATTTGAGGCACCATACTTGGGCCTGCTACATCAGTTGGTGGTAGTTGTTCTACTTCATTCATTAGTGCTAGGAAAGACTGTGGCATAAGTGAATCCGGTTCTAACTGTTGTTGGAGCATCATGCTTTCATCAAACAATTCATCTTGCGTCATTGGAGCCTCCTCGAAGACTAAGGGTGAGAGGCCTTGTGAAACGTTTGATGCTAATGGTTGGAATATGTTAGTAGTAATGGGTTCTTGGGTGTATGACAGCTGTGATAGCATGTCATAACGGTAAAGAGATGGTGGAGGAAATTGCAACAATGATTGTTGTAGATTTGGGGTGGAGGTACTGTTTAAGACAAATGGAGCTCCCTCCGACTGAGATAGTTGAGTCGGTGCATGGCCAAGAGTAGGGGTTAGCTTAATATTGTTACAATTCACAATCCCAGGTGCCTTTGACGGAGATAAACCTTGGATAACCTGGTCACTTAAGGAACCTAAGGATTTTGCTATTCTTGTGACATAAGACCCTCCCATGAGACTTCTCAGGGAACCGGTTTGTTGACTAGAAAAATAAGCAGCAAGTTCGCGGGCAATATTGCAAGGAACTTGCTCAAAAATACTGTACAGATAGAAGACTTCAGTTGAACGAATCCTTTGTTGATAAATCTTGCGCCCCGTGATAGTGTTGGATAAAACGTGGTGCATATACCTATAACGAGGGTCTTTGAAGTTCATAGAATGATTGTAGCTGCACCATGTTTTTGATGTATGGTGTTGCCAATATTTTCTCATTCCCATATAGGAGAAGGAGGTTAATGCCCTCGTAAAAATGGGCTGATTAACTTCCTCATTGGTATAAATACCCAGACGAACTGCGAATTCTGATAATGACATGTTATGAGGTTGTCCACAAAGCCGAAAATGAATGGATACTTCGGTAAGGTTTTTATTAGGTTGGTAATAGAAAGTGGACAAGAATTCGTATACCAGTTCATCATATGATGGCTCTAAGATGTCGAAGAAACGGCGCCATGGTGTATTGTGTGGTAGTAGTCTTGCCAGTGAACCAGTGGGGTCAACCATTCCTATTTGATGCCAATCAATGCCGCTAATGGTAAAAACTTCGAGATTCTTGAGTTTCTGATACTTCTCACTAGTGGGTAGGTCAGCAAACCGGAGGAATGGGTGAGTTCCTGCTGCACTTGAGGATTCAGCATGTGCTACTGGGAAGTATGCCATTTGAATATTGGGTTTAAGGGGTGAGTTTCTCCGGCGGGTGTGTGGGTGATATGTAGTTTCAGAAGGTGTTGCGGTGATGTGAGAAGGTAGAATGGTTTGGTTTTTTTATAGATCGTGCAATTCCCGTAAAACCTGGAAATGTTGTATGATGAGCCGCCAAGGTGCTACCAAAAGTCTAGGCTCACATGATCGATAAGATGGAACGCGGACTCTAATCAATTACCGAGAAATCAGGAGCCGAAAAGAAAATCGGCGACGATAAGTTTGAAAAAGGACGCTGTGATTAAACAAAAATATTTTAACAAATGATTTGTTGATGTTGAAAAGCGTCTTTGGTAAAATGATCGTATAATATCTATAAGATCTTATAAGTATATGAGAATGAAAGTCTTTAGTATGGGGATATAACGTGAGTGTGTGTTTTAGTGATTAAGTAGAATATGAAGTTTATGGGCAAGAGAATCATTTGACCGATTAAATTGATAGGTAGCATCTCGTAAGGTTTTGAAATTTGAGTATTAAAACGTTTTAAGACACGATTAAGAATTTCGTGCATATGAGTTGAGTGATCATAGGTTGCAGGATAGGAAGTATGCTTGGTGAAACAATGTACTTTGTATATGTACACGTATGTATTTTGAATAATGATGTATAAAACATAATCGAGTTTGTATAATAAGATATTTGGAAGAACGTTTTGGTAACGATCACCTAGGTAAGAGAATCACCCCTAACTCGTTGGTGAGGTCGTTTTTAAGAAAGGGGAGTAGAGTTAATCGTCAAGGTAAGGAAGTCACTCCTATCTCGATGGTAGGTCCTCACTCGTCGTTACAAGGAATACGAATTTAAACTACATGAAATCATGTATATGTATAAATTTATGGAAAGGTTTAATATGATGTGTGTGTGTGAAGGAAAAAAAAATATATCGAAAGTAGATTCGAATTTGAAAGATTGCGTCGTATAAAATAAGTAGTAGAGCACATGCTTGATTAAAATTTAGGATGGTTCCAACACGGAATTTTGACTAACCAAAGTGGTCGAAAAGTCTTTCGAGTTTGAGGAGCATGCTTTGGCCTAATAGGTGAAATGCTCTTGCCGACAAGTCGGTTAACGGTATTTACCCTTCCAGTTACTACATGTCCCCAAATCAATTGAAATTTCGAGACTTGGCGGGATTAATGAAAATCAACGAGTGGAACTAGTCGACAAGGTGCGGGTTTCACCCCTAACTTGGCGATTTAGCATCCTAAGTGTGGTTGGTACTCGTCGGGTCAAAAGTAAATTTTGACACTTTGACGAGGGTCCACTAGAATTTGAAATGGAAATTACCATTAAGTTGTGGATTTCACTCCTAGCTTAATGGTGCAATTTCGTGTAGTAATAGTTTAAGGTAGAATGAGAGTCGTTTACCAAATTGTGGGTTTCACGCCTATTTTGGTAAACTCGTCTCGTTTGTATAATATGAGTGTTGTCGAATTTAGAATAATCGAGTAAAATGTATGAAGAAAAATGTATGTTGAAGATTAAACAAACAAGTATAAACATGTCAAGAATAGCACATAATTAATGGAATAATAAAACAATTATTAACAACATAAGGATGATAAGTAGATGACTTATAGTAAGAAGTAATGAAGTTATTGTACATGTGCTTATATGTAATCAAAATGGAAATTTCACAAACTAGGCACCTAGCTCAGTTGGCTAGGCGCGCGAAAGGGTGCGGCCTAGACCCAGGTTCGATTCCGGGGACGGCCGATTTCACCATATATATATATATATATATTTTTTTTACACTTGAGGTATGTAAGGTATAATTTATATATTGCTTAATATTAATTAATCTTACGAATAATGAGTAAATGACATATGTTTTAAAAAAATTTATTATAATAAGTATAAGAACATAAAGCATCTCAAGAAAATAACATGTAACGACATTTCATGAATAGCATATACGGTGTAGAACCCTAAAACAAGCATTTAACACATGGTAAACAACTATTGATACATAAGAATGGCATTTCAGGTATTAACACATAAGAGGCGTTTCAAAATTAGCACATAAGGATGTTCCATAAGAGTAGCATGTGAAGCAGTTTCAAGCAATACACAAAAATAAAGCTCTAAAACTATAGACTAGGTTAAAGCATTCCTACTTTTCCTAATTCCCTATAGTTATGGCTCTGATACCAATCTGTCACACCCCAACCAATGGCGGAAACATCGGGATGAGACGAAGTGTGAAGATTGCTAGAGACATCATAACGCTAATTGTGACAATATTTAATAAACCGATTTCATTTCATAATTTACTTGTCAACATTACAAAGAAATCAAATAACATCAAGTTCAAGAGAAATACAATACAACATAATCAAAAGTTGATACAACGATTAAACCTAAGCATCTATATGTGTATCTAGGCATCATTGCTACTTCGTTTCATAGCATCAACATCGTCAACCTGTAACATGTTTAAAATACAATTCAATGCAAAAGCAAAGGCGAGTATACAAGTTTGGTACATACGTATCAAAAGATAAGTTTAAACAATTCCATGTGGCAAGCTCTTGATACAAGATAAACAATAAAATTGGCATGTGTCTAACATATCAACCCAAAAGAGACGCGAGATGCTGCATGACATAACCCCAAGTCTAACGGGCGGGGCGTCAATCCTATAGCGCTACATATGTCACGGTTAGGCTCGTACGAAGTTAATGATAAGTTCAACACATAAAGTTTCACCCAAGTTTAAAGTATCAAGTAATCAAATAAGCATGCGTGTAATAGGAATGTTTATGTATCATGATAAAGTTTGTGTGTAAGTTTATAAATAACATGTTACACCCCAAAAAGTGGTAAACGAAAAAGGGGGTTGCGAGTATACTCACGGTTTCTCAAAGTTGTTCCTTTGGTAATCCCGTGACGAGTTGAAGGTTGGAAACTTCAAGCCTATAAGCGGTACAATTCTTCCGTATACAAAACAGTCAATAGAATCCCCGTTTCTGATGTGGAAGATCAGACTAAGCTGCAACCACAGAGCATACTACGAAGAGAGAAGAATGGTTAGAACACTTGGTGTTCTTTTAGAATTTTTAGAATTCTTAGAATTAGAGAGATAGAGAGAAGAATGGTGTGAAGAAAATGGTAGAAGGAGGTTGGTATTTATAGGTAAAGAAGGTGAAAAAGGGTGAAATATGATTGGTTAAAAAAAGTGGAAGAGGATTGATGAGGTGGAAATATGATTGAAGGAGGTGGAAAAGGTGATTGGAGAAGAAAAGAGGTGGAAAAGGTGATTGGTTTATTTCTTGGTATTTCTTAAGTATATATTATGTATTTGAGTATATAAAAAGTATAAAAGTATAATTCAAGTATTAAGGATGTATGTATAAGTATTTGTACGTATGAATAGTGTCGGTTTGCGTATAAATACGTATTTAAATGATTGGTTGTGTGAATAATAAAAAAAAGTATGTATAAAATATGAATTTTATTATGATTAACGCCTCGAATTGTGAGATTGAAATTAAAATACGAATGTAAGGTTTCTAAAATTAAAATACGAATACAAACATTTTTAAAATAGAAATACGAAGATACGAGGCGTTACAACCTGGTCTTCCACCTCATCATCGCCAAGTTGAGTTCCAAATCGAGCTAGCTCCTGGAGCAGCACCAGTAGCTCGTGCACCTTATCGTCTAGCTCCATCAGAACTAGAAGAACTGTCCACGCAACTACAAGAACTCTTGGAAAAGGGTTTTATACCTCCTAGCTCTTCGCCCAGGGGAGCTCCAGTCTTATTTGTGAAGAAGAAAGACGGTACTTTCAGAATGTGTATTGATTATCGCGAACTCAACAAGGTGACCGTGAAGAATCGTTATCCTTTCCCACGTATAGACGACTTGTTCGACTAGTTGCAAGGGTCGAGCTATTACTCTAAGATTGACTTGAGATCGGGATACCATCAGCTGAGAGTCCGAGAGGAGGACGTCTCCAAAACAGTATTCAGAACTCGTTACGGCCATTACGAGTTTCTAGTTATGCCTTTCGGATTGACGAATGCACCAGCGGTCTTCATGGATCTCATGAACCAAGTGTGCAAGCATTACCTGGATAAGTTTGTCATAGTGTTCATCGACGACATCCTGATCTATTCTAAGATTCAGGAGAAACACGAGCAACATCTGCGGCTTATCCTGGAACTTCTTCGTAAAGATCAGTTGTATGCCAAGTTTTTGAAATGTGACTTCTGGCTTCGCGAAGTCCACTTTCTAGGCCATGTGGTAAACAAGGATGGGATTCATGTAGATCCATCCAAGGTTGACTCGATCAAGAACTGGCCTGCACCCCGTACACCAACAGAAATCCGCCAATTCTTGGGCTTGGCAGGATATTACAGAAGATTTATCAAAGATTTATCCAAGATTGCGTAACCTCTCACTTCACTGACTCAGAAAGGTGTCACCTATCGTTGGGGTGATGCACAGGAGTCCGCATTTCAACACTTTAAAGATAGACTTTGTAGCGCGCCTATACTCTCATTGCCTGAAGGCACAAAAGATTTTGTGGTTTACTGCGACGCTTCCATCCAAGGACTTGGTTGCGTGTTAATGCAACGTGATAAGGTCATTACCTACGCATCGCGCCAACATAAAGTTCACAAAAGGAACTACACTACGCACGACTTGGAATTGGGAGCAGTTGTTTTTGCGCTAAAGATATGGAGACATTACCTGTACGGTACCAAGTGCACCATTTACACCGATCACAGGAGTCTAGAACATATCTTCAAGCAAAAGGAGTTAAACATGCGTCAACGCCGATGGGTTGAGCTCTTGAACGATTATGAATGCGCTTTCAAATACCATCCGGGCAAGGCCAATGTGGTGGCCGACGCCCTCAGTCGAAAGGATACTATACCTAAGCGTGTACGTGCTTTACAGCTTATCATCCAATCCAACCTTCCTGCTCAGATTCGCGATGCTCAAGTTGAAGCATTGAAGGCAGAGAACATCAGGGCTGAATCCTTACGAGGATCGAGGCAACGGCTAGAACAAAAGGAAAACGGCGCCTACTATGTTAACGGACGCATCTGGGTTCCACTGTATGGAGACCTACGCGAGCTTGTGATGGATGAAGCATATAAGTCTCGTTATTCAGTACATCCTGGTTCGGATAAGATGTATCACGACCTAAAGACTACATACTGGTGGCCGGGTATGAAAGCCAGCATAGCAACCTACATTAGTAAATGTTTGACTTGTGCTAGGGTCAAGGTCGAATACCAGAAACCATCAGGCCCACTTCAACAACCAGAGATACCTAAATGGAAATGGGAGCAAATTTCCATGGACTTCGTTACTGGCCTGCCGAGATCTCAATGAGGAAACAATAGCATTTGGGTGATCGTGGATCGACTGACCAAGTCTGCACATTTTCTGGCTATCAAGGAAACGGATAAGTTTTCTACACTAGCAGACATCTACCTAAAGGAAGTAGTATCAAGGCACGGAGTGCCAACCTCCATCATTTCTGATCGTGACGCGCGTTTTACTTCGGAACTGTGGCAAGCTATGCACAGGTCTTTTGGATCACGTTTAGATATGAGCATCGCTTATCACCCACAGACGGATGGGCAATCTGAACGCACCATCCAGACCCTTGAAGACATGCTTAGGGCGTGTGTAATCGATTTTGGTAATGGCTGGGAAAAGCACCTCCCGCTAGTGGAGTTTTCGTATAACAAAAGCTACCACACCAGCATCCAGGCCGCTCCATTCAAGGCATTGTACGGACGGAAGTGCGGATCACCTCTCTGTTGGGCAGAAGTTGGTGACAGTCAAATTACTGGCCCAGAACTTGTAGTGGATACAACTGAGAAGATTGCACAGATACGACAATGAATGGCGGCAACTCGTGACCGTCAGAAAAGCTATGCGGATAAGCGAAGGAAACCACTCGAGTTCCACGTTGGGGATCGAGTGCTACTCAAAGTCTCACCTTGGAAAGGTGTAGTTCGTTTTGGAAAACGAGGCAAACTCAACCCGCGATACGTTGGACCCTTTGAAATCATTGAGAAAATTGGCAAGGTCGCCTACAGGTTGAATCTACCTGAAGAACTCAGCGGAGTTCACAATGTTTTCCATGTGTCGAATCTGAAGAAGTGTCTGTCAGATGAGACCCTCATAGTTCCCTTAAAGGAGCTACTATCGACGACCAGCTACGATTCATTGAGGAACCAGTAGAGATTACTGATCGAGATGTTAATATTCTCAAGCGTACCAGAATACCTCGCGTTCGAGTCCGTTGGGATTCCCGTCGTGGCCCAGAGTATACCTGGGAACGAGAAGACCAAATGAAACTCAAGTATCCCCAGCTGTTTAAGAAAAGTGCAACCACCACTGAGGCTGAAGCTACTGCAGAATTTCGGGACGAAATTCCAAATCAACGGGGGGATGATGTGACACCCCAGGAAAACCAGGAAACCAACGCAACATAACTAGCTTCCTCAGTAACCACGTGCTAAATTTCGGGATGAAATTTTCTTAATAGGGGGAGAATGTGACAACCCTCATAATTCCATGTACCCGTACAAATTATTAATGATAATTAAAGTGCTTGATGACTGTGCTGAATCACTTAACTACTTTCTGATTACTGTGTTATACTTACGTGTGCTTGTTAAGATACTAGTAGTGTACAAAAAAGTTACTAAATAGTCTGGTATGCTTTCCTGAGTGTTGAGAATTAAAAATGTTACAAATATATATATATATATATATATATAGGACACTTTACGGATTAATTAAGCACTTTAACGGAACAGTAACAAACCGAACAACCGGACTTTACCCGGAACACAAAAATATTGCCAAACACATTATTTTTATTTTTCTGAGCTAGTTAGGGTCCCCGAACACCCTAACACACCTTATATTATATTACACATCATAACACATTAACTTAACCTTTAAATCCTAACTAGATTAGTAACATCCATTGGAAACCAACCCCATACCCCCCCCCCTCTTTCGAACCGGTTATGGGAAGTGGGGGCACCCCCATGATCTTTTCATTATTTTATTGGTGGATGTTGGTGGATAAAGAACATGTTACATGATGGTTAAAGAATGATCATGGTTTATATAATGATACAAAGGTTATGACTTCTCATTCTCACTACAACACTTTGCAAACAACTCTATCCTCCTCTTCCCTTGTGATCGGCCTAAACCACACACACCACCATCACCACTTTCAAGTTTTCCTTCAAGCATTCTACATACACCCAAAGGTGCTAGAGGCCATACAAGTAAGCTTGGTGTGTTCGGAAGCTCAAGGACCTCTCTCGTTTTCTTTTATCCATCACTTTTCTTCACTAGAACTCCCCTAGCCTTGTGCTAGTAGTAAGTGCCTTAGATCTTCATCTTCTTCATATTTTTGATGGTTAATAGTTAAAAGAATGATGAAAAGATAAGAACTCTAAAGAACATAAACAAAGTCTTGGAACATAAACTAACTAGTGATGAAGTAGTGTTATAATGATGAAGAAATCAAGTTATTTTGTGTAGTTATGTTTGTTGTATGTTGTTTGTTAGTTAAAATGATATGGATCATCATATGGACTTGCTAGATCATGTTTAAAGGCATGAACTAGCAAGATGTGAAAGTTAGAAATGTTGTGGGTGATGGAATCATCCGCACATAAACTATGAACTTGAATAAATACATGTTTTCTTGAAAAATAAAGAACAAAGTAGGTTATAATCATGTAGATCTAAAGATCCATGAGTGGTTTTTCAAAAGAACCAAGTTAAAAATATGAGTTTCACTAAAACTTGGATCTTACATAAACTAATCACATTCTTGGTAAACAAACAAGTGTAGAAACACTTGTGTAATAAGAAAGATTCACAAAGAAATATTTCTAGAAAATATGGTGGAAGTTGTAAACACTTAAAGTCTTTAAAAATGAAGTTTTTAAAGAACTAATCACATTTTGGAAGGTAACAAGACTTACTAAGTGTGCTAGTAAGTTACTACATGTTTTCATAGATCTTCAAGTTCATGAGTTTATAGTTTATGCTTGTTCTTGACAAGTTTGGTAAATAGAGATTGTATGTTAATGATTGAGAATTGTTTGAATGAATTTTTGAAAAGAAAATGATATGCTAGTAAGCATGGACACCTCCATTTACAACGGAAACTCTGGCGAAATTTTCTAAAATACCAACACTTAGAAAATATTTTTCTATAACAAGCGTTACGAGTGTATTTTATAACTTGCTTTTCGAATATAAACTTCGCCATAACTTTTGTAACAAAACACCAAGTATCGGAGGTTGACTTTCGTAAATAAAATTTGATTAAACATATATATTTAAAATATATATTGTATACTAAAACTCTTGTGTGAATATTTGTTTATTTTACCGTTATATTATTTTAGGGTAAAATAATATATAACTTAACAAAGTGTGTTGACATTTAAATGGTGTGATATGTGATAAAAGTAATGGGTAGATAAACCATACGTGTTGTGCATGAGAAATTGATTGTTATCTGTACCTTATTAGGACGTGCTTGATTTCCTGACTATTAGAGTAACTAATCTAACCGAGCAAATCGAGGTGAGTTCACACTTTTCTACAAAGCATGGTAATTCCCGGTGGGAATGGGAATGGGTTCAGGAATAGGGATTCGTCGTCCTTTGGGACGTGTTCAGGAATGTAAATTCATCGTCCTGTTGGGACGGATTAGACTTATTGGACTAGAACTCTATCAGTGAAGTCCCTCCCTTTTTGTATCGACTTAATCGCCGAGGCTATGGCGAGCGGGTCATTAGTTAATAGCGCTATTAGGTTTAACAAACCTCACACCGTGCCAGTCGGACGGGCGTGTACTAATGGACTATGGCACGTCGGTGATGATAGACACCGACGCTAGGGCACAATTAATTTTCGTAGTAGTCGATATGATAAACGAGTCTCGTAGTTTAAATAATGGGGTAACCCCCACGGCCGAAGTGCCGCGCTGGATAGCCAGGGAAGGTGGACATGGGATGGTTAACTGATAAATGTTTTTGAACTATGGGGTAACCCCAACAGCTGGATAGCTGAATGAGATTAAACTACGTTTTTGGAAACAACTCTAAAATGGACAACCAACCGTGAACTCACTCAACTTTGTTGTTGACTCGTTGTTACATGCTTTGCAGGTCGCTAGATGCTATGGGGCTTGCACATGGAGGTGGTCATTGTGGGATGCGAACTGTTATGTCCCGTACTTATTAAATAAACCTTATGAACTTATGGAACTTATGTTTTGAGTCTTTAAAACTTATGAACTATGAACTTATGTGTTGGTTTAACATCTTATGCTTCCGCTGATTAAATTGAACTTGGTTAACTTACTTTTGGTCACCAATTGTATTGTGGTTGGTTTCATTTACTTAAATACGTTGTTCAATATGATTGGTGGCTCGATCCTGGTCATGTCACGCCTCCAAGCGGTGATACTCCGCGTGGTGGATTTTGGGGGTGTGACAGATTGGTATCAGAGCCATTGGTTATAGTGAACTTGGGTTTTTTTTTTAAAAGGGGGAAAAGCTTTTTGATAAAACCAGACTATAACCTGTACAGTGCTCAACGATCCACAACGACGCTTCGCTCCATCTGCAAGACTTGACACAATAGGTGGTATGATTTATGTTGTATTATCGGTTTGATAGTTCACACTGTGCATTAACTAACGTGATAATTGCAATTTGAACCTTGTGTGCTTACTCTCTACTATCGTCCCACACTTACGCACTTTCAGCGACACTTTTCTCACTTACGTTGCATCGTTGTGAAGATCATGAACGGACGCGGAGGACGTATCAACCTAACTCAGGCCCAGTTGACGGCTTTGATCAATGAACGGGTTGCTGAGGCACTCGCAGCTATCCCTGCAGGAGGTATAACCTGCCATACCAACCCACCTTAGGACGTTTAGATCCTAACTTCGCAAACCAACCCTCGTGCTTAACCTTGTCTTTTAATCTCGCACAACAGGTAAACATGCTCAGCCTCCTGTGTGCACGTTCAAAACCTTCATGGATTGCCGGCCCAATACCTTCAGCGACTCAGAAGGAGCGATAGGCCTTCTTCATTGGTTTGAGAAGCTTGAGTCTGTCTTCGAGATGTGTGAATGCCCTGAAGACCGTAGGGTGAAATATGCTACCGGAACACTTGAAGGTGATGCGTTAACCTGGTGGAAAGCGCAGGTTCAACTACTTGGGCTGGCGGTTGCTAATGCCACCCCATGGAATGACTTCAAAGAGTTGATCAAGGAAGAGTACTGCTGTCGTGACGACATCCACAAGCCAGAGGTGGAATTTTTCAATCTAAAGATGACGGGGTCTGAGATTGAGGCGTATACGAAGAGGTCAAACGAGCCGGCCATCTTGTGTCCTACTATGGTGGACCCTCCTATCAAACGTATTGAGCCGTACCTCAAAGGTCTTGTACCAGAGATTCAGAGTCATGTAACCTCAGCCAATCTTGGCACCATTCAACAAATCATCAAGTTGGCTCATCGTCTCACCGATCAAGCAATTGAACAAAACAAACTGCCCAAGCATATTAGTGCTGCTACTACTGACGCTCCCAATGATAACAAGCGAAAATGGGATGGGAATTTCAGTAAAGGTTCTACTTTAGCTCAGTCCCAGCAGCGAAAGACAGATGAGTACAGGAGCCCCAGTCAGCAGTCTTCTGGGAATCAAGGTCAGGGTGGGTACAAGAGAAATCACCCCAAATGTAATCGCTGTAACTTGCACCACAGCGGGCCATGTAGTAAAGGCAACTGTCATCGATGCAACAAGCCTGGTCACATTGCAAGGGATTGCAGGAGTCAGCGTCCGGCGAATCAGAACCGGCAGCAACAGCAAGCCCCACCAAATCAACGCCAGCAGCAGCAACAACAAGGTTACAACAAGGGGTGCTTTCAATGTGGTGCTGAGGGCCATTTCAAGAAAGACTGCCCCCAGCTAAATCAGAACCAGAACAACAACAATCAGGGGAATGGAAACGGCAACGGGGGTAACAATAATGGCAATGGAGCCAGAGGACGTGTTTTCGTGCTAGGACAGGGTGATGCGAGGAACGATCCCAACGTGGTGATGGGTAAGTTTCTTCTGGATGACTTCTTTGTTACTGTTTTATTTGATTCGGGTGCCGATACTAGTTATGTGTCCTTAAAAGTTAGCCAAATGCTTAAGCACACTCCAACACTTTTGAACACCAAACACACGGTAGAACTGGCAAACGGTAAAAGTTTTGAAGCCACGCACGTAGTTAAAGGTTGTAACCTCGTCTTAGCTGGTCAGACTTTCTCTATCGATCTTATTCCTATCACACTTGGTAGCTTCGACGTTGTTATTGGGATGGATTGGCTATCTCATCAGCAAGCGGAAATTCTTTGCAAGGAGAAAATCGTCCGCATTCCTCGTTCTGGTGAAGAACCCCCCCTCGTGATTCAAGGCGACAAGAGTGGTGCTGTCGTAGGCATTAACTCTTTCCTTAAGGCCCATAAGTGTTTGCGAAAGGGCCACACTGCCATTCTTGCACTCGTTACTGACGCATCGATGGAAGAGAAAAAGATAGAAGACATTCCTATTGTGCGCGACTTTCCTGAGGTATTTCCTGAGGAATTACCTGGTCTTCCACGTCATCGCCAAGTTGAGTTCCAAATCGAGCTAGCTCCTAGAGCAACACCAGTAGCTCGTGCACCTTATCGTCTAGCTCCATCAGAACTAGAAGAACTGTCCACGCAACTACAGGAACTCTTGGAAAAGGGTTTTATACGTCCTAGCTCTTCGCCCTGGGGAGCTCCAGTCTTATTTGTGAAGAAGAAAGACGGTACTTTCAGAATGTGTATTGACTATCGCGAACTCAACAAGCTGACCGTGAAGAATCGTTATCCTATCCCACGTATAGACGACTTGTTCGACCAGTTGCAAGGGTCGAGCTATTACTCTAAGATTGACTTGAGATCGGGATACCATCAGCTGAGAGTCCGAGAGGAGGACGTCTCCAAAACAGCATTCAGAACTCGTTACGGCCATTACGAGTTTCTAGTTATGCCTTTCGGATTGACGAATGCACCAGCGGTCTTCATGGATCTCATGAACCTAGTGTGCAAGCCTTACCTGGATAAGTTTGTCATAGTGTTCATCGACGACATCCTGATCTATTCTAAGAGTCAGGAGGAACACGAGCAGCATTTGCGGCTTATCCTGGAACTTCTTCGTAAAGAGCAGTTGTATGCTAAGTTTTTGAAATGTGACATCTGGCTTCGCGAAGTCCACTTTCTAGGCCATGTGGTAAACAAGGATGGGATTCATGTAGATCCATCCAAGGTTAACTCGATCAAGAACTGGCCTGCACCCCGTGCACCAACAGAAATCCGCCAATTCTTGGGCTTGGCAGGATATTACAGAAGATTTATCAAAGATTTATCAAAGATTTCTCCAAGATTGCGCAACCTCTCACTTCACTGACTCAGAAAGGTGTCACCTATCGTTGGGGTGATGCACAGGAGTCCGCATTTGAACACATAAAAGATAGACTTTGTAGCGCGCCTATCCTCTCATTGCCTGAAGGCACAAAAGATTTTGTGGTTTACTGCGACGCTTCCATCCAAGGACTTGGTTGCGTGTTAATGCAACGTGATAAGGTCATTGCCTACGCATCGCGCCAACTTAAAGTTCACGAAAGGAACTACACTACACACGACTTGGAATTGGGAGCAGTTGTTTTTGCGCTAAAGATATGGAGACATTACCTGTACGGTACCAAGTGCACCATTTACACCGATCACAGGAATCTCGAGCATATCTTCAAGCAAAAGGAGTTAAACATGCGTCAAAGCCGATGGGTTGAGCTCTTGAACGATTATGAATGCGCTATCAAATACCATCCGGGCAAGGCCAATGTGGTGGCCGACGCCCTCAGTCGAAAGGATACTATACCTAAGTGTGTACGTGCTTTACAGCTTATCATCCAATCCAACCTTCCCGCTCAGATTTGCGATGCTCAGGTTGAAGCATTGAAAGCAGAGAACATCAGGGCTGAATCCTTACGAGGATCGAGGTAACGGCTAGAACAAAAGGAAAACGGCGCCTACTTTGTTAACGGGCGCATCTGGGTTCCACTGTATGGAGACCTACGCGAGCTTGTGATGGATGAAGCACATAAGTCTCGTTATTCAGTACATCCTAGTTCGGATAAGATGTACCACGACCTAAAGACTACATACTGGTGGCCGGGTATGAAAGCCAGCATAGCAACCTACGTTAGTAAATGTTTGACTTGTGCTAGGGTCAAGGTCGAATACCAGAAACCATCAGGCCCACTTCAACAACGAGAGATACCTAAATGGAAATGGGAGCAAATTTCCACGGACTTCATTACTGGCCTGCCCAGATCTCAACGAGGAAACGATACCATTTGGGTGATCGTGGATCGACTGACCAAGTCTGCACATTTTCTGGCTATCAAGGAAACGGATAAGTTTTCTACACTAGCAGACATCTACCTAAAGCAAGTATTATCAAGGCACGGAGTGCCAACCTCCATCATTTCTGATCGTGACGCGCGTTTTACTTCGGAACTGTGGCAAGCTATGCACAGGTCTTTTGACTCACGTTTAGATATGAGCAACGCTTATCACCCACAGACGGATGGGCAATCTGAACGCACCATCCAGACCCTTGAAGACATGCTTAGGGCGTGTGTAATCGATTTTGGTAATGGCTGGGAAAAGCACCTCCTGCTAGTGGAGTTTTCGTATAACAACAGCTACCACACCAGCATCCAGGCCGCTCCATTCGAGGCATTGTTCGGACAGAAGTGCCGATCACCTCTCTGTTGGGCAGAAGTTGGTGACAGTCAAATTACTGGCCTAGAACTTGTAGTGGATACAACCGAGAAGATTGCACAGATACGACAACGAATGGCGGCAGCTCGTGACCGTCAGAAAAGCTATGCGGATAAGCGAAGGAAACCACTCGAGTTCCAGGTTGGGGATCGAGTGCTACTCAAAGTCTCACCTTGGAAAGGTGTAGTTCATTTTGGCAAACAAGGCAAACTCAACCCGCGATACGTTGGACCCTTTGAAATCATTGAGAAAATTGGCAAGGTCGCCTACAGGTTGAATCTACCTGAAGAACTCAGCGGAGTTCACAATGTTTTCCATGTGTCGAATCTGAAGAAGTGTCTGTCAGATGAGACCCTCATAGTTCCATTAAAGGAGCTACTATTGACGACCAGCTACGATTCGTCGAGGAACCAGTAGAGATTACTGATCGAGATGTTAATATTCTTAAGCGTACCAGAATACCTCGCGTTCGAGTCCCTTGGGATTCCCGTCGTGGCCCAGAGTATACCTGGGAACGAGAAGACCAAATGAAACTCAAGTATCCCCAGCTGTTTAAGAAAAGTGCAACCACTACTGTGGCTGAAGCTACTGCAGAATTTCGGGATGATGTGACACCCCAGGAAAACCAGGAAACCAACGCAACATAACTAGCTTCCTCAGTAACCACGTGCTAAATTTCGGGACAAAATTTTGTTAACAGGGGGAGAATGTGACAACCCTCATAATTCCATGTACCCGTATAAATTATTAATGATAATTAAAGTGCTTGATCACTGTGCTGAATCACTTAACTGTTTTCTGATTACTGTGTTATACTTACGTGTGCTTTTATCCATCACTTTTCTTCACTAGAACTCCCCTAGCCTTGTGCTAGTAGTAAGTGTCTTAGATCTTCATCTTCTTCATATTTTTGATGGTTAATAGTTAAAAGAATGATGAAAAGACAAGAACTCTAAAGAACATAAACAAAGTCTTGGAACATAAACTAACTAGTGATGAAGTAGTGTTATAATGATGAAGAAATCATGTTATTTTGTGTAGTTATGTTTGTTGAATGTTGTTTGTTAGTTAAAATGATATGGATCATCATATGGACTTGCTAGATCATGTTTAAAGACATGAACTAGCAAGATATGAAAGTTAGAAATGTTGTGGATGATGGAATCATCCACACATAAACTATGAACTTGAATAAATACATGTTTTCTTGAAAAATAAAGAACAAAGTAGGTTATAATCATGTAGATCTAAAGATCCATGAGTGGTTTTTCAAAAGAACCAAGTTAAAAATATGAGTTTCACTAAAACTTGGATCTTACATAAACTAATCACATTCTTGGTAAACAAACAAGTGTAGAAACACTTGTGTAATAAGAAAGATTCACAAAGAAATATTTCTAGAAAATATGGTGGAAGTTGTAAACACTTAAAGTCTTTAAAAATGAAGTTTTAAAGAACTAATCACATTTTGGAAGGTAACAAGACTTACTAAGTGTGCTAGTAAGTTACTACATGTTTTCATAGATCTTCAAGTTCATGAGTTTATAGTTTATGCTTGTTCTTGACAAGTTTGTTAAACAGAGATTGTATGTTAATGATTGAGAATTGCTTGAATGAATTTTTGAAAAGAAAATGATATGCTAGTAAGCATGGACACCTCCATTCACAAAGGAAACTCTGGCGAAATTTTCTAAAATCCCAACACTTAGAAAATATTTTTCTAAAACAAGCGTTACGAGTATATTTTATAACTAGCTTTTCGAATATAAACTTCGCCATAATTTTTGTAACAAAACACCAAGTATCGGAGGTTGACTTTCGTAAATAAAATTTGATTAAACATATATATTTAAAATATATATTGTATACTAAAACTCTTGTGTGAATATTTGTTTATTTTACCGTTATATTATTTTAGGGTAAAATAATATATAACTTAACAAAGTGCGTTGACGTTTAAATGGTGTGATATGTGATAAAAGTAATGGGTAGATAAACCATACGTGTTGTGCATGAGAAATTGATTGTTATCTGTACCTTATTAGGACGTGCTTGATTTCCTGACTATTAGAGTAACTAATCTAACCGAGCAAACCGAGGTGAGTTCACACTTTTCTACAAAGCATGGTAATTCCCGGTGGGAATGGGAATGGGTTCAGGAATAGGGATTCCTCGTCCTTTGGGACGTGTTCAGGAATGTAAATTCCTCGTCCTGTTGGGACGGATTAGATTTACTGGACTAGAACTCTATCAGTGAAGTCCCACCCTTTTTGTATCGACTTAATCATCGAGGCTATGGCGAGCGGGTCATTAGTTAATAGCGCTATTAGGTTTAACAAACCTCACACCGTGCCAGTCGGACGGGCGTGTACTAATGGACTATGGCACGTCGGTGATGATAGACACCGACGCTAGGGAAAAATTAATTTTCGTAGTAGTCGATATGATAAACGAGTCTGGTAGTTTAAATAATGGGGTAACCCCCACGGCCGAAGTGCCGGGCTGGATAGCCAGGGAAGGTGGACATGGGATGGTTTACTGATAAATGTTTTCGAACTATGGGGTTACCCCCACGGCTGGATAGCTGAATGAGATTAAACTACGTTTTTGGAAACAACTCTAAAATGGACAACCAACCGTGAACTCACTCAACTTTGTTGTTGACTCTTTGTTTCATGCTTTGCAGGTTGCTAGATGCTATGGGGCTTGCACATGGAGGTGGTCGTTGTGGGATGCGAATTGTTATGTCCCGTACTTATTAAATAAACCTTATGAACTTATGAAACTTATGTTTTGAGTCTTTAAAACTTATGAACTACGAACTTATGTGTTGGTTTAACGTCTTATGCTTCCGCTGATTAAATTGAACTTGGTTAACTTACTTTTGGTCACCAATTGTATTGTGGTTGGTTTCATTTAATTAAATACGTTGTTCAATAAGATTGGTGACTCGATCCTGGTCATGTCACGGCCCCAGCCCCGGTTTGACCCGGTCAGGAGCCGCGGGACAGGAACCCGTGGTATTTATTAATTGATGCGACAGCGGAAGATTTATCAGGATCTGTTAAAACTTGAAAATACCCGATTATTTTATTTCATAATTCGGGATAAACCCCGTAATTTACAATAGAGGAATTTTACTAGGAAATTCCCTCATTTATTAAAACATGTTTATTCATTTTAACTAAGCCAGCTCTTCAAGCTTGTTAGTGCTCCGTAGCACGTTTTCCTTGATTTACTGCAGGTCGCCTGAAACATGTTTTAAAAAAATATTTTTGTCAGCGGGGAAATACAGGTGAATCATTCATTTTGATAAAATGACACATAGTTATGAATTACAGCATAAGAGCGATTACAATGGCTTCTATCTTATTTTTATCTGGCGCCGTGTCACCTGGTGACGATAGTCATACCACTATTGGGTCTTTCCTCAACTAGTGACGTTTATCACTGTTAGGATTTATTAGCCTAACCGTGAGAAATTAGTAATGTGCACAATACCCCACTATCCAGTGATTCAAGATAACCACGACTTAATCCCTGTAATTATAACTTTTGAAAATAAAATGGAGTATTGTAAAATACTTTTGATAAAAGAGAATGACTCACATTGCAGATTTATACTGGCAGAGTTTAGCCTACTGATAAGCCTGATAACCTAATTTAAACAACAATGCATACGAACTAGGTCAGTAACTAATACAACATTTACGATAACTCACGAGATTAAACCCTCACGGCGAATGACAAAGTGCAATATTTAAACATCCATCGAATTTACGACGAATGACAAAGTATAAACCCAATTTGAGCAGCACTTAAACATTCATCGGATACTTTTAATCGATCGGACATTGAATCGTAGCAGCAATCGAGTTAATACCCTGTATCGTAGCAGTGCCTCGCTATTGTGAATATATTTTACGAATTAGAGCAGTCTAATTTCGTTTTTGTGAAGTGATTTCGACACCAGAGGACTGCTCATGATCCAACCTATTTATAGGTGAAATTAGGGGTTCACGCGACCCGCGTGAACCTTGGCTCAATCTTTACGCGGCCCGCGAGGACACCTATTCGTAGATTAGGGCATCCGTGTCATGCGTAGGTATGCCACGTGGGTGACACGTGGATAGGGAACGCTTATCCGGTCAACAAGGATTTGACGCGGCCCGCGTAAGACTATGCTTACTCTTACGCGGCCCGCCTGAAAACCAAGAATCTTGATTTCTTGATTTTTCATGCATAGTATGGTTTCAGGGGTACGGGTTTCCACTTACGGATCAAATTGGGACATTTTGAGAGTCCTTACATTAGTGGGTCTATTTCGATGGCGGAAGGTGGGGCAGTGGTGGACGGTGGTAGTTGGTGGAGTGGTTTTTGATGGTTGACGGTGGTGGTGTAGAGGGGTAGAGAGAGATGTAGAGAAAGGGGCGCGGTGGTGGTTGGTGGAGACAATGGTGGTTCTTGATGGTTGAAGGTGTCGGTTCTTGGTGGTGGTGGAGAGGGGTTTAGAGAGAGATGTAGAGAGGGGGTTGTGGTGGTGCTGGTTGTATATGAAGGTGTCTGTACATATACAAACACCTTGATGAGGGCGATGGTGGTGGGTTTTGAAGAGAAAAAAGGGTGGCGGTGGTGGTGGATTTTGAAGAGGAAAGAGGGTGGCGGTGGTGATGGATTTCGAAAATGATATATAATTTGAAAGTTGCGTTTTGCAGATTATATAGAAATTAGTTTTGGGATGAAGATGATATACAATTTGTATGTTGGATTTTGTAGAATGATATAGAAATTAAATTTAGGTTTTGTTTTTTTTTTTATTTGTTCTTGTTCATGAACTTGCAGATGAACTTTGAATGTAATGATATGAACATCTTGAATGGTTGAAGATGTTCTTGCTATTAAAATGATGAAACTGATATGAACATAGTCCCAGATCTTCAAAATGATGAAATTAATATTTAGGATTTGTTATTAGTTTTTTTTTTAATATTGTCAAAAATAGTCCACGTAGGATGCCAGCTAGGATGGAAGACTAACTCAGTTACTCATTTTTTAACTGAGTGGTGAAATGACAAACAAAATTAAAACTTTGGGGTGTCACAGATCAAAGTGTTAGTTGCGGGTGTTATCGGCCAATTCTTCAAAGTTTGAGGTGTTAAAATCCAATTGCCCAAGAATGGGTTGGGTTGTGACAGTGGATAGTCTTACCTTTGCGATCGTACAACTCTCGGCCTGTCCTCTCCCTCGACAAACACACACACTCTCGACTCTCTCATCTCTCTCGGATATCTCCTCTCTCTCTCTCTCTCTCAAGACTCTTGGTAAACCCTAGTTTTCAATTATGTCTATGCGTATTGTTATATGAAGTGATTAGTGATATGTATGAACACGTGATCAAGTAGGTGAAATCGAATATATAAAGGTATGCATGATCATATGTATGTGTATGCAATTAGATATGTGAATACTTAGGGTTGTATGATCAGTTTTATGAATGGTTGTATGTTGTTTTGTATAAAAAGCATGATTAGTGTTTTCGAGGTTTTAAGTTAAGTTTGTGGGTGTTTACAAATGACCCTAAAAATCTATTTAGTTGGACTTCAGTCACAAGAATTTTTAAGTATCGACATAATTTGGTTAGGGATGTCATCTTTGACATATGCAGGCGCGCTGAGATTTCTGCTAAGAAAGAGTCACATGTGAATATCTTAATTGACCCGTTGGAAGGAAAATCTACACTCAGATTAGCCGACATTTTGGTCTTTGGATGGATAGGAGGCCAAATCACCTTTGTGTGGATCTAACAGGGGTTTCCCCCCTTGTAGGCTTGGGGGTAGTGCTTTCACGATGGGTCAGGTTGTTTTAAAAGTTGTTTCAGGCAAAATGACCAAACACGAGAAAGCGTGCCTTGACAACTAACATGTGTTTATACTATTTGCGTTTGACACTTTTGGTTTTTTGCGCCAGAGGTTTTAGACCTGCTTAGTCAAGTCCAAAGAGTCATGCATAGTAATATTATGACCCCTAGATTTATGAATTTAGTTTTTAAAAGACTTGGTTTTGCTATTAAAAAAGAGGTAGCGGCGCAACTTGTTACGTGTCGATGTAATTCCTAATTAATTCCATATTTGTTACAATTTAATTAGTTCAAATTTCGTGTTATAAAAATGAACTTAATATGCTAACACCTCAAAACAAGAATTTTATTAACATATTAGATGAAATAACGTATTCCATGTATTTTGGACATAATGTTTGGGATGTTATAATAAGTAAAAGTGGTTGCCCTTGTACATGGAATATAATACTTCAATCATTTTACGGGCAATTTTTGTTTCGACCAGGTCCACCATAGTATAAGAAGTCATCATCAATGTTCGTTGAAATATCATAGCAACTGTTTTGATCAGCGATGGTATTGAGATCTTTAGGAGTCCTTGAATTGCTGGATTCGTCGAGTATTTCAATATGTCTTATATAACTAGCTTTACCAAACCCTTGTTTAGGGAAGTGGCCACTGCCCATTTGGGTAGTTGTATGATGCCCGTATGAGCCAAAGTTCAGCACTTCTCCACCCCATTGTATCATCCACGCATTCTCACTTAAGTATGAAAACAATGAGGATGGCCAATATCCTATAACTAGCTCACTCCCCCATTGTAGCCACCAGTCTCCACTCTCTAGGTCCTATAAGATACGTAAAAAATAAAATAAAAGTCATATTTGCTGCTATAATACAACTTGTACATTATTCCTCAATATATAGCGACATTAAACATTTTAGCAAGCTTCAATAGTTGTAAAACTATACTAATTGTTATCTTACATGCTTAACTTATTATTATTATTATTTTATGAATTCTAAACATGTATAAAGAAAAAATATGAGTTAATTTTTTATGTTTTAGGAAGTTTATGATGTGATATACGAGCACTTTACATATATTATAGTTAATTGTAGATTTATAGAAGCAAAAATTAGTTTAAAATTCATGTATATAGCTAAAATATTAAATTTGTGTATACGAAAATTTTATTATTGTGATTTTCTTTAGAGTTAATTACATAGTTAGTCATTTTATGGTTTGCACAAAGTAACATATTTAGGTACTACTAGTTTAAAAATCATATTTTATGGTATTAACTTTTCATTTTGTAACGTTTGGAGGTATTATATAGACTTTGTATTAACTTTTCTTTTCTTTATATTAGAGCTTATATTAAATAAATTTTGTATAAAGCTGGCATTTATATAGACTTTATACGCCTAGAAATTATTCGAGATAGATAATATGAAGTTTGAAGATTACTTTCCAGATGGTTAGGGTGAATGCATATTGAACCCCTCCAAATTGTGTCATAACAGGTAGGCTGCCCCCTATTGCAATTCGGTTGTCGGTTTGAATAAAACCGGAGCACTTAAGATTGTAACACCCTGTTTTTCTATATCCGTCACTCTGTCCAAATTACAATAAAAGAATTTCAATATACAAGTCAATTATTTATATAATAGGGTCTAATAGTTAAAACAAACATTATCTACAAGTATAGATCAAACTTACAGTCCAGTGGATGAATAACCTGGTGTTGTTATCTCCATACAACTCTGGATACACCTGTTTCAAATACATATTTTGTTCGTTTGTAATTGTACTTATTTCCAGATAGTTTCTTGCTAGTCGGTTTTTATAAAATTTCCGCCTTTAAAAAAAAAACATGTTTGGTTCGTTTACATCCTCGTAAAGTTGATTATGTGTTATGTTTATTGATACAAGAATTTAAATAAGGAAGAACTCACATGCCAACCAGCTTCAATGGTATTGAGATCTGCATCAAAAGAACCTCCTACTATCCAAATTTGAGTCGAACTATATTCGTTAGATTTTTGAATCTTTGGGTTCCAAATATTCAGTGTTGCTTTTGTTCCGTACAACTGCCCATTAGTATATGCACTTGCATGCTAAAAAGAACTCCAATTAACATTATGTTACCAAGACCTAGAAAATCATGAAAACAAGTCATGGAATCGATACGACGCTAAAAAGGCTAACCTGTTGCTTAGGCAAGTTCTTCTTCCTATAAATTTTGACGGAATTGAGTACATCTTCTTTCTTTGTTCTTATAATGGGGATAGTCCCTTTTGGGCATTTTCCATTTGAATGCCACAATTGAGTAAGGGATGATGAAGCTCCGGATGACATTTTGTTGTCATCTATGTTTATCCAGTTTGGATAATAACTTGGCTTCATCTACAGTCATCCATCATAAATTATTACCATTAATCTTTAAATAAACACGCGTATAAATGCATATATAGAATAATAAACAGACCTTAATGGTGTGATTTTTGAGTAACGGGTGGTCAAAAGCCGGTTGATGAGAGATATGGACACAATCGATGATATCACCATCAGGGCTCTACTTATAATTAAAGGCATACACAAATGAGTAAACTAATGCAAGACAAGAAGAATGGTGAAATTAAGAAAGGAGAGAAGGAAGATATACCTTGATGGACTTAACCGGATGTTTGTTTAAATGCTTCGTAACCTCTTCACCTTTCTGTCGTGAACCGGGAGACCTACTAGTGTCAGCGTAACAGAAACGTGCGACCATGAACACATACAACACTGCAACGAAATGAAAACACGAGTTTAACTTTGTCATTTTAGAAAGGAAGTGCACCTCATTCCAATACCACCATGTCTAAATAGGATCTTGTTATGGTGTTATTAATTTGTTATTTAATACATCTTGATAATATTTAATCATTCATCTTTTCTTAGTGTTTTTTTATATCAATAAGTTGGAAGTGGAACAAATAATACTGTATCTTGTGGAATTTTAATGTGAAATCGTTGATCACCCCATTAGCTCACTCACAAAAATCATCCACCTAGTGTTTTTTACTATATTCATTAGAAGTGGAACAAATACACATTTTATATGCAACGGGTGTGGTTTATGTGCGTTGCAACGATATTCGGTTGGTATTAGTTTGGTTCGTTATAATACTGATGATGCTGGCATTAGGTATAGCATCCTGAAGAGATATGGCCAAGGGGATATTGACGGGTGTTTTACATTGATCACAAACCATAATAACAAATAGCGGTACAAGTTCGGATAATACCTGTTATTTGATTGAATTCGGTCAAGTGACGCGGAACAAAATGATATATGTTCACTTTGCCATAATAAAGAACGATTTTTTTTTTAACATTTATTGAAGCATGCATAAAAATAAGTACCTTACAAGGGTATATTTGAAATTTTATAAAATATTACTTTATAAAAAAAATCTATACCTTGAGGCAACTTTCATGACATGTACGTTTGTACTTTAATCACTTGTACACAATTTTACACAATTGGGTTTTAAATAAAATTTATATCAAGACATTGATAAAAATAAGCATGTAAACAAAATTTGCTCAAAAGTAATTATATAATAAAATATAAATAATGAAAAATGCAAACAAGCTCACCTTATATAAAAAACAGTTAAATCATGTGGCAGTTTTAATGACAGGTACGTTTGTGTTTCAATCACTTGTACATTACTATAAACAATTCGTTTGAGGAAAACATATAGCAAGACTTAGATAAAACTAGGCACATCATATCGACATAATTAGAATTTCTGAAACATGGTATTTTAAAATTTTGGAATTTTTCACAGAGTAACAATCAAATTTTAGGAGTGTCCCAGTTAAGTTATTTTTTTATACCAACCAGGTCATTTAAGTATATTTTAATGATCTAGTCCTATATATTTTACCCGAATGATAGGTCACTATCTAGTTAAGTTGATTTTTATATATTATAATAGCTTAAAAGAATTGGTATTTACCATTTGGTTCGTATGTAAATTTCTTGCCGCAACGAGCGTCAGGAATATCCTAGTTATTATTACTCTACATGTTTTATTGTTTTCGAACTAAAGTAATAATATTACTTTATTTTGTTTTGTTATAGTATAAATATTTTAGTTCAAAACTGGAAGATAATAATAGTTACTTTAGTTATTTGAACATTAAAGTTGGTTAAATTCATATTACATTAGTCCACCTTATTAATATAATTATGTTTATGTTTTGATTTAACCCATTAGTGCTCCCACCAAAGTTCTCGCTAGTGTGTTTTTTATAATTCATTCAAAATGGAATAAATACAAATATTTTATTTGTAATTATGGTTATGTGAAATCATTGATTTAACCCATTAGCTTCTCCCACCTAGCTAAATCCTTCATTTAGTGTTTTTCTTACCATTTATCGGAAGTGGAGCAAGCACACACATATTTTATCAGCATATATGGTCATATGAAATTTGGTACTAATCCATTAGCTCACCACATCCAAATCCACCATATAGTGTATATCTTTTCTTCTTCTTCTTTTTTTTTTTTTTGTTTTTTTTGTTTTTTTTACCATTTGTTAGTAGTTAGCACTTAGCAGATACAAACATATTTTTATTAGTAGACGTGAATCAATCCATTATCTCACCCCATCAAAATCCTTCATTTGAATTACAAATATTTTATTTGTAAATATGGTTATGTGAAATCATTGATTTAACCCATTAGCTCACCCCCACCTAGCTAAATCCTTCATTTAGTGTTTTTCTTACCATTTATCGAAAGTGGAGGAAGTACACACATATATATCTATTATTTGCACATATGGTTATATGAAATGTTGGTATTAATCCATTATCTCATCACATCCAAATCCTCCATATAGGTGTTGTTTGTTTTTTCTGGAATAAAATGTCTGCAGTCTGCGGACCACATCTGCAGGCATCTGCAGGAGAAGAGGTGGACCAAAGGTATGCAGTCTGCAAGGAGAAGAGTGTTTGTTTTACATATAACCCTTCTCTTCTCTTCTCTTCTCTTCTCACACACAAACACACACAGAAACACACACAACACCTCATCTCTCTCTCTGCCTTTCATCTATCACCACCACAACCACCGCCACCACCTCATCTACCACCACCACCACAACCGTCGCAACCACCACCACCACCGAACACCCACCCCCGTCGCAACCACCACCACCACCACAACCACCCACCCCCGTCACCACCACCACCACCACCACCGAACACCTACTGCCACCACCGTCACCGGAAGGATCGAGGGAGAGAGATCGAGGGAGGAGAGAGAGATCAAGGGAGGAGATGAACGGGAAGGAGGATTTCGATTTGGGGGTTTTATTTGCCTTCATCTACCACTGCCGCCACCACCGCACCACTACACCACAACCACCACCGTCACCTTCTCACGGTTTGTTCTCCGGTGACTCTTATTCCGGTCCTGAGTTTCAGAATCGACGGTTTTCGAAATCGAATCTACAGGTTAGGGTTTATGTGTTTATTATGTTTGATGATTTGGGGATTATTCGTTTGTTAAGAGTGGAGGTGGTGGCAGAGTGGAGGTGGTGGCAGGTGAGGGTGGGAGGTGGTGGTGGTGTCTGCTGGAGTGGAGGGAGAAGAGGGAGAAGAGGTTGTGCAGACCTTAGAAGACATGGGTTCATGTCTGTTTGAAGCGGAGGTCTCACAGACCTTTTTTAATGAAAGGTCTGCGAGAAAACAAACAAGTTGCAGACCCTTATGTCTGCGCGTGGTCTGCGCGGCGCAGACATAAGAGGTTCTGAAGTGCTTCTAGCAAAAAACAAACATCACCATAGTGTCTCCTCTCCATTTGTTATTACAAATGATAATCAAGGCACCTTCATTTTTTGGCACCCAGTAATAAATGCCACATTGAAGGTGCCTTGATTATCACCGTCCCAATTCTTTAAATTTATCAATTAGCTCATCCCACCCAAATTCTCATTGTGGTTTATTTTTAGCATTCGTTGAAAGTGGAACAAATACATACATCTTTTACTCGTAATTATATAGTTATGTGAAGGCTTTGATATAATCCACCAGCTCTCCTCTACCCAAATCCGGCCTCCATACAGTGTTTTTTTTTTTTTACCATTAGTTCGAATTGAAACAAGTACGGCCACTTTTTTATTCACAAACATGCTTATGTGAAAATCTTTGAAATAATCCGTTAGCTCATTCCCACTCCCAAATTCTCCTCTTATTGTTTTTTACTATTAGTTGAAAGTGGAACAAATATTAACATATTTTTATTTGCATATATGGTTATGTGAGAGTTGAATGGGTCTGCTCTTAAATGGGTATAACCCAAAAGACTGGCTAAAAAGAATAAGGAGTCAATGGTACGCTATGTATATTCTTAACGTATCACAAAGTTACTGGTATCTACATCATTTGATACCTCTATGATCTGGATTCTTTTGACAACTCTCTGTTCCGCCCCTAATGATGGGGTAACCTCCTCAGGCTCTGAAGATCACTTATAAAACACATATTTCTCTATTTATGCATATACACAATGCTTCATATAGTTGTATTATACACACGAGGAATTTATTTATATTTATATTATATGGCACAAAGTATTCCCCAAATATATTACACTGAGAGTTCGGGATGTTACAATCTTTCCATGGACATTACTTAAAAGTACTTATAATACATGGAATAAACTATCCCAGATATATTACATTGAAAATCCGGATGTTACAACTTTTTCACTGACAGTTTGAGTTTCGACCAGGTCCGCCATAGAAAAAGTGTGTACCCCAGAAGTTATCAGTAGTGATGCGCGTCAAAATATCATAGCAATTTTGCTTACTGGATATGTACGTACTTCTGGAGTACATAAAGTGTTTGATTGATCTACTGTTTCAACTTTTCTTACATAACTAGCTTTACGATACCAAAGTTTAGGGAACTGACCACTGCCCATTTGGGTAGTTGTATGATCCCCTTGTGAGCCACTATTTACAATCTCTCCACCCCATTGTATAACTGACGCACTTTTCCTTAAGTGTGTAAACAACGAGGATGGCCAATATCCTATTAATTCTCTATGGAGTTGCATCCACCAGTCCCCAGTACTTTGGTCCTATCAAAATGGTACAAAAAAAATCATATTTGCTTCCCGCCTCAATATAGTTGCACATGTTAAACATGAAACCTTTCAGTAAGAATTTATACGCGCCTTAACTTAAGAGTTATTTGAGATTAGTATACCTTCCATATAAGTATGGTGAATTCATGTTGAGTACCATCCGTTTGTGAAGTAGGAGATAAACTACCTCCAATTGCATACTTATTGTTGGTTTGGATAAACCCGGAGCAAAGATTGTAACATCCTGTTTCTTGATATGCATCACTCTATCCAAAATATAATAATATCATCATTACCGGGGGGAGGAGGGGGAGGTGAGAGATCTCCCAGGGCCCTGCTCTCCCCGGGGGGCTGGAAATTTTCTAAGATTAAAATATATTTGAATTTTCTTGTGTATTTGAAAAATATATTTTTTGGGCCAAATTTTTTTTACTCGTCCAGGTCCCTAGATTTTTGGGGACGCCCTAAATATCATATAATAGTTTTAATATACATACTAAGCTCTTCCTCTTATAGGTCAATTAAGAGAATTATTATATACAAATTTACATAAACTTACCGTCCAGTAGATAAAGAGCCTGGTGTTGGTATCTCCATACAACCTTTGATACACCTGTTTCAAAGATAATGCAGGTAGGGGTGAGTAGAAAATAAAGAAAAACCGAACCAAAACCAGAAAAACCGGTTTATCCAAACCGTATAAAAAACCGAACCGAATAACCTAAAAATCATTTTCTTTAATGTTTGTTATATATTGAATTAAGAATTATTAGTTTTATTCTTTAATGTTAATTATTTATAATAAAAGCATTAACATATCTATTTATCTTTAAAATGATTTATCCATTACCTATAAGATAATATGACATTTAACAAAACAATAAATAAATTGATTTTCAAAGTATTTTAAAAGAAAACGTCTTAATAAAACTTTGAAGAAACATAAAAATAAATTAGAAGTTAGGTTTATGTGAACGACGTTAATTAAAATGTTTAACATAATAACTTAAATTAAACATCTAAGAAAGATTATTAAATCTTGCATTATACTTTTTATTTTTGAATCTTACGTAATTTTGTTCCAAAAACCAAAAAACCAAACCGTTGCTAAAACCGAAATCGAATGGTTTTCAATAACCGAAAACTGAACATTTCGATTACGGTTTCTCTGTTTTACCATAAAAGTGAACCGTGCACACCCCTAGTTGTAGGAACTTTTAAGTTATTTTTTTTGTTTTAGTTCTATGTGGCAAATTACTTAACAAGTTAAACGGGTTCTAGTAAATATATGCACTTCTAAAAAAGTATGTGGTCAATGGCTCATATTAAAATGAGACATCTTAATAAAAATATCGAATGGGTTCATGCGCTATGATTTTTATGGTGGCTAGTGGTGACAGAGATGGAGACAACTAGGCGACGGTAGAGGTTGCAGCAACACCACAAGTACATGGCGGTTGGTACTGTTATAAATAATGGTTGGTTGTCGTGCTAACTCATTTGGACGCAATGGCGAAGTTTGAGATTTCCGACCGAGGGAGCGGAAGTCACCGGACCTAAAAATTTCTATAAAACCAGGGGGTCGAAAACGTATATACCCAAAACATTTCTATACGAAAACTACATACTCTCTACTACTGAGCGAAAAGTTCGGGGGTCGGCCGCCCCCTCCCGCCCTTTAAAAGCTTCGCCCATGTTTGGACAAATTTAAAGTTAGCAAATTTAAAAAGTGTAAGGGGTTGTTTGGTAACCTCTTAATGATTCTATTAGAAAGACACATCTGAATCAGGCAACACGCCTCTTACCCATTACGTTTTAAAATGATGCTAAAAGAAAATTTTACCCCTTTGTCTCTTCACATATGTTCATAACCCTCACTCGGCCACTCACGCACCATCTCCTCGACCCATCACCACTTCCTCCACATCAACTACCACCACATGGCGTACTCTTATTAGTTTAGCACTTACTAGTTTAAAGTCTCTTACCCAATCAGACCTCTTATTGATCCATCACTTAGTGGTGCAGAGGTTTTCAAACATCCCCTAACCCGTTTTGACGTCTCGTATAATTTGAGTCAACCCAAATGAACTCATAAATCGATTCATTCCTTGAAGAATGGATCATCACTTGCACCCGTAGTTTTATACACTTATTACGTTTCACTACAAGAAAGGGACACCTTTAGCGGCGACAGGTCAAATGTCGCCGCTATTGGTCGATCCACGGTCACAGGATCTGAAACCACACCCCATCCGTTGATCAAAATCATGATCTGACGGTTGGGGATTTAAAAGTCAATAGCGGCGACAGGGACATGGTAATAGCGGCGACAGCTAGTCTCTGCTAAAAGTAAATGTCAGAACTTTAATCCCTAGCCACACAAATCTTATCTCTGGTCAACCTCATTAAAGTCATTACCGGCGACAGAGAGCAATACCGGCGACACCTTGTCGCCGCTAAAGGTTGAACGTACCAAACCACTATACAGCGCCAATTTCTCCCTCCTCTTTCACTTTTCCCCAAAAAAACCTCCGAACATCGCTGCTAAATCGCGAAATTTGTCCAAATTGGTTAGTTTCACTTTGTTTTTGTTAGATTTCTTCTCTATTTTGTTATATACATGTTATAGGCTTTAATGTTTGTGTATTTTTGTGTGTTTTTGTGCTTATGGTTGAGAAATCCGATCACCACCATCACTTCTCCGGTCACCAACCATCACTTCTCCGGTCACCAACTCGTCTCCGCGGTCTACATCTCTTGGAAACTTGAAAATACGGTTAGTTTTATATGTATTTTTTATTTCAAAGTTTAGATGTTGAATGATTTTTTGTTTTGGTATGTAAATGTATAATGTAGGTATGTGTTAGTATGTCAAATGTATAATGTAGGTGTATTTAGGGAAAATGTGTATATGAAAATCTATGTATTTGTGTATGTAGGTGTATGTAAGCATGTATGTGGGTATGTAAGTGTACGAATGAATGAATGTATGTATGTAGGTGTATGTTAGTATGTTGGTGAAAAATGTGTATGTTAGTATGTATAAATTTTGTGGTTTTGGTCAAATTGTATAAGAAAGTCTATGTATTTGTGTATGTAGGTGTATGTAAGCATGTATGTGGGTATGTAAGTGTATGAATGAATGAATGAATGTATGTATGTAGGTGTATGTTAGTATGTTGGTGAAAAATGTGTATGTTAGTATGTATGTTTCTATAAAGTATGCAAATGTGTATGTAAGTATGCAAAAATGATGTGGTTTTGGTCAAAATGTGTGTTTGGTCATGTTTGAAAATAAAATATGTTTAAGTTGATAATTTTTATGTTTATGTATGTTTGTATAAAGTATGTAAATGTGTATGTAAGGATGAATGTTTGTATGTTTATGTAGGTGCATGTAAGCATGTATGTGGGTTTGTAAGTCTATAAATAAAGTATGTGTTAATGTGCATACATTATGTTTAAGTTTCATGATTTCTATGTTTATGGTCATGTTTGAAAAAAAAATATATGTTTAAGTTGATAATTTCTATGTTTATGTTTAGGTTTGAGAAAAAAAGTTTAAGTTTGATAATTTGTATATTTGTGTTTAGGTTTTAAAACATTTATATTTAAATTTGACAAGTATATATTAGTTAGGAAATACCCGCCAAAATTGAAATCATCATTTAAAACATAACGAACATAGAAAATACCCGCCAAAATTGAAATCATCATTTAAAACAAAAGGAGCTAAGAAAATACCCGCCCGAAATATAAACCATTATGAACAGCATTACGAGCTTAAAAATCGTGCCTGATATTTAATTCATCATTTCAAACATAACGAGCTAAGAAAACACCCAATCGAAATTGAAATCATGATTTAAAACATAACGTTCCACCCAAAATTTAAAACAATCATTAAGAAAATAACAAGCTTAAAAAACTGTGCCCGTGTTTGAATTAATCATTTTAAACATAACGAGCATAGAGATACCCGCACGAAATTGATTTAGAAATTAATTTCGGGTTGTCCCCGTTTATCTTGGGACTGCTTTTTGAATGCTTTATCTCATTTAGGATGTGAATGTGTATTACATGATTGTTTGTTTAAGAAGGATTCGGTTATCATTTTCTCTTTGCTCCTCGGGTATATATATCGTTACAAATATACTTGGGAGCTAAGAGGAAATGCTGCCGAATTTTTCTTAAACAAACAATCATGTAATACACATTCACATATGAGATAAAGTGTTCAAAAAGTGGGTTTAGCAGCCTACCCTTGTCTTGTTAATCCTAAATTAGATTTTCTTTCAGTTGCATAATGCCTATCGATAAAAGTTGGATTGATTCCCCACGTCATTCACCTCACTACAAGTAAGGACTCAAGTCATTTATCAATATGTGTGAAAGAGTGATAAAAAACCACGATGAAGTTAGTTGTCCGTGTACCCAATGTAAAAATTCCGGCTTAAAAACGATGGCATAAATGAAATACCATTTGCGTATTAACAGTTTTTGGAAGGAATACACGAAGTGGACCTATCACAGGGACACGACTCCAATTGCAGAAGTAAACGATGTTGCGCCACAAGACGGTATGGTAAACGTTATTGAAGACATTAGGGGGGAGCGTATGGAAGAAGATACATACCTTAACCAAGAGAACTCGAATGGAGATAGTAGCGGTGTTGTTGATGATTTTGAAGACCTGGTAAAGGAAGTTGAAACAGAATTATATCTTGGTTGTACCAAGTTTTCTTCTATCGACTTTTTAGCAAAGCTTTTGAATATAATGGATACGTACCATTTGCAAAATGAAGCAGCAGATCGACTCCTCTCGTTGTTGCGAGAGTCAATGCCAGAAGGCAACAAGATTCCCCCTTCGTATTATGTAGCTAAGAAGACATTTAAGAAGATTGGTTTGACATATGAGATGATAGATGTGTGCACAAATAATTGTGCTCTCTTTTGGAAAGAAAACGAGTCCTTGCAAAATTGTCCCGTTTGTAATGAGAGTCGATGGGTCGATAAAGACACAAAAGGCACGAAGGTGGCTCGTAAGGTGTTACGATACTTTCCTTTGACGCCTAGACTACGACGTTTGTATTGTTCAAGGCACACAGCGAAAGATATGATATGGCATAGTACCGGACGATCGGAAGATAGGACTATGCGTCATCCAGTTGATGGATCTGCATGGCAAGACTTTGATAAAAAGTACCCAAACTTCGCGATGGAGCCACGAAATGTTTACTTAGGGCTTGCAGCTGACGGTTTTAATCCCTTTAACAACGGTAGTGGATCCTCGACTCATAGCACGTGGCCGGTTATACTCACCACATATAATCTGCCTCCCTGGTTATGCATGCGAGAGTCCACATTCATGTTGACCTTGTTGATTCCTGGCCCTAAATCACCGGGAAAAGACATGGACGTTTTCCTTAGACCGTTAGTGGATGAGCTTAAGCAATTGTGGCAGACAGGTGTACGTACTAAAGACACAGCAACAAACACATACTTCACAATGAAGGCGGCATTGTTATGGACCATAAATGACTTTCCAGCCCGTAGTAGTCTATCAGGTTGGAGCGGACAAGGCTACATGGCATGCCCAACTTGTAACCAAGACACTCCTTCAATACGTATAACTGGTAAATGTGCTTATGTTGGTCATCGCCGGTTCTTAGATGCCAACCATCCTTGGAGAACAAGTCTCGACTTTAACGGGAGACCCGAGACACGAGACCCTCCAAGACAGTTTAGCCCAGCTGACATAGAAGCTCAACTCGGTCGTTTAATTAATCGTCTACCAGGCAAGCATCCAGATTTTGGAGGTGGGAGGATAACCCGGTCAGATTTCGAGTTGAACTGGTCCAAAAGAAGCATATTTTTTGACCTTGAGTATTGGTCTTCTCTGCAGCTGAAACATAACTTAGATGTAATGCATATAGAGAAAAATGTGTGCGACAGCTTGCTCGGTACTCTTCTAATGAACGATAAGAGCAAAGACACGCCAAATGCGCGGTCCGACTTGGAAAAACTAAACATTCGGCCGTCACAATGGCTGAAACAATCGGGTGGCAAGTTCTTAAGTCCCCACCCAAAGTACTCATTCAAGTCCGATGATCGAAAACTTTTTTGTTAGTTTATAAAAAATGTTAAATTACCAGATGGGTTTGGATCTAATATCAGTAAGAGGGTGACAGATAACAATGCTAACATTACCGGGTTGAAATCTCATGACTGTCATATCCTCATGCAACGTTTGATACCGATTGGGGTTAGAGGGCTTTTGACTAAAGATACATCTACACCAATAGTAGACCTTTGTATGTTCTTTAAGCAACTTTGCTCTAGAACACTATCGGTGGATGATATGAAGAAAGCAAAGGATGACATTGTTACCATCTTATGCAAGTTAGAGATGATCTATCCACCTGCGTTTTTTGACATTATGGTTCATTTACTTGTGCATTTACCTGATGAAGCGATTGCGGGAGGTCCAATAGCTTTTAGATGGATGTATCCATTTGAAAGGTACATGAAAAAACTAAAGAACTATGTCAAAAACCCGGCAAGGCCTGAAGGTTGTATAGCTGAAGGTTATGTGTTTGAAGAAGCTCTAACATTTTGTTCAATGTACCTTAAAGATGTTCAGACTAAGTTCAATCGCCCAGAGAGAAACGATGATGTCGTTGTTGAAAAAAGAAAGTTATGGGTGTTTGAGTCCAAATGTCGTCCTGTTGGCGCAAGAAAGGACAAATGTCTATCATTCATCGAAAAAAGCAAGATGGAATGGTTTGTCCTCGAAAACTACGCAGAAGTTATGGAGTACATGAAGTGAGTGCTTCTATCTTTAACATTTCATAATCTGTTAATTGGTATTTTTCATTCCTTTCTTATATTTGTCATCAATGTAGTGAATTCAAACATACACATCCCCAAGATGATCTTAAAACCAAATTTCCGGGATGGTTTCTCCATAAGGAATAATACATATATAACACTCATTACTCTATACTTGCTAGGTAATACATATATAACAAACATTATTACTCTATATTTGTTAGGTCCATTCGATGAAAACACAAAATTCTCCAGAATTCCACCCGGAGTTGTATGCTCTTTCAATTTGTGCGAAAATGACTGCTTACACTTACACTGCTTGCATAGTCAAAAGTGTTAGGTTTAAGACACTTGAACGTGATGCAAAATGCGTAACGCAAAACTCTGGGGTGGAAGTGGTTGGAGAGAACGGTGTGAAATTTTATGGCCAATTAGAAGAAATTATGGAGTTGCGTTATACAAATGATTATTCCACTGTCCTATTTCGGTGCAAGTGGTTTGATACTCAAAGGGGTGTAAACCATGTCAATAATATCACCAGTATAAGCACTGAACATGAATGGGACAAAGACGATCAACTCATATTTGCTTCACAAGCCAAACAAGTGTTCTTCATCCAAGAAACGTCTCGAAACCAAAAAAATAAACATAGGTGGGTAGTCGAAAATGTTAATCATCGAAGAATTTGGGATCGGCCATTAAGTGATGGCCGCGTCAATAAGGTTCAAAATGTTGACAAACGCTTAGAAGATAGTGACATTGTTGACAACAACTCTTCATCTGACTGTCCACTTGTCATTGACTTGACCCAATACTTTCAAATTGGATCTTCTCATGTTACTGCGGGTGAGCCTTCAATTGAAGTTGATCCCCCAATGGCCACCGTCGATGAAGTGTTTGAAGTCGAGACTGATTGTGATGAGGTCGAGGCTGATTATGATGAGGATGATCCCGATTATGTGGAGTCTGACTAAAAGAAAAGTTATTGTAATTTATATTGATTTGTAATTGATAAACACTTGTTTGAAATATTTATTTGAATTTGAGTTACACTTGTTGTACTTTCCCTTAATTTCTATTAGATACACATGCTGTAACATTTGTAACTTTATAGGGATTATGTTTTCTGTATTGTTGATATTCGCTTATCTGATGGCGGATGTGGCCCCCTGGGGACATGGGGGTGACGGCGCTGGTGATCCACCGCTTCCTCCTGGTGGATTTCGTGGCACACACGAGACAGACGGTAAGCCTTTTACTAAATTATTTTGTAGTCCTTATATTTTATATATTATAAATGTTGTTACTAATTATTTTTGTTTTAATTGCAGCGGTTCCCCCGAAGAGGGTTAGGGGAAAGCAAAAAACGAGAAACTAAGGCGTCTGGTAAAAGCGGGGGGGGGGGGGGGGGGGGGGCTGTATCGCTTACGTTTGACAGGCAGGTCACGTATACCCCTGTTGGTAAAACAAGAGATCTGTTTTCACGGGAGGCCGGCCTGTATATGTGGCGGTCCATCCCGTTCGATAAAATTGGATGGGATAACGTTGAACAATATTACAAGGATGCCCTCGTGAACCACTTACGGGTAAATAAGTTATATGCATAAAATTTTATCAAATATTTAAGCACATGCAAATCTAATTTATATATGATATTTTAACTTTTTTATTTAATTTGTAGGAAAATTTCAATTTTGATGAAGTGGAACGTGATTTAGAGGCCAAAAACTTGACGGGTGGCATTAGGGCTGTGCTTATGAAGCGGTACTCTGACCGCAAGTACGATGCTAAAAAATTATTTAAGAGCAAGGGAGGTTACAATGATCTTGAGAGTGCAAGGGCATTCCATCCTCCGGATATGCCCTATGATAACTGGTTGAGAACCATCGAAGGTTTCCGGGAAGAAAAATATATTAAAAGAAGCAAGGCCAACACACTAGTACGCGAGAAACAACAATTCCCATACCGTGGGGGGACATCGTCGTACGGTAGCACCGCCTATAAAAATGTAATGTTTTATGTATGTGTGCGTGTGTGTAAGCTTTTGTTTATTTAATGTCTAATCTAAGTTTAATGTTAAACAGGATATGGATTGGGTACCTACGTATGCTAAAACCCACACGGACAATCAAGGGAATTGGGTTGATCCGGTTGCTGAACAAAATTACGTAAGTATTTCTTTTAAGTATTATTTTCTATAACAAATATATATATATATATATATATATATATATATATATATATATATATATATATATATATATATATATATAGGGGACCGCTAGAATGAGAACCACCCCGAGTTATGAGAACCGCGAGAACCACTTGATTCCGGCCTTGGTGGACCAATTTTTTTTTCGAAAACGTAGATTAGTGTATCACAAACACATTCGTAAAAAAAAATTTAAAAAAAAAACGCCGTGGGGGTAGTTTTTTACACCACAAAAACGTGGTTTACAAGTTCCGTAAATTTACGGAACTCGTAAACCACGTTTTTGTGGTGTAAAAAACTACCCCCACGGCGGTTTTTTTTTAAAAAATTTTTTACGAATGTGTTTGTGATACACTAATCTACGTTTTCGAAAAAAAAATTGGTCCACCAAGGCCCGTACGGTGTGGTTCTCGCGGTTCTCATAACTCGGGGTGGTTCTCATTCTAGCGGCCCCCTATATATATATACACATATATATTTAATCATCTTCGTAAAATACAGCGGAACATACAACAGGGCACAAGTGAATGGAGCGGTGAGGGTCCGCCAATTGCCCCGTATCAGGAAGCGTTGGGTGAGCAGCGAGGATGGTACCGCGGGATGGGGCCTAAACCTTCTTCCAACACGTCCTCGCACTCGTCATCTAACATGTCGTCTTCGCAAGCTCGGACGCAAGAACCCTTTTCCGAGGTAAACTACGCAATTTATAAAATGACAAACGAATGCATGTTTCCTTGTTAAATATATGCTAATATACGTTTTGATATCTATTATTGTAGGATTTTGTTAACAGCTTGTTCCAAACCCCGTCTTTTTTGAACCAACTTAACAACTATCTTGCTTCACAAGGAAAAGGAAAAGGAAAGTCAAAAGACTACGATTCTGATGACTTATTCGATAATGAATCCAGCGAAGAGTGACTTGTTGTTTTTAATGTACGATTTAATTAAACGTTGTAGGATTATAATGTACGACTTAAACGTAGTTTTTAACTATATTACATTTAGTATATGTTGATTATGTTCATGGCGTATGCTTGCGTTGTTTGAAAATAGGCAGGTTTTGTTTTTTCGGCCGTAAAATTCGCTGGGCAGCTGTATATACAGCTGCTGTATTAAAAAAAAAACAGACTTTTAGCGGCGACAGATGTCGCCGCTATTGCCATTCAACCTTTACCGGCCAAGCTTAATACCGGCGACACTTTTAGCGACGACAACTGTCGTCGCTAAAAGTGAAAGATCAATACCGGCGACAAGTGTCTTTAGCGGCGACAATGGGTCAATAGCGTCCGAGCAATACCGGCGAAGCTTTACCGGCGACATTTCACCGCTAAAAGTCAATAGCGGCGACAAAAGTGGTCAATACCGGCGACAGCTTTCGCCGCTAAAGGTGCCCTGTTCTTGTAGTGTTTAGAGTAAATTACAAGTTTTGTCCTTTATGTTTACATCAAATTTCAGGCGCTGTCCTTTAGCCATATATATATGTTTTAAAAAATACTATTACTGTACAACTATAAATATTTTTTTTTGTATATATTTATATAAAAATCAACAACCATCATACCACCACCCTTTACCACCACCATTCATCATCTACAACCACCATCACCACCACCCTCCACCGCCATCTCCAAATCAACAAAAACCACTGACACAACAACCACCCTTCATCATCCACCACCATCTCAAATCAACTCAACAACCTAAAAACCCCCAAAACCAAAAATCCCCAAAAACCCTAATGATTATCCGACCATTAACGAGTCTCCGGCCACAATGAATCTCCGGGCACCAACGATTCTCCGGCCACCACCGAGTCTCCGGCCACCACCGATTATCCGGCCACCACCGAATCTCCTACCACCCACCTGCCACCCACTGACCACCCAACTGCAACCGGCCTTAACAGCACCTCCACCGCCGCCCGTAACGCCACAACCACCACTCGCCATCCACCCACCAACCACCTGCGACCGGCCTTAACACCACCTCCACCGTCGCCCCTAGCACCACAGCCACCCACCACCTATCTACAACCAAACCCACCACAACCACCCGCTATAACCACCTGCCACATCCACCCTCAAAAGTCAGATCGTGTGATAGAGAGAGTGTTTGTGAGAGAGAAAGTTTAGAGAGAGAGAAAATAGGAAGATGAGTTTCAGTTTCTGAGAGATAAAAGAGAAAGAATGGGGTGAGAGAGAAGTTAACTTTATTTATATGATTTTTATTTTTTACAAAACAGTCCCTGAATATAAGTTAGTTACACAATAGTCCCTTGAATGGTGAAATTACAATAGTACCCTCATGTGCCTTGCACATGACTAGATTTAACAAAAAAATCTAACTGGGTTTGGCTGAAAGGACAAAACGTGCAAGATGTTGAAAGATAAAGGACAGCGCCTGTCAACTTTTGCGCTAAAGGACAGCGCCTGAAATTTGATGTAAACATAAAGGACAAAACTTGTAATTTACTCTTACGTTTATTTTAAAGGTCTTTGATATGTTTGGAATATAGGAAAAGAATATAATGTGTTTTGTTTGTTTGATACTAGAATTTAAATGAAGAAGGAACTCACCTGCCAACCAGCTTCAATGGTATTAAGACCCGTATCATAAGTACCTCCTACTACCCACGTTTGAGTCAAACTAAATTCATTACTTTCCTGGACTTGTGGATTCCAAAGATTCAGTGCTGATTTTGATCCATAAAACTCCCCATTATTTGTTGATGCAATTGCATACTAAAAATAAAACCCTTCATTATTACAACGTGATTAAGAGCAAGAAACAAGTTGTAAGGTACAAAGTGCTAAGAGAGGCTTACCTCATGTCCATCGGTCACACCAAGTTCAACATCAACGAAGCTTGATTTACCTATAAAACTCTTCTTCTTTCCATAACTGTCCACCGAACTAGCTCTTAGTGTATGTCCTCTTTCTTTGTTCTTCTTATGGGGATAGTCCCTTTTGGACATTTTCCATTTGAATGCCACAATTGAGTAATTGATGATGATGAATGTCTATCCGTTGTAGCATTCACCATGGATGACACTTTGTTGTCATCTACGGGGTTTGGATGATAAATTGGCCTCATCTATAATTATTCATTAAGTATAATTCTTTAAAATAACATACATATAAATGCATATGTAAAACCAGAAGCATACCTTGATAGTATGGTTTTTAAGTAAGGGATGATCAAAAGCCGGTTGATTAGAGATACGAACACAATCTATTATATTACCGTCGGGGCTCTATTCACAATGCAATACATACACAAATAAATTATCTAACAAATGACAAGAAGAATGATAATATTAAGAAATTTGAGAATGATAACATACTTTAATAGATTTGACCGCAGGTTTATTTAAACTATTTAAAAGCTTCTCAACCTCAACATTCTCATGCGAACTTGGAAACCTATTGTTGTTAGTTTAACATAAACGCACAGCCGTAAACACATACAACACTACAACAAAACCAAAAGATAGTTTTACTTCGACCATTTTGAAAGGACGTGAGAAATGGAATTATAGTGTACAAGTTTACAACGTTTATATAGGCTCTTGTTATTGGGGTTTTATTTTTATTATATATATATAGGGGAATGTTCAAATGAAAACCACTAGTTATTGTGAAAACTCGAAAACTAATTAAAAAAGCCAAAAAAACATACCAATTTTTTTTTGTTTTGCATAATAATTTTCGCAGGTTTTTTTATATAAAAAAATTTTTCAAAAAAAAAAAAAAAATTTTGTTTAGTGCACATGTGTATGTGTACTACACATGTGTATTCTTACACATGTGCACTACAAATTTTTTTTTTTTTTTTGAAATTTTTTTTTCATATATAAAAACCAGCGATTTTTATAAAAAAATTGAAAAAAAAAATTTGTGTGCTTTTTAGGCTTTTTTTAGTTAGTTTTCAAGTTTTCACAATAAAAGTGGTTTTCATTTGAACCATCCCCTATATGTATATGTATATAGGGTCAGAATTTAGAGAAAACGGTGGAAAGTGTGAGAACGCTTATGAATCGTCCGATCAAAACAATCTATGGACTAGATTGGTGCGGTGGCGTTTTTGTAAATAACATCAATTTTATTACGTGGACGCGCTTCATTAATGGTAAAAAAGTCTTTTGACTTCTCCACGCAAAACGCCATCTCATGAAATAAAACGCCATACAAATAGCACACACCATTCTAAACTAAAAACGCCATTAAATATAAAACGTCAAACTTAATTATAATAAAATCCCGCCTAAAAAACCGCAAAAAAAATCGTATATATACATCTCAGACCTTCAATTAAAAAAACACACAAAACCCCAAACGCCATATTTAATATATACCATTCGTCTTAGAAACGCCAAAAAACCCAAACATCAAATATCCTCTAAACCAAAACGTTTATTTGAAATTTAGTTTGGTTATCTGTAAGGTTTCACTCAAGGTAATGGACAAAAATCCTTAAGTGAGTATATTGTCTATTTCATTGAGTAAAATCTTATTAACTTTATCCTCAACTTCCATCCAATTTATAATGCAAAAACACACAAAAACATTATTAAGGTTTGTTGTCAATAAAGTTTAGCTGTATGGGTTGGACAACATTGTCGGATATCTTTCTTAACCGAGGATTAACAATGTTGTCCATCTCACACAGCAAAAAATTATTGATTTTAGCATGATCAAACTTTGAGGTTTAAGTTGCTTTTATTTAGTGGCGTTCTTTTTATCGGTAAAACGCCAAAAGTTAAAAAATTAAACATCGTTCATTGGAAATTCAAGATTGTTGGCTGAAGGGTGTAAACTCAATAACATTTTGCTGTATAAGATAGGCAGATCTTTAAGAAAAAGATGCTGATGTCAGACTTTGTGCTTCCAAACGGCGACAAAAAAACTACTTCAAAAACAAAAAAAAAACAAAATGAATCATACGAAAGTTGAAACATCCAGTTAAGATGATTCAAAAAAGAAGAAAGAGACTGGTTATAGTGAAAATTTGGAAGATCAATTGTTTATATATTCTTTTTTTATTTTCTTTTTCAGTTGATTGTTATATAATAAAAAACGTCATATATAATAAAAACGTCAGACAGCAAAATGCTTGTTAAAATGCTATCATGCCGTAAAACGCCCCAAAAACTCCCAAACTATAATAAAATTACTTTGGAAAAGTATTATAAAAAACCCAAAAAATAAAAAAAATAAAAATCAAACTTGAAAATGTAACTAGAAACAGTAGCTATAAAAGAGTAAAACTGTAGAGACGGAAAATTTATTATATTAGAATCTAAAACGTCAAACTTGAAAGATGGGACGTGTTACAGACTTCAGAGATAAACGCTTATCAAAAACAATAATTACAAACAGTAACTGAAACGACAAATACTTTATTATAGTAATGCACCGCATAACCTACGCGCCAAAAAGACATCCTATAAAATGATACCTCTCAGCAACTTCCATTTAATCAAACCAAAAAAACAAACGCCAACACTACTAAATAACACTCACTGTAAAGACGCCAAAAAATTAAAAAATCAAAGATAGCTAATATGCTTTCTTGGATATTCAGTATTGTTCTTCGTGAAGTTTCACTAAATAGATTGTTAGGTGAGGAGAGTAAATCATTAAGATTTTGCTGCATGAGATGGACAAATCTTCAAGAAAAAGATACTGATGAAAATCGTATGTCATTTTGTGTTCTTTGTTCTTGAAGAATGCTTGGATGAGGAGAAGAGATCAATGACACTGAAGAGTAGGATGATTATAAAGATGAAGATCAAGATGAAGAAAAAGCGAAAAACCCACCCACACGATATAGATCTATGTCCCCAAACATCCACAAAAAGTCACTTCAACATACGTGCAGGCAAAATAATCAAACCGATGAGTTTGTTAAGTTTTACATAAAATGCCATATATTTCGTGACAGTTCTTCTACTATTAAAGAAGAGAGAGACTGATGACAGTGAAGATTGTGAAGAGAGATCCGATTAGGATTTTTAATTTATTTTCTCCGATTCTATTTTTTTCCCTGTGGTTGTAATATTATTTTACAATTGTAAAACATCAAAATACCACAAACACCAAAATGTATATAAACAATAATAGAACAATGGGCTATCTTGTCTAAAACGCCTTGAAAAACGTCATTCAGAGAGATTTCCTGACCCCATGGGGTTCTAATGGCATACAATTTGAAAAACGCCATAAACGCCAAAATGTTAATACAATGAAACCATTAAAACGCCATTAATTATTGAATTTGGTTAACGCCAAAAATCTTAAACCCCAAAAATAAAACAATATTGTGAAAAGCGGAACTTGAAAAGCAGAAGATAAAATGACAAAAAAGCCAATACGCCCTAATTATATCTCGTGCCACGTGTTGGGCCAGAATGCGTTCTCACCGTTCTCACAATTTTAAGCGTTTTCTCCTAATCCCGTATATATATATATATATAGGGAGAAGATCATGCGAGAACCATCTCTTATTGCGAGAACCAATGTGAACACAACCAAAAATGCCTAAAAATAGCAAAAAATCACACAAAATATTTTTTTTTGAATTTTTTAATATTTTTTATAAAAAAATCGCTACTTTTCGAAGCAAAAAAAAAAAATTAAATTTTTTTTTTTGGCTTCTAAAAGTAGCGATTTTAACATAAAAATATTAAAAAATTCAAAAAAAAAAATTTAGATTTTTTTTAGATTTTTTTAGGTTTTTTGGGGGTTTAGTTTTTAGCATTTTAGCTTGTGGGGGGGGGGGGGGTTAGGTTTTTGGGGGGGTGGGGGTTTAGGTTTTGGGGTGGGGGGGGGGGGGTTAGGTTTTTTTTTAGCATTTAGCTTGGGGGGGGGGGGTTAGGTTTTTTTTTTGGGGGGGGGGGGGGTGGGGGGGTTTAGGTATTTTTGGGGGGGGGGGGGGGGCGGGTGGGGGTTAGGTTTTTTTTAGCTATTTTAGGTTTTTTTAGCTATTTAAGTTGTGTTCACAATAAAGGTGGTTCTCGCATGAGCTCCTCCCTATATATATATATATATATAGGTAAAGAGTATGGTACAAATATGGTTATCCTACATTATGTACGCTATATTGTGAGCCGTACACGTGTCCTGATTCAGTTGTGTTTAAGAAGGTTAAATCAGACAATTAACCTAACCATCAGAAGGCAAATTCGTCTCTTCATTCATTCAGCGAGAAGTTCGTTACACTGATATCCCGGTAATTATTATTCAAATCAGTTTCAAATTTTCCATAATTCACAATCTGCAGTTTTCGTTCGTACGTGATAGGGTTTCATTCAATTTGTCTATTTTCGATGGATCCACAGAGTAGCACTGGACGAACAGAAGATGATTTTGAAGAAAATCGACCGATCGGTGATCATGCTCAATTATCTGCTTATCAGAGAGTTTCGATTGAGGATGTTTTAAATCCGCGACCTGCAAATCCAATTCCAATTCCAGGTTCAAGTTCAAGTGCTGCAAACGAGATTTCTATTGGTAATTATGTTAATTCAGATATCTAAATTGTTCGTATAATTGTTTTTTGTTTAATCGTAGCATTGTTGTAGCTGTTTTTGTAGTTTGAATGTTTGATTACACTTTTGTATTTTTTTGAGAACAACATGTTTAACTTCGCATGTTATTACTCTTTACAATTCGCATTTGGTTTGTTTTTTTTGTAATTTCGCATTTGATTATGTAATAAATCGCACATGTAATTCAATTAATCAATATCATCATTTCGCATGTATTGATCAGATGATTCGCATGTGGTTTATTTGACTTTTTTATGTTTTTTTTTTCGATTGATGTAGATGAAAGGGTTTACACTCCGGAGGTTCAGGCATCAGCTACACCTGTTGTTGGAATGCAATTTACCTCCATTGAATAAGCATATGCGTTTTATCAATCATATGCTAAGTTAGCTGGTTTTTCTATTCGGAAAGGTGGCGAAGTATACAGCGGTGGTATAATCAAAACTAAGTATTTTGTTTGTTCTAAAGAGGGACATAAGCCTGTGTGTATTGATGATAATTCCAAGTCAAAAAAGCAATTCAAAACAAGGAACAGGGGGACTATTAGGACCGGATGCAAAGCTCAACTTATGATTTGCAGTGTGGACGGTAGATTATATACAGTCAAGAGATTTGTTGATGGTCATAACCATAAGTTTGTTTGTCAAAATGACATTCACATGCTCCCAGCTTACAGACAATTGTCAGATGTCCAGGAGGAGATGGTATGGGAACTAGGCACTTTAAACCTTGGTCCTGTCAAAGCTTTCCATATAATGAGGAAACGTTATGGTGGTTTCGAGAACGTTGGTGCCACGGTTGATGATTGCAAAAATTTTAGGAAGCGAATAAACAGCTATATAGGAGAGTATGACGCTGACATGGTTATAAATAGGATGACTGATAAAAAAGAATATTTAGCTGATTATTCGTTTGAATACTCTGTTGATGATGGCAAACGTTTAACTGGGTTGTTCTGGGCTGATGGTTTATGCAAGCTTAACTATATGGAATTTGGCGATGTGATATCGTTCGATGCAACCTTCAAGACAAACAGGTAACTGTTTCAAAGACAAACATGTTTTGTTACTGATTTTTCGCATGTTTTGTCTGCTAATGAGGGTTCAATATTGCAAGTGTAGACAACAGAGTGGTGTTGAATATATCGCATGCCTTTTCCCCCTGGTTTCGCATTTGATTTTTATTAATTCGCATATAATAAATGTGATTTCGCATTTGTTGTTCAGGTACAAGATGGTGTTTGTTCCGTTCACAGGCATTGACAACCACTGTCAGAATGTAACACTCTCAGCTGGGTTGTTGGCATCAGAGAGTATTGAATCATATAAATGGCTTCTAAATTCATTTTTAAAGTCATTTGGTCGGCAGCCTAATGTTGTAGTGACGGATCAAGACCCTGCTATGAAACAGGCTATTGAGGAGGTTTTCCCTATTAGCAGACACAGATTGTGTATGTGGCACATAATGAAAAAAGTGGCAGATAAGGTAGAGCATGCAACATTTTTGTGTTTTTGTTGGTGTTATTTTTTATTATTATTGTTTTTTGTAATAGACTGATATAAAATGCATTTATTGTTAAAGGTTGGGCACGAGTTGTGCAACAATGATGAGTTTAAAAGGAGGATGGGCGACATTGTTTGGACCGATTCGATTGAGCCCGAAGAATTCGAGAGACAATGGAAGTTGGTGATGATTGAGTTTGGTCTTACTGAAAACAAATGGATTGATGATATGTTTGGGATGAGATCCATGTGGATTCCGGCTTTTTACCGGCATGAGCCAATGTCAGGTCTTATGAGAACAACTTCAAGATCAGAGAGTGAGAACCATTTTTTTTGTCAGCTTGCTAATTCACAACTCACACTCGTAGAGTTTATGAATCATTTTGATGGGGCAATGGATGTTCAAAGGTTCAATCATAGAAAAAATGATCATATTTCAAGATATACTGAGCCAGCTGATTGGAGTCGAACTACATTGGAAAAAGATGCTGCTAAGATCTACACCAGGTCTATATTTTTTGATCAGCAATCAGAGATTCATGGAACAATTTCCGAATGTTTGCCGATGGACACCAAAGTTGAAGGTCCACGTATCAGAATATTGTTGAAGGATTTTAAAGCACATGGTGATGGTTTATTGGAGGTATTTTTCATGTTTTTTTTAGATATGCGAATTTTTTTACATTACATATGCAATTTTAGTTTATTTACTTTACATTAACTTTTTAGAAATGCGAAATTGTTATGTTCCACATGCGATATTAATTTTACTTACTTACATGATTATTTAAACATGCGAAATTGTTATCTTTATACATGCGATTTTAAATCTTATTATTATTTTTTTTTTGGTTATTTTTGCTAGGTGTGGTTCAAGAATCTTGAAAATGATGTAACTGCACAGTGTAGCTGTTTGCGTTTTGAGCAGTATGGGCTGCTATGTAAACACATCTATTTCTTTTTCAAGATGTTTGGTGTTAAAGAAATTCCAAACAAATATGTTACGAAGAGATGGACGAAGGATGTGGTGCCCAATGAGTTAAATGTGAAGTATAATCTAAATATTGGTGGTAAGGATGTGCAACACAAGGCTAAACGGATTGCTCGTGAAATCATTCATACAGGGGAGTATTTGGTTAGTAATTTGATTTCTGACCTTGATCAACTTGTTTTAGTGAGGGATCAAATGATGCAGCTTAAAGAGAGAGTTGATCAGAGTCGCATAACCAAGCAACTTGATCCAAAATTTGACCGATTTTCAAAGTTGATTGGTTATCAACAACCAGTAACTAATGCTCCCCCTACTGTTCGTGTGCCGGCTGGTATAAGAAACAAAGGCCGCGGCTCGCATAGAAGGATTTTATCTAAGAAGGAACAAATGATCAGCCGCAAAGGGAAAAGGTCAAGGACATGTAGTGTATGCAATGTAAAAGGTCATGACATTCGGACTTGCGAGGAGCTGAAAGCCAAACAACAAGGTAAACAGCAAAAAAAGAAGAAAAAGGGTGTCCAGATTGAAGATGGTTTGAGAGACAAAGACAATGAGGGTGAAGACGACGAAGAGGAAGATGACTTTGAAGATTACATTAGTGATGATGGATCCGAAGAAGATCAGTGGGAAGAGGTGTTTGGAGATGAAGATGACGAGGATGAGTAATGTTTTTTTAAATGTAAATGCGAATTTACACGGAACACGTGCGATTTTTATATTCATTTATGTATATCATTTTTCACATGCGATTTTAGTATTATAAACATGCGATTTTATATGCATCAGTTTATATTTATTTATACGATTTTTCACATGCGATTTCTCCTTTAATACATGCGATTTTGAGTTATCTTGTTTTTTTTATGTTATTGTGGCAAAGATCCCTAATTCATTCATGCGATTTTAAATTATATTAAAGCATAAGATTTGTTCAAAACATATATCCAAAATAATAGTTATTGTTTAACACAGCCACAACCACAAAAGGATTAAAAATATAAATTAGTTACTTGAAGAAATGATTTTGTCACGTGCAGAAGAGCTGAACTTCATCTTCTCCTTCACAGTGTTTAGAGCATCTGTTAGGAAAGAGAAGGCCAAGTCATCAGATCGAGATTACTCCATTAGGTGATCCAAAGCTCTGTCTCTGAATGTTGATGGTGGTTCTTTAAGTAGTTTTTCCCATACTTCTTGATTGTTCTTGATTTGTTCAAGGATTTTGCCCTGCACATCAAGAATCAGATGAGAAGAGGTGACATCAGTGCTTGAAAATAGTTCTTTGATTGCAATGGTTTTGATTTTTTCTATAGCTTCAGATGCCATTTTTGTTTGTCTGTGTTTTTGTGTGTGTTTTATTTGGTCTTCTATGTCTTAATATGGAAGGTAGTTATCAAGGTTTTTTATATTAATATAGTAAATTTATTATATAGGTAGGGTGGTAAGTTCAGTAGTATTCATTGTAAAATTCATCATTACATGTCAAATTATAGTCACATCGTTAATAAATTAAGTTTTTGTATATAAAATAATATCATTTTTAGTTTTTAAGATTAGTAGTTTTTTTTTTTTTTTTTTTTTTGTATTTTTATTACAAAGTATTTTTTTTTAAGTTTTTTTTTTGCACTCTTCCTGATTCGAAATCGCACTTGATTCGAAAGTAATTCGCAAACTGTAAGAAACAAACATTTAAATATCTTTTTCTATGATATCGCATGTGTAATTTATCTGAAATCGCAAACTATGAAGAGATTTTGTAAGGGTTTGAAAACGCATGTGCATTATCCTGAAATTCGCAAACTATATGAAATCTCAAAGAATTCTTAACTTTTTTACTGATATCGCACATGCATCCCATGAATTCGCAAACTATATGAAATGTCAAAGAATTCTTTTTTATACCGAATTTGTATTTGTATTGTCGACGTTTTCGCACATGATTTGACAAACTGTATCATATTCTTCTATAGTCAGTGCATACAGAATTTCTAAATTCATCAGAAGTTCATTTTCTCAGAAGAATTTGGTGAATAGGAATCGATCGTTTTGGTGAATAAGAATCGATCGATTTTTTGTTAATTGTTATAATTTCGTTTTTGGTTTTGATTTAGGATCTTTCGTTATATTTTTGAGGTTTTGTTTGCCGTTATCAGGTGTTTTGATCTTAAATTTGACGTTTTTAACCTTGGCGGTTTCTTTTTATGAATCCTATGTTGATAAATTTAATAGAAAAATGCGCTGTTTAAGGAAGATGATACGACGGTTGTAGACGACGCGTACATAATGTACGATTAGAGTATTTGTATGATAACCGGCCTCTCTCTCTCTCTCTCTCTCTATATATATATATATATATAATTGCCTGCTAAAATTAGAACCACCTCGAGTTGTAAGAACCGTGAGAACTACTTGATCCGGGGCGAGGTGGATTTTTTTTCATAAACGTAGATGCGTGTATTATAAACACATTTGTAAAAAAAATTCAAAAAAAAAATGTCGTGTGTGTAGTTTTGAGCACCACAAGTTTGTGTTTACGGGTATCGTAAATTTTCCGGTTAAATTTACGGTAGCCGTAAACACAAACTTGTGGTGCTCAAAACCGGAAAATTTACGGTACCCGTAAACACAAACTTGTGGTGCTCAAAACTACACACACGTCATTTTTTTTTGAATTTTTTTTACAAATGTGTTTATAATACACGCATCTACGTTTATGAAAAAAAAATTTCGTCCACCTCGCCCCGTACGGTGTAGTTCTCACGGTTCTTATAACTCGAGGTGGTTCTCATTTTAGCGGTTCCCTATATATATATATATAGGGCAATGCTCTACAAGAAACCCCATTTTTTTAGGAAACTTAGCAAACTCAACTTGTGGCCTACATCTATCCACGTATCCCATAGTCATCTCATCTTCCTTTTTGCATACAAGGGTATATCAGTAATTCACCCAACCTAAGATCTTTTCCCAATTTGATTTAACATTATCAATTAATGTCCGTCAACTCAATTGTACAAATCACCAAACCCCATATTTCTTTTAGATTATTTCATTTTACATCTTCTTTAACATCTTCTCCATTAACATCTTGTTAATAAAAAAGATCAAACTCTCTCTTTCTTATTTCACTTTCTTATCCTTGTTTTTTGTATCATTTTTCCTGATGAAGAAATCCAACATTTTACCAATCAAATTTTGACCGAAATGAAGAACAAAAATCAGATCGATCAATCCCTGATGAAGAACGTGGTTTTGTGATGAAGATGTTAATATATGAAGTCAGATCCACGTGAAAACCCCTTCCAGATCTTGTTCCATTCCCGTTTAGATCTCGTTTGTCCACATGTTTCATAATGTTGTTACAGATCTGGATATTTGTGAGTTTTTTACACTTTTTAAGTTTATATAAAATATGATTTGTATATGTTGTTTCAGATCTTGATATTTGTGAGTTTTTACACTCTTTTAGTTTTATGCAACATATGTTTTCATATATGTTTGATTCTGGGTATTTCGTATGGATTTTTCTGATTTTGTGGAGTTTATGTTAGTTGATAACTTGATCATGTAGGTATGAAATTTTGAAAGATGATTATAATTTACGGTTCTATTATTTTACACTTAAATATTTGAACCAATAAAATATTGAATTTAAAAATGTTATAGGTATGGACTTATAGATTACAAATTACAGTTTGTATAATTCCAACCGTTATTGTGAAACACGAACAACCGTTAATGTTCGTATAGATTACAAATTATAGACCGTTAATGTTTCGTATTTTAGATCTTTAATGTTTATGTCATTATCTTCATTTGTGTCCTTATTTGATGTTGTTTTCTCATTTTCAGCCGTTACACTTGCTGAATGAAAAAACCATGGTTATGAATGTGTTAATAGTTATGTCTGGTTAACGACTTAACGGTTATCTTATCTTTTTGTTATTAGGATGGTGATGGATACAAGGGAAACAAGATCCAATTCTCGGGACCATTGGTTTTGTCAAACGTGGATCAGATGCTTAAGGATCATGACCATGTTTATGTTACAGCACAACACAACTAACACGTGTTATAGTTTGAACTTCCGGACATCTGTTTTTAGAAACGAAAAGCCAAGTTTGTCTTACAACACAACCAACGTAACACGTGTTATAGTCTGAACTCCTGTTTCACAGCTAAGCCAAGTTTGTCTTACAGCGCAACCAACGTAACACGTGTTATAGTCTGAACTCCTGTTTCACAGCTAAACCATAGTAACATGTTATAGAGACATGTATTAGGGTATGACGATGTATTAGAGACATGTATTAGGGTATGACGAATTAATTGCAGGTTTTTAGTTCTGTGTACTTTGTTAGTTGTTGTTTCAGTTGTGTAAGATTAATTTACAGGTTTTTATTTTTGTGTTAAAAAGTTATGCTTGGTTTGGTTGCTTGTTTGGGCTTTTAATCTGAATAGTAACTGTTTTTTGTTGGTTTGGTTGCTTTGTTTGGGGCTTTTGATCTGAATAGTAACTGTTTTGGAAACCACTAGCTTATACATGACACCATGATGGGTTAAACCAAGATTATAACAGAGGCTTAACACATGTTATCCCAGGTATACGGTGTTACAACATTAACTTGTATGTTCCATATTAACTTGTACACGTGTTACGATCAGTATATGCACATCATGGTGTTTTGCAAACCACTTTCATATACATGAATACAAGTCGGGTTATAATGGATGCTTTACATGTTATCATATGTATACAAGAGGGGTTACAACAAGATTACGATATTAACTAAGCTCACTATTAAACTCAATCGCCCTCGTCGACTGTTTTCTCCTTTTGTCATTAAGCAATTACATGTTCCGAACAGACAAATTGTAACACATGTTAGATCAGTGTATACACATCATGGTGTTTTGTAAACCACGGGGTTATTAACTTGTACACGTGTTACGATCAGTACATGCACAACATGGTGTTTTGCAAACTACTTTCATATACATGAATACAAGTCGGGATGAATACAAGTCGGGTTATAATGGATGCTTACATGTTATCATATGTATACAAGTGGGGTTACAACAAGATTACGATATTAACTAAGCTCACCATTAAACTGATCGCCCCCGTCGACTGTTTTCACCCTTGTCACATGTTAAGCAATTACATGTTCCGGACAGAAAAAGTGTAACACATGTTAGATCAGTGAATACATGTCAGGTTACAAAAAGATTATAACAGAGGCTTAACACATGTTATACATTCCAAAATGTGCAAAACAAATGACCCGTTTCATATTATATATTCCAAAATTACCGGTACATGTGTTGCCATAAAATGGCTCGTTTCATATTACACGTTATATACTTACTTGTACATTTATTACTTGTACAAGTTTTACGCTCAGTATCCACATTATCGGATATTTTAAACATCATGGTGTTCTGTTACAGCATGAACCACCAACACATGTTATAAATGAACGAAGACTTCTTTTCCAAAGGATGTGACTTATTCGATTAGTCGATTAGTTGATTATGCATTTATGCAGCAGCTTAATCTTCTTGAAAGTAGAGGTGTACAAATATCCGGTTCTGGAACTGAACCCGGAACAGACCCGATTTAGAAACCAGTTTTTAACCCGGGACCGATCCGATATGGTAACTGGTTTTGTAACACGGGACTGATCCGGTATACAAACTGGTATGTATAGGAACTGGTTTGAAAATCCTTCTGCTGAAAACAGTTAAAACCGAACCGAACTGGTCAAAAACTTGTAGAAAAAACGGCGCTATGTTAGGGCAAAAACTGGTTTTGACTTTCATTTACCCAAACCTCTACTTGAAAGCTCACTGAATTTCTGTAAATCTAATAAAAAAATTTGCAGAAATTATTCATGATTCTTTTATCTAAATGTCAGGGAATTTGTAATTAAGTTTGTAACTTTAGTGTTTGTTTGAATTACAGGGTTCCAGGCCACCACTGCCTACCATTGATACCGGTGCAGGATCGAATGCTACAACTCCATGTTCTTCCCAAAAACCGAGCCCATCGTCTTCATCATTCCCTACCCCGATCCCATGTTATAATAGAAGTCTTAACACATGTTATAATAGATGCTTAACACACGTTATATCAGGTTTACTCTGTTGTTATTAAGTTACTATTGGAGTTTATTCATCCATTCTGGAAGTCTTTACACACGTTATAATAGATGATTAACACCCGTTATACATTTCAGTCGCTTAACACATGGTACAGTATGTATATACACATCATGGTGCTTTGGAAACCAATAGCTTATACATGACACCATGTTAGGTTAAACCAAGATTATAACAGAGGCTTTACACATGTTATCCCAGGTATACGGTGTTACAATATTAACTTATATGTTCCATATTAACTTGTACACGTGTTACGATCAGTATATGCGCATCATGGTGTTTTGCAAACCACTTTCATATACATGAATACAAGTCGGGTTATAATGGATGCTTACATGTTAGGGTTACAACAAGATTATGATATTAACTAAGCTCACCATTAAACTCATCGCCCCCGTCGACTGTTTTCACCCTTGTCACATGTTAAGCAATTACATGTTCCGAACAGACAAATTGTAACACATGTTAGATCAGTATAGACACATCATGGTGTTTTGTAAACCACTAGCTTATACATGAATACATGTCAGGTTACAAAAAGATTATAACAGACGCTTAACACATGTTATACATTCCAGAATGTGCAAAACAAATGACCCGTTTCATATTATATATTCCAAAATTACCGGTACATGTATTACCATAAATGGCTCATTTCATATTACACGTTACATATTAACTTGTACAAGTTTTACGCTCAGTATCCACATTATCGGATATCTTAAACATCAACAAAAATAAAATAGATATTACTTGTTTTTTTTAACTAACAAAAGGTTAACACGCGTTATATATCATTCTAACAGGGGCTTAACCCATGTTATACACGTGTTACGATCAGTATATGCACATCATAGTGTTTTGCAAACCACTTTCATACACATGAATACAAGTCGGGTTACAACAAGATTACAATGGTAGAGGCGCCCGAATTTGTACCTCTACTGTTACAGTTTCTATTGAAGTTTATGCATCCATTCTGGAAGTCTTAACACATGTTATAATAGAGGCTTAACACACGTTATATCAGGTTTACTCTGTTGTTATTAAGTTACTATTGGAGTTTATTCATCCATTATGGAAGTCTTTACACACATTATAATAGATGCTTAACACACGTTATACATTTCAGTCGCTTAACACATGTTACAGTATGTATATACACATCATGGTGTTTTAGAAACCAATAGCTTATACATGACACCATGTTAGGTTAAACCAAGATTATAACAGAGGGTTAACACATTTTATCCCAGGTATACGGTGTTACGATATTAACTTGTATGTTCCATATTAACTTGTACACGTGTTACGATCAGTATATGCACATCATAGTGTTTTGCAAACCACTTTCATACACATGAATACAAGTCGGGTTACAACAAGATTATAATGGTGGAGGCACCCGTATTTGTACCTCTACTGTTACAGTTACTATTGAAGTTTATGCATCCATTCTGGAAGTCTTAACACATGTTATGATAGAGGCTTAACACACGTTATATCAGGTTTACTCTGTTGTTATTAAGTTACTATTGGAGTTTATTAATCCATTATGAAAGAGGCTTAACACACGTTATACCTGTGTCAGTATGTATATACACATTTGTTATATTGCCTAAACATCCACAAATCTCAACAAAACAGGTTCATAACAAAAACAAATTAACAGAATCTTGAACAACTTCATCTTAATTAAAGAAACAAGAATCATAAGTGGGACACCTCATCCACCAAATGTCACACCCCGACCGCGTATAACAACGAACCGCGGCAGAAACGCCGGGGAGTGATCGCGACAGAATTAATTGTTTCATAACCATGGCATACAAAGTTTTATTTATTTATTAAACAAGGGTGTTACATTGTCTTGAACAGTAAACAAAAGAGTTTATAACATAATTAAACAAGTCTATCTTCGTTTTTAGTCTCTAAGGCACAGGTCCGCCCTAGTGTCATGATCAACGTCCTTCGGAAAAGCTCCTGAAAACACATGTGAAAATAGGTACGTCAGCATAAAAATGCCTGTGAGATACATAGGTTTGTGAAAATAGGATTCATGACTTGTATTTTAGAAAATGTTTAGTCATGAACCTTGTAATTTGCTTTGTCTTGTAAATCATTTGAAAAACGATAAGATCAGTTGATATGTATAAGTAAATGTAAGGTTAAATGAATAACCATGTAAAAATGAGTTTGTATAAGATAAGTTGGTTGTAAAACAATGTCTTATGAAAAGTATGTTATTTGTATAAAATGTTATATGTTTCAAACTGAAATGATTCAAATAACGTTACGCTATGTAATATTATACAAACACTTATATATAGGAAGTACCAGCGGCGTATCCACCATGTTTGTATCATATTACACACATATCGTTACTTAATCACTTAATCAAACCAAACCATCAAGATGTAAAATGTTCATGTACAAACCAATTGTCAAATGTTATTGTGTAAACTATATCAAAATGTCTATGTCCAATGTAAACCACCAAATGTGTATATCAATGTCAAAATGTTTATGTTCAATGTAGATCATGTAATGTGTAACCAAAATGTCATGTATGGTAAGTGAAATGTATCAACTAAACCATATGTAAAATGCACAACAACAAGGTATTGAAGTAAAACACAGTTTAAATCAAAGTCATGTTGTGTGTAACAAATGCATGCTATACTGATACAAACATTTATGCGGTATTGTTAAAATGCATACATCCAAGCCTTGAGACTGAGGCGATAAACCCTTAAACAAATTAAAGATTTATCTAAATTATGTATATCGAATTCGGTCATTCCTTTCTGTCCCCTTTCCCTGGGATGTCCGGAACGGGAGTTGTCAATTCCTATGGTACCACTACCTACTAACGAACGGCGTAATTAATGTTAATGAATGTATTGTTCCATGTTAAACAAACCAAATGTCATACCAAAACTGTAAGCATGTGATGCACTAAGTATGTAATCAAATGAACATACATAGCGTGAAAATGTAATGTAAAACGATGTACTAAGTAATGCACACAATGGGCACACCTAGCATGAAATGTAATGTAAAACGATGTACTAAGTAATGCACACAATGGGCACACGTAGCATAAAATGTATTGTAAAACGATGTACTAAGTAATGCACACAATGGGCACACGTAGCATAAAATGTATTGTAAAACGATGTACTAAGTAATGCACACAATGGGCACACGTAGCATAAAATGTAATGTAAAACAATGTACTAAGTAATGCACACAATGGGCACACCTAGCATAAGATGTAATGTAAAACAATGTACTAAGTAATGCACACAAATGGGCACACCTAGCATGAAAGGTAATGTAAAACAATGTACTAAGTAATGCACACAAATGGGCACACCTAGCATAAAATGTATTGTAAAACAATGTACTAAGTAATGCACACAATGGGCACACCTAGCATGAAATGTAATGAAATCATGTACTATAATGTACTAACGAACATAGCATGTATATGATGTGAAAACGGAAAGCATTTGAAGTAACAAGTAGGCACATGTGTTCCACCCCAAAACAGTTTGGAAAACAGTAAAAGAGGGGTTCTATGTACTCACTTGAGATTGCTCAGTTGTCTAAAGATGACCACCAAGTAATGCTATAGATCACGGAATCAAACGGCACCTAATATAGGTAACTATGTTAATAAACCGGACCTAAATCGGATGATTGGATAGAATGAGGGTTTGTAAACCAAACGAGTGTAGAGACTCGTGTAATTTGGTTTAACAAAGCCTACATACTAAATGAAACTTAACATAATTGTTTACGACCCATTACGACCCGTTTAGGAAGCTTATGCTACTTTAACGCGTCGTGCGCGTGAAACGCGTTTGGACCGCCTAACTAGCCCTATGACAAGTGTTATATGCCTAAACATGTTACATAATCAGTTATGTGACAAAGGCTTAGGTTACATATGCTTAATTACCAATTATACATGAAAAGGGTATTCCGGTAATTTACCTAAGGCATATAAACTACCTATCATACAACTACTTAAACGATGTGACCATAGGGTATAACCTCGGAAGGTTATTCCCTACCTACTATGGTCACCTAATGTATTTGGTCGGATCCTAATGATCGACCAAACTGGGTTGGGTTCGAAGGTATAGGCGATTTATTAGATCGCCTACCCTACGACCCTAGACAACGTGGTAATCAGTAGGCATAGTCCCAAGGGACTATGACCATCGTGATTACAATCACGTTGCGAAGTTCAAACGAACTTCGCATTGACCATTACTGGTCAACGCTGAAAGTCAAACAAAGTTTGACTTTCTGACTCGAAAAGCAGTAAAATAAGGAAAAGAACGAAAGAATACTTACGAAGGGTCCCCGAATGCTAAACTCGATTAAAAAATCTCAGGTATGAAACAAATGTTTCAACTTAGAGTTTCTCAAATCAAATTTCTAGTGATTATGAACAATGGGGGGTGGGGTATTTATAGTTTTCGTTGAACCGTTAAGATCGTTTCATGGAAAACGTGCCTTAATCCCATCCGTACATTTGTTGCAAAGTTGTGGTGGTTAAAAATGATGTTTATCAGCTGAAAATGCAAGTTGCAAGCATGTGGTTGTGGTTAAAACAGCTGGATCGTGCTGACTGTTCGTTCTAATCTGATCAGACAGGCGGACGCGGCCCGCGTGAGAAAGATCAGAAACTGAGGCGGGCCGCCTGACAGTTGCAGATCAGAAATTACATTTTTGGTCCCTGTTGTGTATTCAGCCCATTTCCGGCACTTCTAAGGCCCGTAAAGACAACTTTAAGGCCCTAAAATATTGCCTAAACATTGTGGACATGAAACATGTTCAAAAATATGTCTGATGTTGGTTCGTTTGGCCGTACGAACGTGATGTTCGCTTAATTACGACGGAATGCGCACAAGCGCGAAAAACGATCCAAATGACACGACGAATGGATTTTTCTTAAGGCGAACACTAAAATATAATATAGTCATGCTCACATAAATTTTTGGATGTCCGGATGTATTCAGAACGTAAGTTATGCGCGAAAATGCAAACTTGTGCACTTTTTGACACTTTTAGTCCCTGAATGACCCAAAAGTTTATTTTAGCACACCGAACCCCTCAAAGCCTATTTCTAAGCTATGTAAAGGATATTTAAGGTGTGTTTAACTTATGGTTATGTTCCGGAATGTTCGTTACAGTTCAAATTGACATACTTTCGCAGTTTGTCATATTTAGTCCCTGTAAACGAATTAACTTGTTTTTGCCATACCAAAGCCTTCAAAACTTATTTCTAAGTTATGTAAAGGTTATTTAAGGTATGTTGAGTATATGTTGATGTTCCGGAGTATTTCTCGCATTAAACTGAGTACGTTTACGCACTAGTTTGCGTATAACTCTCCAGAAAGTGATGTAGAGTTTGAAATTACATAAAAGTCAAAACATGAAAAATGTAAAACATAACAAAACAAACATTGGGATCAAATAACATTGTTTTATTGATAATAGAACTGTTCATAGTGATTACAAGCACAGTTGTTACAGTCTCCCCTACTTGTGGAAATTTCGTCCCGAAATTTATTTAGAGGAAACTCGAGGAAAAAGATGTGGATATTTCGCCTTCATTTGATCTTCGCGTTCCCAAGTAAACTCAGGTCCACGTTTAGCTTCCCAGCGAACTTTGACCAAAGGAATGCGCTTGCGTTTAAGCCACTTGACTTCACGTTCCATGATTTCCACTGGTTTCTCAACAAATTTCAGTGTTTTGCCAACACGAATTTCGTCAAGCGGTATGGAGAAGTTCTCATCAGCTGAACACTTCTTGAGATTGGACACGTGAAAAGTTGGATGAACATTTCCAAGTTCAGGAGGTAACTCAAGTCTGTAGGCTACCTTTCCGATTCTTTCGATGACCTTGAATGGTCCAACGTATCTAGGTGCAAGTTTTCCTTTCTTTCCAAATCTGATCACACCTTTCCAAGGTGAGACCTTAAGTAATACTCGATCACCGACTTGAAATTCCAAGGCTTTGCGTTTTGGGTCCGCGTAAATCTTCTGACGGCTTCTAGCTGCCTGAAGGTTATCACGAACTTTGTTGACCTTGTCAGTTGTCTCTAAAATGAGGGCAGGTCCAGTAATTTGAGCCTCGCCAATCTCATTCCAGCAGACTGGTGAACGACATTTTCGACCATAGAGAGCCTCGAAAGGAGCCATTTTGATGCTGGTGTGATAACTGTTGTTGTAGGAGAATTCAATCAATTTAAGATGTGAATCCCAGCTACCACCAAAATCGATCACACAAGCTCTAAGCATATCCTCCAGAGTCTGGATTGTTCTTTCAGATTGACCATCCGTTTGCAGATGATAAGCTGTGCTCAGATTAAGTTGGGTCCCCATAGCAGATTGCATGGTTCTCCAAAAATGAGAAGTGAAACGAGCATCTCTGTCAGAAATGATGTTCAAAGGAACACCATGTCGAGCCACAATTTCATCTACATAGATTTGAGCAAGTCTGTCAGCAGGAAAATCCTCACGGATTGGCAAGATATGTGCTGACTTTGTAAGACGATCAACGACTACCCAGATGGCATCATGACCTTTCTTAGTGCGTGGAAGTTTGGTAACGAGATCCATAGTAATGTTTTCCCATTTCCAAACCGGGATCTCTGGTTGCTCCAATAAACCAGATGGACGCTGATGTTCAGCCTTAACCTTAAGACAAGTAAGGCATTTTGATACGTATAAGGCAATGTCTTTCTTCATACCAGGCCACCAATAGTGAATACGAAGATCCTTATACATTTTATCTGAGCCCGGATGAATAGAATAGCGAGACTTATGGGCTTCATCCATAAGCAAGGTACGAAGATCATCCTGGCTTGGGACCCACAAACGGTCCATGAAGTAATATGATCCATTGTCCTTCAGTTCCAAAGCAGGTGTTATGTGATAAGGAAATTCCTTATCCATCAAACCTTGTGAAACACAAAATTGTTGAGCTTGAGAAATGCGTGCTTGAATATCAGATCGAGCTTGAATAACAGATTGAACACGAACACAATGAAGCTTAGTACGTTCCTTACGACTCAATGCATCAGCTACGACATTCGCCTTACCAGGATGGTAGCGAATTTCGCAGTCATAGTCGTTTAAAAGCTCAACCCAACGTCGTTGCCTCATGTTGAGTTCTTTCTGATTGAAGATATGCTGAAGACTTTTGTGGTCAGTGAAAACCACACACTTTGTACCGTACAAATAGTGTCTCCAGATCTTTAGAGCGAAAACAACTGCACCCAACTCAAGATCATGAGTGGTGTAGTTCTTCTCATGAATCTTCAACTGCCTCGATGCATAGGCTATGACTTTGTTCCTTTGCATCAGAACACAACCAAGACCCAATTTCGATGCATCACAATACACAACAAAATCATCATCACCCTCAGGCAATGATAGAACAGGCGCATCGCAAAGCTTCTGCTTCAAGTGTTGAAAAGCTTCCTCTTGTTTGATTACCCAATAAAAGGGCATTTTCTTCTGAGTTAGAGCAGTTAGAGGAACTGCAATCTTCGAGAAGTTTTCTATGAAGCGGCGGTAATAACCCGCTAGACCAAGAAAAGAACGAACTTCAATAGGAGTAGAAGGTGTATCCCAATCCTTAACCGCACTGATCTTGGAGGGATCTACATGAATACCCCGTTCGTTGATAACATGCCCCAAAAATTGAACTTCTTTAAGCCAAAATTCGCATTTGGAGAATTTGGCGAAAAGTTGCTCTTTCTTTAGGAGTTCTAGGGTAAGACGAAGATGTTGCTCGTGATCAGCTCGCGTCTTAGAGTAAATCAAGATGTCGTCAATAAAAACAATGACGAACTGATCCAAATAAGGTTTGCAGACCCTATTCATTAAGTCCATGAAAACAGCAGGAGCATTAGTCAAACCGAATGGCATGACTGTGAACTCATAATGCCCATAACGAGTACGGAATGCTGTTTTCGGAATGTCTTCTTCTTGCACCCGAAGTTGATGATATCCGGAACGTAGATCAATCTTCGAAAAATAAGAAGCGCCTTGTAACTGATCAAAGAGATCATCGATGCGAGGTAGGGGATATCGATTCTTGATGGTAAGCTTGTTAAGCTCACGATAATCGATACACATCCTAAAGGATCCATCCTTCTTCTTGACAAAAAGAACGGGAGCACCCCAAGGTGAAAAGCTAGGACGGATAAAACCTTTATCAGGGAGCTCCTGAAGCTGCTTAGACAACTCTTGCATCTCAGATGGTGCAAGACGATATGGAGCTCTGGCAATGGGATTTGCACCAGGTACGAGATCAATACGGAACTCGACTTGGCGTGCTGGAGGTAGACCAGGTAAATCTTCAGGGAACACTTCAGAATAATCCCGAACGACAGGAATATCTGAAATAGACTTACCCTTGCCTTTATCTTCTGTAACATGTGCTAAGAAAGCCACATAGTTCTTCTGCAGATACTTCCGAGCTTTAAAACAAGACATAAGTTTGAGACCACCGGTAGGCTTCTCACCTTGAACCTGCAGGATCTCGCCTGTCGAAAGTGGCACACGAACAATCTTCTTAGAACAAACTATCTCTGCGTGATGCTTGGATAACCAATCCATTCCCACAATAACGTCGAAGCTTCCAAGTTGCATAGGCACGAGGTCAATAGGAAAAAGATGGTCGTTAAGGTTCAACTGGCAGTTGTGAAGAACAGAATTAAGAACAATGGGTTCACCACTAGCAACTTCTACTGTCAAAGGTTTTCCTAGTTTCGTTCTAGACACGCGAAGCATTTGCTCAAAAGATAATGACACGAAACTCTTATCGGCACCAGAATCGAAAAGAACAGATGCAGGCTGATTATTAATAAAGAACGTACCGTTCACCACATTATCATCCGCCTGCGCCTCTTGGGCATTCATGTTAAAGACTCGGCCTCGAGCCGGAGCCTGATTCTGGTTCTGGTTCGCCAGTCTTGGGCACCGATTCCTATAGTGGGTCAGATCCCCACAATTGTAACAAGCACCTGGTGGGTATTGTGGTCGTGCAGCTTGACCCTGTTGCGGAGCAGGAGGCTGTGCAACTTGTTGAGCCGGGTTTTGAACTGCGCGATTCTGAGCAAACCGACAAACCTCGGCAAGATGACCTGACTTCCCACAGCTAGTACAGAAACGACACTGATGTTGCGGCTGATGGTGACTGTTACATCTATTGCACAAAGGTGCATTCCCTGTATAGGGTTTCTTTGCTGAAAGTTGTGCGGGTTGGTTGAGAGCTGCCTGATTAGCTTGGGCAGTGATAGCAAAATTTTGGGAAGCCTTACGCTTCCTTGACCTCTTAGAAGAACCAGAGTTCTTTCCATTCAAGTTTTGACCTTTCTTGCTATCACCCTTGTCAGCCGACTGTTTCTTGCCCTTATCACCCTTCCTGTGTAACTTGTTCTTCCTGATCTGCGACTCAGTCAGCGTCGCTGATAACTCGATTGCCTGACGGAGTGTGGCAGGGTTACTACCAGTAAGAATATCTTGTACCGAGTCAGGTAGGCCGTCGATGTATCTCTCGATAGCCTTGTCGAGTGGGGTAACCATAGTCGGGCAAAGCAGACTCAACTCTTCAAACCGATCAGTATAAGCCCTGTGCTCACCACTATCTTGCTTCAAATCATCAAATTCCTTCTCCAAAGCTCGCTGCTCATGACGAGGACAGAATTCCCTCATCATAAGGGCTCTAAGCTCAGCCCATGTCTGTGCAAGAGCAACTTCTGCACCCCTGTCTCTCATAATCCCGTTCCACCATGTCAAAGCCCTCTTCTGAAATACGCTCGAAGCAAACTCGACTTTGCGATTATCCGGACATTGCACGTGGCGGAAAGTATTCTCACTGCTCTCGAACCACTGAAGAAGCCCAGTCGCTCCTTCAGAACCACTAAACTTGAGTGGTTTAGCCTGATTAAAATCCTTGTATTTGCATGGAACATTGTTGTTATTGTTGGCTTGGTTCCATTGAGCAAAGAGATTTGGAAATTGAGCAGCCATCTGCTGCGCAATAATTTCTGCCAGCTCGGCAGTTGCTATCAGATTGTCGCGTCGAGGAGGCATTCTAAAAGAGGAAAACATGAAAGGAAACGAGTGAGATGATTGGATGAAAAGAATGAGATGATAAAAACAAGAATTGCAAACAGCATAGATGGTGGTCATTCGTCCGTATCACAAAGCAAACAAACGACACACAGTGACTAATCAAAGTAAATGGATCAAAAATAATGTATAATGAAGACATGCTCGCCTATAAGTGAACACTCATCCCAGGAATTCCCAGGTAAGCACAACTGGTCTCGCGTCTGATGAGATGTTTACGAAGTGCTTGCCTAGACAGAAAACCCAGAATACAGGCATTCACCCTTCCAGTTTGCACATGTTCACATTATTTAAAACCCAAAAAGTTTGACGGGATTTTTGAAAATTTGAAGGCACAAGGCCAAAAACCAAACTGAAAAGGGTTCAAAACCTTATAACAGAGGGTTCAAAACCATACAATTGAGGGTTCAAAACCTTGTAATAAATCATTCAAAAACAGATGATTGTTTTTCAAAAATCGATTCGGAAAATTTGGTTCTTGTTTTGATAATCACCTAAGGATAGGTGATGTACATGTTTTAAGATCTAAACACAAGATAACTCGTGTTAGGGTCCTAGAAAAGTTATAGTCTAGGTCAAAGCATTACTAATAACCTAATTCCCTATAACCATTGGCTCTGATACCAACTCTTCTGTCACACCCCGACCGCGTACAACAACGAACCGCGGCGGAAACGCCGGGGAGTGATCGCGACAGAATTAATTGTTTCATAACCATGGCATACAAAGTTTTATTTATTTATTAAACAAGGGTGTTACATTGTCTTGAACAGTAAACAAAAGAGTTTATAACATAATTAAACAAGTCTATCTTCGTTTTTAGTCTCTAAGGCACAGGTCCGCCCTAGTGTCATGATCAACGTCCTACGGAAAAGCTCCTGAAAACACATGTGAAAATAGGTACGTCAGCATAAAAATGCCTGTGAGATACATAGGTTTGTGAAAATAGGATTCATGACTTGTATTTTAGAAAATGTTTAGTCATGAACCTTGTAATTTGCTTTGTCTTGTAAATCATTTGAAAAACGATAAGATCAGTTGATATGTATAAGTAAATGTAAGGTTAAATGAATAACCATGTAAAAATGAGTTTGTATAAGATAAGTTGGTTGTAAAACAATGTCTTATGAAAAGTATGTTATTTGTATAAAATGTTATATGTTTCAAACTGAAATGATTCAAATAACGTTACGCTATGTAATATTATACAAACACTTATATATAGGAAGTACCAGCGGCGTATCCACCATGTTTGTATCATATTACACACATATCATTACTTAATCACTTAATCAAACCAAACCATCAAGATGTAAAATGTTCATGTACAAACCAATTGTCAAGTGTTATTGTGTAAACTATATCAAAATGTCTATGTCCAATGTAAACCACCAAATGTGTATATCAATGTCAAAATGTTTATGTTCAATGTAGATCATGTAATGTGTAACCAAAATGTCATGTATGGTAAGTGAAATGTATCAACTAAACCATATGTAAAATGCACAACAACAAGGTATTGAAGTAAAACACAGTTTAAATCAAAGTCATGTTGTGTGTAACAAATGCATGCTATACTGATACAAACATTTATGCGATATTGTTAAAATGCATACATCCAAGCCTTGAGACTGAGGCGATAAACCCTTAAACAAATTAAAGATTTATCTAAATTATGTATATCGAATTCGGTCATTCCTTTCTGTCCCCTTTCCCTGGGATGTCCGGAACGGGAGTTGTCAATTCCTATGGTACCACTACCTACTAACGAACGGCGTAATTAATGTTAATGAATGTATTGTTCCATGTTAAACAAACCAAATGTCATACCAAAACTGTAAGCATGTGATGCACTAAGTATGTAATCAAATGAACATACATAGCGTGAAAATGTAATGTAAAACGATGTACTAAGTAATGCACACAATGGGCACACCTAGCATGAAATGTAATGTAAAACGATGTACTAAGTAATGCACACAATGGGCACACGTAGCATAAAATGTATTGTAAAACGATGTACTAAGTAATGCACACAATGGGCACACGTAGCATAAAATGTATTGTAAAACGATGTACTAAGTAATGCACACAATGGGCACACGTAGCATAAAATGTAATGTAAAACAATGTACTAAGTAATGCACACAATGGGCACACCTAGCATAAGATGTAATGTAAAACAATGTACTAAGTAATGCACACAAATGGGCACACCTAGCATGAAAGGTAATGTAAAACAATGTACTAAGTAATGCACACAAATGGGCACACCTAGCATAAAATGTATTGTAAAACAATGTACTAAGTAATGCACACAATGGGCACACCTAGCATGAAATGTAATGAAATCATGTACTATAATGTACTAACGAACATAGCATGTATATGATGTGAAAACGGAAAGCATTTGAAGTAACAAGTAGGCACATGTGTTCCACCCCAAAACAGTTTGGAAAACAGTAAAAGAGGGGTTCTATGTACTCACTTGAGATTGCTCAGTTGTCTAAAGATGACCACCAAGTAATGCTATAGATCACGGAATCAAACGGCACCTAATATAGGTAACTATGTTAATAAACCGGACCTAAATCGGATGATTGGATAGAATGAGGGTTTGTAAACCAAACGAGTGTAGAGACTCGTGTAATTTGGTTTAACAAAGCCTACATACTAAATGAAACTTAACATAATTGTTTACGACCCATTACGACCCGTTTAGGAAGCTTATGCTACTTTAACGCGTCGTGCGCGTGAAACGCGTTTGGACCGCCTAACTAGCCCTATGACAAGTGTTATATGCCTAAACATGTTACATAATCAGTTATGTGACAAAGGCTTAGGTTACATATGCTTAATTACCAATTATACATGAAAAGGGTATTCCGGTAATTTACCTAAGGCATATAAACTACCTATCATACAACTACTTAAACGATGTGACCATAGGGTATAACCTCGGAAGGTTATTCCCTACCTACTATGGTCACCTAATGTATTTGGTCGGATCCTAATGATCGACCAAACTGGGTCGGGTTCGAAGGTATAGGCGATTTATTAGATCGCCTACCCTACGACCCTAGACAACGTGGTAATCAGTAGGCATAGTCCCAAGGGACTATGACCATCGTGATTACAATCACGTTGCGAAGTTCAAACGAACTTCGCATTGACCATTACTGGTCAACGCTGAAAGTCAAACAAAGTTTGACTTTCTGACTCGAAAAGCAGTAAAATAAGGAAAAGAACGAAAGAATACTTACGAAGGGTCCCCGAATGCTAAACTCGATTAAAAAATCTCAGGTATGAAACAAATGTTTCAACTTAGAGTTTCTCAAATCAAATTTCTAGTGATTATGAACAATGGGGGGGGTGGGGTATTTATAGTTTTCGTTGAACCGTTAAGATCGTTTCATGGAAAACGTGCCTTAATCCCATCCGTACATTTGTTGCAAAGTTGTGGTGGTTAAAAATGATGTTTATCAGCTGAAAATGCAAGTTGCAAGCATGTGGTTGTGGTTAAAACAGCTGGATCGTGCTGACTGTTCGTTCTAATCTGATCAGACAGGCGGACGCGGCCCGCGTGAGAAAGATCAGAAACTGAGGCGGGCCGCCTGACAGTTGCAGATCAGAAATTACATTTTTGGTCCCTGTTGTGTATTCAGCCCATTTCCGACACTTCTAAGGCCCGTAAAGACAACTTTAAGGCCCTAAAATATTGCCTAAACATTGTGGACATGAAACATGTTCAAAAATATGTCTGATGTTGGTTCGTTTGGCCGTACGAACGTGATGTTCGCTTAATTACGACGGAATGCGCACAAGCGCGAAAAACGATCCAAATGACACGACGAATGGATTTTTCTTAAGGCGAACACTAAAATATAATATAGTCATGCTCACATAAATTTTTGGATGTCCGGATGTATTCAGAACGTAAGTTATGCGCGAAAATGCAAACTTGTGCACTTTTTGACACTTTTAGTCCCTGAATGACCCAAAAGTTTATTTTAGCACACCGAACCCCTCAAAGCCTATTTCTAAGCTATGTAAAGGATATTTAAGGTGTGTTTAACTTATGGTTATGTTCCGGAATGTTCGTTACAGTTCAAATTGACATACTTTCGCAGTTTGTCATATTTAGTCCCTGTAAACGAATTAACTTGTTTTTGCCATACCAAAGCCTTCAAAACTTATTTCTAAGTTATGTAAAGGTTATTTAAGGTATGTTGAGTATATGTTGATGTTCCGGAGTATTTCTCGCATTAAACTGAGTACGTTTACGCACTAGTTTGCGTATAACTCTCCAGAAAGTGATGTAGAGTTTGAAATTACATAAAAGTCAAAACATGAAAAATGTAAAACATAACAAAACAAACATTGGGATCAAATAACATTGTTTTATTGATAATAGAACTGTTCATAGTGATTACAAGCACAGTTGTTACACCAAAGCCTAACACTCTCGATTCAGATTTAATTGGGGAAAAACATATGCTATAACTTAAGACCGATTTAATTGTGAAAAAACACCAAAGCATGATTCAGTTGCAGAAGACGATGGCGGTTGTAGCAAGGGTTAGGTCAAAACAAAATCATCACCGCCGAACACCGCCCATCAACCATCACTGCCCACTACTGCCCCTGCCACCATCCAACATAACACACCAAATCAAACCACAACCCCACCTGCCACCATCCAACACACGAAAACCCCCTTCTCAATTTCGAACAATCTCGTCACCATCCAGCACCACCAACCACCCACCCTCCACCACCTTCTACAACCACCCACTGTCGCCGCTATCAACCACCAACACCCCGGAATGAACTAGTTACCACCTTCCACCAACCACCAGATCTGCAACCACCATCGTGCCTCACTCATTCCCCTGCCCCAACCATAACGGTCAACAACACCAATGCCACAGCGCTGCTGCTGCCGTGGGTGGCTGGAAATCCACCAGTTTTCTCTCTCTCTCTTTCGATTTCTCTGGACCTCTTTTTCTCTTTCCATTTCTCTGGTACTCTCTCTCACGGCTCTCACTCTATCTCTAGGCTTGCAGGTTGTAAGTGTTGTGTAGAGAGAAGGGAAAGTCATGGGGGCTAGGGTTTTGATTTGGGGAGGAGAAAATGAGATCTGTGATTTTAGAGAGAGGGAATTGAGAGAGCTGATATGAGATTGTGATTTTGAAATGGATATGAAGAGAGAGAAAGATCATTGCGTTAAAGAGAGATGATAGGATTAGACAGTGGAGAGAGAAGGAATGTTCTACCGAAAATGCCCCTTCCACTTGTACTAATGTATTATATCATTTCTTAAAAATCTAATTCTTACCAAAAATTAGGAGAGCCATTGATCAAGTTAGATGAGAGACAATCAATGGCTCACATTGGGGATGTATCATGAGAAAACTAGTTTAAATGAGAAAACCAAAAAAGCCTAAAAAAAACCTAAAAACATACCAAATTTTTTTTTTACAATTTTTAATAAAAAATCGCTAGTTTTTATGCCTAGAAAAAAAATTTCAAAAAAAAAATAAATTTTTTTTTTTGGTTGTACTGCCCATGTGCGCTAATACATAAAGCTTAAACCACTTAACCCACCCCCCACCGACACCCCCCAAAAACCTAAACCCCCCACTCCCACCCCCCAAAAACCTAAATTCACCCTCCCACCAAAAGCCTAACCCCCCCACCCCCGAAAAACCTAAACCCCCCCACCCTCCCGAAAACCTAAAACTAAACCCTAAACATAAACCCGAAAAAAACCTAAACCCCCCACCCCCCCAAAAACCTAAACCCCCCTCCCCCCACACCCAAAAACCTAATCCTAATCCTAAACCTCAAAAAAAAAACTAACCCTAAAAGCTAAACTAGACTCAAAAAATTAATTTTAAGCATGTAATGCAATTGTAAACCCGAAAAAAAACTAAACCCCCCCCCCCCACCCCCACCCCCCAAAAACCTAAACCCCCCTCCCCCACACCCAAAAACCTAATCCTAAACCTCCAAAAAAACTAACCCTAAAAGCTAAACTAGACTCAAAAAGCTAATTTTAAGCATGTAATGCAATTGTAGTACATGTTATATTGCACATGTGCACTACTATAATAATAGTATTGAAAACAAGACGTCACCATAAATCTTTTTTTATGTCATAAAAAATATGCTCGAATATACTTGAATGAAAGATACAAATATTTGTGATCTTATGGTGCCATTTTTGTTTTAAAATGATAACATATGGAGAAATGGGAAATGTTTGAAAAGTTATATATTTTTTTTCCAATTTTACCCCTCCTTCATTAAAAGTCCCCCCCCCCCCCCCCCCCTCCTTCATTAAAAGTCTCCCCCTCCTTTTTAGTGCTTTTTTGGTTAGTTTTTTTGTTTTCTCATTTATATCTAGTTTTCTTATGATCCTCTCCCTATATATATATATATATAGGGGATGGATCATGAGAAAACTAGTTTAAATGAGAAAACCAAAAAAGCCTAAAAAAAAACCTAAAAACATATCAAATTTTTTTTTTTTTTTACAATTTTTTTTAAAAAATCGCTACTTTTTATATATGGAAAAAAATTTCAAAAAAAAAAAAAATTTTTTTTTGTTGTACTGCACATGTGCACTATTACATAAAGCTTAAACCACTTAACCCACCCCCCACCGACACCCCCCAAAAACCTAAACCCCCCACCGACACCCCCCAAAAACCTAAATTCACCCTCCCACCAAAAGCCTAACCCCCCCACCCCCTAAAAACCTAAACCCCCCACCCCCACCCTCCCGAAAACCTAAAACTAAACCCTAAACATAAACCCGAAAAAAACCTATACCCCCCAGCCCCCCCAAAAACCTAAACCCCCCTCCCGCCCCCCCCCCCCCCCCCCCCCACATACACCCAAAAACCTAATCCTAATCCTAAACCTCCAAAAAAAAACTAACCCTAAAAGCTAAACTAGACTCAAAAAGCTAATTTTAAGCATGTAATGCAATAAAAAAAAAACCTACACCCCCCCACCCCCACCCCCCAAAAACCTAATCCTAATCCTAAACCTCCAAAAAAACTAACCCTAAAAGCTAAACTAGACTCAAAAAGCTAATTTTAAGCATGTAATGCAATTGTAGTACATGTTATATTGCACATGTGCACTACTATAATAATAGTGTTGAAAACAAGACGACGCCATAAATCTTTTTTTATGTCATAAAAAATATGCTCGAATATACTTGAATGAAAGATACAAAAATTTGTGATCTTATGGTGCCATTTTTGTTTTAAAATGATAACGTATGGAGAAATGGGAAATGTTTGAAAAGTTATATATTTTTTTTTTTCCAGTTTTACCCCTCCTTCATTAAAAGTCCCCCCCCCCCCCCCTCCTTCATTAAAAGTCTCCCCCCCTCCTTTTTAGTGCTTTTTGGGTTAGTTTTTTTGTTTTCTCATTTATATCTAGTTTTCTCTTGATCCTCTCCCATATATATATATAGGGAGGGGCTCATGCGAGAACCACCCTTATTGTGAGAACCTAGAGAACCAATATGAACACAACCTAAAATAGCTAAAAAAACCTAAAAAACCTAACCCCCACCCCCCCCCCCCCAAAAAAAACCTAACCCCCCCCCCCCTCCCTAAAAAACCTAAACCCCCCCCCCCCAAGCTAAATGCTAAAAAAAACCTAACCCCACCCCCCCCCCCCCCAAAAAAAAAACCTAAACCCCCCTCCCCCACCCCCCAAAAACCTAAGCCCCCCCCCACCCCCACCCCCCCAAGCTAAAATGCTAAAAACTAAACCCCCAAAAAACCTAAAAAAAATCAAAAAAAAATCTAAAATTTTTTTTTTGATTTTTTTAATATTTTTTAGGTTAAAATCGCTACTTTTCGAAGCAAAAAAAAAAAAATTCGAAGCCAAAAAAAAAAATTTTTAAATTTTTTTTTTTTTTTTTGCTTCGAAAAGTAGCGATTTTTTTATAAAAAATATTAAAAAATTCAAAAAATAAAATTTGTTTGATTTTTAGCTATTTTTAGACATTTTTTGTGTGTT